>VNJS01016446.1:0-323889 GCA_008042575.1 Drosophila watanabei
TACGCGAACTAGTCCCTCAGTTTTGAAGCTATCTGAATGAAACTTTGCAGATAGTCTTCTATATACTCTCACTCGTACATAAGTCGGAACGAGCCGGATCGGTCAACTATATCATATAGCTGCCATACAACCGATCCGTAAATTTGTTGAAAAAAAATTATAACTTCACTGTTTTTTAACATATCTTGTTCAACTCTCGGTTAAAAGCTATATATATTATTCTAGATTTTCGGATTTAATTTTATAAAAATCGGACTACTATATCATATAGCTGCCATAGGAACGGTCGTGAAATTTTCAGAAAAAAAATTATAGCTTTGTCAGTTTCCAACATAATTTCTTCTACTTTGAGATACTAGTATTTCATATTTTTTCAGAATTTTGTTGTAAATTTCATAAGAATCGGACGACTATATCAAAAAGCTGCCATACAAACGGTCGGTAAAAAATGTAAAACTGTAAAAAATGTAAAACTGTAAAATTGTATGAATATCAAAGTAATTCATATTATATTATATTGGGATAGATTAGAATTGATACAATTGGAATCTGCAAGGGTATACAAACTTCGGCGTGCCGAAGTTAGCTTCCTTTCTTGTTATAAACTCCCATCGTGTGTGGGCGCACACGAACCATATATATCTCTATATACATCCCGCCCCTTGCTAGATGGAACTTCATTGTCGCATTTTCTGCTCGTTCTCGTTCTCTGCTCCTCTTCGCTATTTCTTTTTGATTTCGCTTTTGTGCCCTGCTCTCTGCTATTATAAATTATAATGACTCAGCACATTGCTCAGCAACTCCGGAAGTGCGTGCCTTTTCCTATATACTAAAGGCGGTCACACAATTTAGGTTAAAATAATAATGTCAATGATAATAATTTTAGATTTAAACTTGGAATTTTTAATATTGGAAAGCTATATATAATCAAAATTAAATTATAGTTTCTAAACAATTTTCTGGACAATTTTTATCTATATTGTATATATAAGGTCGCACTGTAGATTGCAAAGTAAAGGCGATAGTGTTACCATGCTATACAAATTTATAAAATATAAAATGAAAAAATACAAATATAGGTTGTTAAGAATAAGTAATGAAGTAAGAGTAAGAAGAGTAATCATAGGGCATCTTCTAAAATTATAAAGGTCTATTATATTTGCTCAAATAATACATTAGAAAATAGTTGTAAAGTAAAAGGAATACTTTTAAAAATATTTTTTTTTATTAGGTAATTGCAAACATTATATAGGACTCGATTTTTCATTTCCAATTGAATGAAAAATAGTCTATTATATTAAAAATGAAAGGTTATTCTTTTGTTCCGAATTTGTATAGACTTTATCCTATTATCCTTTATCCTTTATCCCAACTCCCTTAACCTACGCTCCTATTATTCTGACCCCAAGTGTAATATCCACAAATCTACTGGTTTGTGCTTGTTTTTCCATTTGTGTGTGCGAGCTCATGACTTTTCTTTTCCTCGACTTACTTTCTATTTTCGCTATTATTCGAATTTACGACCGTTTCTGGGTAAATTATTGCGTGCTCGGATTTGAAAGTAAAGGCGGTGTAGAACGTTTTGCAATCGGGACTCTGGCTGCCAAGCCACATAAATAAGGTCGTTGGCAATTTAATAAGCCGGAATTAAGAGTCGCAATTATTAGGCCAGTGAAGCTGCTGCAGTTCCTTTACACATGCCACACACCTCCGGAGAAATGTAAGCAGCAAGCAAGTGCTTGAAATTACTCATACGCTCTGTTGGCCAGACGGCCAGGCAAAGCAATTAATTGTAACACGCTCCTTGTTGCCGAGGCAAAAACAAAAACAAAACAAAAAAGCACCGAAAAAAACATGGACAAAGGTTGCTTCGGCTCCAGTGCGTGCCGCTGATTTATGCGGCTCATAAGGCCAAGAGGGGAGCTGGGGCGACACTTGCACACATGCTCGACCGCAGCGGCCGCCATGATTAAGCGATTTCAGCGCCATTGTTTTAGCCGCTTAAAGTTCGGCGGTCCCAGTTACCAGCTACCAGTTACCAGCTAGCTGCTGCCAGTATTCAGCAGTTAGCAGTGTCCATAATTCGCCTTTTGCATCATTTTGTCATGCCTGCGGAGACCGCCTCCCGGCGGCGGCTCCTTTGTCCTTCTGTCAGCATTGATAAATGTCAGCCGGCTGTGTGCCGTTTGTTTGTGAGATTGTGAGTTTGTGTGGCCCTTTCCTGACTGCCTGCCTGGATGCCGGTTCCTGTGTGCTAGCAAGTTTTTGTCTGCGGCTCCCTTCGGAGCCTTCTGCTTTATAATTTTACGCAACATCCGCCTGCAGTTGGACTCGCAATTTGCACTTGAAAATTGGGTCGAAATTTATGCACTCGCTGCGGTTGCATCACAGACTTTTTGGGGGGAAAACAGCTGAGAGCCGGTCTTTTCTCAGCTCTCTGCTTCGAGGTCCATGCTCCAGCTCCATGCTCCTGGTGCCCCGGGTGCGTCTCCTAATGCCGCCGGACAGATTTATGGCCAAAAGTTTTTGGGCAATGCACTTCAGATTAATCAGCAAATTGTATTTCGGCCTAATTTATGGCGAAATTCACTTGAAGGGCCTTTAGCTCCCCACAAAACTGGAATGGGCTGTCCAACTTCTAGCCTCGTTTTGCATTTCCATTGGCTAGCAGGGCTTTAAGTGCGTTACCATCGACTCACGGCTTAGAGCCACTCGGAAGTTTGCCCAATGTTTGCGGCAGTTGAAATATAGCCATTTTTGCGGCCAGCCAGCGGTCATCGATACTGAAGTCCTCGAGCTGAGTGGAGAGTCAAAACTTGAGAGCTTAATACTACATAAATGGGGAATTGCGTAATTTTCCATTCGGCTGACCAAAGTGGATATTTGATTGGAATGTTCGGTTCCTGTGTTATTTACATTTCAAGAAATTCCTTCCGGGGACGGATGGGCACGGCCTGCCATAAATATGGCTTGCAAAGTCATTTCCGGCACCTGCTCACTCATGATGAAATATCAAACTGCGCACTCTCATCGGAATGCTGTCGGAACCGAAGGTCGCCCGGGCTTTTGTTAATAGCACGTTAATGGATCGAAAATTGCTACGCAGAAGCCGCTTTCAAGGGCGCCGCTCATAAGGGGGCTTCCATGTCGCCGTGCGAGTACCATATGAGTCAAAGGACTCGATTGTTTACTTCAAGTATCGGCTTACCAATTAAGCTAACTTCAGACACAGATTACATTTTCTCGCGTTTTTCGTAAACAACTGCTCACAATTGTATATGCCCAGGGGGATTCCCATTTGTATGCAAATCGACAATATCAATCACATGAAATGGTGATGGTAAGGTTTTCTGATGCCACTTTATGATGGGCTTATTATTTGAACTTCAATTAAAAATAAGAGCTAAATTATTCGAATTATTTTAAGCTGAATTAATATATTTTCTTATTAGCTAATAACAGGACTTTGTTGGATATTATCTGTGTCATACGCATAATAATTACATTCGACCGATATTAATGTCAATAAATGATTTATTTGTGTTTACTTTAATTAAAAGATGTAAGGACACCAATCTCTACATAATTTTGTTTTAAGTTTACCTTTTTTGCTTATAAAAAACAGTTTTTCCTAACATAAGTTTGAAGTTCTTCTCTATTTTAACTAGTTTGCTTATTGTAAATTTTAAACATTTCTTGGCGGGAAAATGTTTATCTTGAATTATTATTGTTGGCAGCTGGGTCTGCATTGACTTTTGCAGAATGTCCTTTTCCTCCTCCAGATAAAGAAGAAAATATCTTTGGCTGAAAAGCATTGGGTTACACAACGAAAAGTGCGAGGAGCAGGAATGTGAACAGAGCGAAGTACCCAAAATTTGAGATTGTTTGTGGGTTCTAAGCGATATTTAATTTCTATTATACTGCAACTTCAGTCTAGACTTGTTCTTAAATTAGTTGATTTTTGGGTTTACTTTTACGTAGTACTTTATATATAACACATTAAAAGTGAAACATTGATTATTGTGAATAATTTTTACTGTTAGAATAATTCAAAAGCCTAACTAATTGAGATAAAAATATTCCTAATTAAATAAAGATTTCATAAACAGGTATCATAAATTGAATCTGAAATAATGGAAATATATGCACGGCGATAACCTGAACTACCTTTTCCTGTCTAATTTTTATTTATACAAAGTTCCGTGATTTAAGATAAAAATTATTCTGGTAATAGAGCCCTTCTTTTTCCCCTTTCAAATATCTCTGCCAATTTGGCTCTGATCTCAGTTCGATTTTCGATACTCACACAATTGACGACGGGTGGGAGCAGGGAGGCGGATATGGCCACGCCAATTAGAGGTCCTGCGGAGCCCTGGAGCAAGGCCACGGCAACGCCAGTGCCAGATGTCAAGGCCCACAACACTCCCATCCAGAGGGCGCGCACATTGCCCCTGAAAACAAATCGAAGAGGAGGGTAAAATTATTGGAAAATCAACAGTAAAGCTGGCAGGCAAAAGAGCCGAGATGAAATGTAAAAATAAAAATTAATTAAAAACACAACAGCCGGCGAATGACAAATGTTGCAGACCCCGAAAATGTCCGCTAAACGCTCTACATCTGCGGGCCATTGAAAAAGTTAGGAAAAAAGGGCCGCCGGCGGGCGGGTGGCAACTGCAAATTAAGTCACATTAAGATGAATGTTTGGCCAGCAAGGACGGCTGCCACTGACACCGCTTATCTGCCGCTTCGCGATGGGGTCAGCAGGTGGGCCAAAGAGAGCACCTCGCCGTCCTCGGTGGCAGCAGCAGGTGACGCGGATTTTTTACCTTTCAACAAGGGGAGCTGGCTGGATAGCCCATCTCCCGGTCGCGGACATTTTTTGACACTCGCGCAAGTTTGTCAAGTGTCAGCGGCTTTGTTATCGCTTCCGCCAACCAGCCTGGTCGCCCTGGGCTCGACGAGAAGTCGGGAGTCAGAGTCATTTAATGGTGAGAAATGTGGGCAAACTTTTCATTGCGCCCCGGCTTTTATACCCTTCTTAGGGGTATTATGATTTCATCCGCCTGTGGGAGGGACACTCATCCCCCTTAGGCATGGAGAGTCAAGGCCGTGATTAGTCCTAATTCCTGGGCTAAAAAACTTTAGGGTGAGTCTAAGTAGCAGAGGCTAGATTAAAGTAGAATGTGATTGTAATATTTGGAGTTTATCACTCATACGCAGTGTTGTCCTTATGAGAAGTATAATATAGATTTTATAGCTCAAGTTTAATATTTAATTAAATTTTTAATGAATTTAGATTTAATTTTATAATGCAACTAAAAGGCCTTTCTATTCTCGATATATCTCTAAGAGTTCAAAAGGTCTTTCAAGTTTATTTATTATTATTTAATGTTTACTTAAAGCAGGAAAAATATCTCTTTGTAAGCAAGGTCCACCCTGTCTGCTAAAGATCCCTCTTGGATTTATCTTTACAGCCGATTTGTTTAATGTCGTTCGCCTGTCTCTATACTTTGTTGGCAGAGTTGCAAGAGTATTTTAGACTTTGGCTAGTCCGAGTTACGTAACTCTCTCGGTTTTTGATTCATGCGCCTCATTTGTGCCTTGCCCTTGCCTTTGCCTATATGAAAATTTGCAGGATTTTTTTTTTACCTGGGACCAACTTTTCTTGATTAATGGCGCTTTTACTTGGCTTTGGTCGGGTTTTTCTGTGTGTCGCGCGAAAGTGCGAGTTTTATTTATGAACGGTGGAGTTTGAGTTATACAAGTATTTAACTTTTATGCATAAAACAACTTTATTATACGCCGGCAATTTACGCTCAATTATAGCCCCGACATTAGGAGGCGAGTCGTATAAATTTGTTGCTGCAAATTGTTTCTGCCCGAGTTTCGTAGATTGAAAACAATGCAAATGAGGCCAGAAACAGAATCGAGATTGCTTTGACGTGGGTCACACCGAACCCGGACCCGATTTCGATTTGGACCAAGGATAAAAAATCGTTTAAAACCGCCTTCGGTCCCTATTTTCTATCCGCATCAGGGGAAAATGGAAAACGCCCCGAACAGACGTTCTCTGCTTTTAATTGCAATTTATTTAACTAAGCTGCTGCGCTGGCCAGGGGAATCGGATTTAGTGCGCATTTAAAATGTAATAATCAACAAACACACAACACAACACACACATCCTGCCGGCAGCAGCCGTGAAATATGCTAAAAATCCCGCCCCTCCGAGCCACGGATACGTGTGGATACTTCATTCCCGGCTGCTGGAAGCCAGACAAGCTGACCCACCTTCCCGACTCCCGACTCCGTATCCTCAATTTGGAATTCCCCCGTCCGCTGGCGACATTTGCACTGATTATTTTGGCCAGTTTGCATGTGGCATGTGGCAGCCGGCGACAGTTGCAACTATGTGGGCGTGTGGCCAGCACGCCCCCGCAGCAAAGTAGCATAAATTTAATTTGTTTCGGTGTTGTTATTCATGCTGCGGCCGGAGCGAACAGAGGGCGTAATTAAAATAACATAACTCTAAACGATTCTCCATTGCCAAGCGAGGTAGTTAACCCTTTCGTCACCAAATCATGGCGGTCGGATCACACGGAATGTTTGCGGCCAATATTTATGGTTATATTACGTCCTTTGACAACGGAAACCAATAGGAAACCTTTATATGTTTCATTATTCGTTTAACCATAAAGAGTATTTTAAACATTCAAATTAAAAGTGCAGCGAAAAGTAATATACAGAATTATAATTACCAATTTGATTTGAAAAGATTAAACAGACTAGATATTTCTAAAGGATACTTTTTATAATAGTTATAAAGGTCTTAAGGTACCATTTAATTGATTATTAAGAAAGCCAATTGCATGGTCATTGTTCATATTTAAATCCTGTGTAATTAGCCACGACCTTAGCTTTCGCGTTTCTCGCACCCTTTGACCTTTGTGTTACGCTTTCCTTGCCCCAAAGCGAACCTCAACGATCCAATGGACCGAATGACAAGGCTCTATTTTCACGCGCCACGTGACACAATTATTGAGCCCAGTGAGCACCGACAAGAGCCTCGGATAAGAATGACCATTGGAAACTCGGGCTGATTGCACACAGACCGGTGATAGGCGCACGCAATCCAAAGGAATTCATTATGTGTGGGCATTATTATGATGGAGATGGAGATGGAAATAGAGATTGAGATTGAGATGAAGATGTGCCCCTGGACAGGAGCACTTTGGCCTGGACTCGGGCAACAATAAAGCATGAAGCCGGGACCCAGGGCACTTAATTATACAGATACGCCGCATATACGTTACATGTACATATATATTTAGATGTCAGCTTGGACAGAACCGCCCTAGCCCCTCGCCTCTGCGCTATGGGTATTGTGTGTATTATTATTTTAACAATTTATTTTGTGCAATTAACACAATTGCCGACACACATTCATTTCACGCAACTTCCGGCAAATTCTGTGGCTGAGCTTAATTTATTGTTGCCGCCGCCAGCCGCCTGTCGCTTTTTCCACCGACCGCTCTAGGGGGCGTGGTGGCCCTAAGCTTCTATTGTGGGCCCAGTTGCTGGAGGAGATTTGTGCAGACGGCGCGTGGCGACTTAAAGATTCGTTCGGCAAAAAACGATGCCGTAATAAATGTGTGCTCATATATATAGACTCAAGTGACTGCGGATGCGGATGCGAGAGTGAAAGTGAAAGTGAGAGTGGCCGTGGAGCGGGGAGGATTGTCCCAGAAAGGCCCTCTAATGAGCACACGCCTCACATTACCAAGGCGGCCCTAGATTATTTGAATTATTTGCAAGTAATTTGTTACATTCGCACTCATAGATTTAGCTGGCATCTTAGACTTCAGCTGCTTCTTAGCTGAGTTACGCGAGACACTGGATAATTAACATACTTAATGGATTTTGGAGTTTCGGCAAACTCTTAATTCACTTTCGAAAGTCAAGGGATTTGCGAGCGTCTCACTTGGGGGCCCTGGAGAAATGAATGACTTATGATAATGCGCTTTAATTATTATTTGAGAACGGCCTGGGGGTATTGATTTACGCAGTAGCGTTTTACAGCATCAATCAAGTTTGAAAGAATCACTCACATCAAACTCACTTTGCCCCGCGATGACTTTGAGTTGGTCTTTGAGTTTTGTTGGAGAAAGCTTTTTAGATTTTTTGTTGATTTTTTTAAGCAATATATAAAAAAAGATTATGTTCTCAACAATAAGAACAAAAAAATCCTGCAAAATGTTTGGTTAATATCTTAAACTTAACGATGTAAAGGCCGCGATTCTATAAATTACAATTACAATACAGAGAGTCTTTTTCTATAACAATTTTGAAGGGGCACACAATACAGAGAGTCTGTAAGAAATTGTAACAAATACAATTTATTGTTGCAATGAGTTAAGCCCGAACAACTAAACTAACGTTCATGTTAAGAAAATATTAAATAAAATGTAATATATTTATAATAAATTAAAGCAAATCATTAAATGCAATTTTCTGTAAAATAATTATCATAGAAAAGTAATTTCATTCCCATTTAGATATTTTTTAAATCACTAAAAAGTAAATGAAAAATTTCTTATATTTAATCTACTTAAAGTAAATCCATGAATGCAGTTTTCTGTAAAATAATCGTCATAGAAAAGTAATTTCATTCCCATTTGTATATTATTTAAATTACTAAAAAGTATTTCAAAGTCGTGTTGAATAAATAATGGTAGTAGCAATTGCTTATTCCAGGCATTCAGTCAGTTTACTTGAGCTTGAGTTATTTCTTTGATGAATTCAAATAAATGGACAGCTGTCGCTCAGACTCGTTACGGTCTCTGACATATTGGCAAGTTCAAAGCCCTGCACGCAAATGCAAATCATAAATATACGCATATATATATCTTAATTAAATTCTGCATCAATTTTGAAATGTTAAGGGAATTCGGGGCGGCGCCGCAATTGCAGCAGTGCCAGTCGTCAAATTTGATTATAACCAATAACCGTCGAATGGCCAAATGATGGAATTAATTTATTGTTCCCGGTGATTTGCTGCGTGGCGAGCTTGGACGTGAGCCATTTTCCGCAATCTGCCGCTGATTGTTCTGACTGATTGACATTGATTTGGGACTTGTTTCGGGGCTCACCTTACCTGCCGCGCATCTCCTCCGTGGGCCAGTCGGAGTTCTGGCCCCAAGGCATCTCGGTGGTGCCCAGGATCAAGCCGAAGATGAAGCCAAACAGCAGGGAGATGAACATGCCCAGGCCCAGGCACAGGAAGCCGACGCGCTGCAATCAGACAAAGGGGAGAATCGGGGTTGAGACAGCGAGTTAAATGCCAAAAAAGGAGGCAAAGGACCGCAGCCCGCGACACTTTAAGCGATAATGCTGCATACTTGGGAGGGCGCAGGAGCTGCGAGCAGATTCGTGACATGTTAACCCAAATTTGCAGCCACACAACTGCAAGCTGTTGTTGGCAGCTGCACACACAAAGGAAAGGCTCTAATGTCAGCCACATGATGTCGTCCCAGCATTCCAAGTCAGCAATGGGGTGGTGTTCCAAACCACATTCCACCACCCACGCCCACCTCCCGCCTCGTTCGCCAGTCAAACACAACTGCCACGCATATAAAGTAACTTGTCTTGGGTCTTTAAGCGTTCGCCTAACAACTTGGCAAAAATGTTGAAAGTGCTGGCAGTAGTAAATGCCGCTTAAAGGGTTTGTGCTCAACAACAGTACGAGAAGTTTGCCCAAACTGGCAGTCAAGTTGGGTGTGAAAACTTTGCTAATTTCTTGTTTATTGTTTACTCTCTTGCTCTATTTGCAGGTAAGCAAGCACACGCAGACACACAGACACACGGCCCACACTGCGAATGCGTAATGTGCAAACAAATTACACTCACAGCCGAATCAACTTTAAATGGTGTGCAAATATTTACAAAAATCGCCATTCAATAGCATTCAACTAGCTTCTGGCTGGCAATATGTGGAAAACCAACTCGTTTTCACTTTATTACTCTGAGTTCCGGTTGGGTTTTTTTCCCTGGCAATTATTTTTAATAGCAGACCATCAATTTTCACTGCACCGGGGACGTGGACCCTTGTCGGGGATGTTGCTATTTTTGTCATCGTTTGTAATTGGCATTTTTGTGTGAAATTGTTTAAACACTTTTGCATATGAATTTGTCGACAAACATTGAATGCCAGCGCCATAACTTTGCAAAAATATTCGCCCAGCCTGGTTGCATCGGGTTATGCTGGTTTCTGTTGCATATTTTTTGTTTGTTATAAAGTTTCAATAGTTTCAAACATTTTGATAATGAAATCAAAAGCCGTCAACGGTGTGGGGAGTTTTCCAAAATGTCGAAAGCCTCTCTCGTCAGCTGAAAATTAAATAACTTTTCCGGGCGGATGCAGAACAAGTGAATATTCAATAATATTTGTGGCTTGATCAGCCCAAACTCAAGAAATCCAAACATGTAAGATTGCTGACACATGTAACGTGGCCTGAAACTTGTTACAAGTTGCCGGAAGGCTCGGGAAATGAAATGTATTCAGGGGAGTAAGTATCTGAAAATTGTGTAAGCAAGTATTTTTGAGACCGCAAGTGATGCTGACAATTTCAGGACAGGCTCCACCAATTCACCCGTTTGGCTCTATCAAAGATTATGATGACAAAGCTGGAGCCACTTCACAAAAGGCGTGGCAAGGCAGGGCCAGGCGGCAGAAAAGATGCACACACACATTGAGGCACTGGGAAGATGGCATGTGTTCGTTCGCACACGAATATATTCATTTCAATTAAAATTTAATTGAAGTACACGACGCAGATGTCAACACACCCGGCAAGGCGAGGCGAGGCACACCTGCCACCTGGCTGGCTACACGTGTGTGCGAGTGTGCGGTGGAAATTGTGTCAGCAGACAACAAGTTGCCTCCAGGGCGGCCACAGAAGCTCTCCCTGGCCCAGCCGTCGTCGTCGTCTCTTCATTAGAAATGGCAGTAGACGATTATATTTGCCTTATTTTTATTTTCCCTCTATTTTACTTTATTTTTCTTTATTTTCCTTGCTTTATTTTATTCTGCCTATTTGTTGTGGTTCTTTTTTGCCACTGCTCCTGCCTGCACATTAAGCCCTGTCTTTGGACTTCCTGAAGCGCAAACCGCCGCCTTTGATCCGACAAAACTATGGAGACGAGCGGTCTTATCGCAGACTATGGCACTGCGCCACCTGGCGGTGACAATTATGACACTTTGGTGAGCAGCTGCCGGCATCCTCGTCTGGCTGCAGTTAAAGTTCAGTTTTATTGGCTTCGCGCTGAATGCGGTCCCAAGTGCCGGGCGTCCTTAAATTCCAAAGTAGCTTAGCAAATTATTACTAGCCGCAGCAAGGTGTGGTTTTAAGCTCGGGATTCTCGTAATGAGCTACTCGTAGAATACTTTGTGCAAAGCCCTCTCAGACTATGAATAAAAGCGCGCTGAACAGTAGTGAACAGTGAAGACTTCTTTTTCTTTTAATGCCATCTTATAAATTATTCTGTAGATCAAAATTGTATGAAATTCCGCAGGCCTTCGCTTCGCTTCGCAAAGTATTTATTTATATCGATTTGAATAAACATCACATAGGAATGTGCAGACGCACAGCTGGCGGCACGTTACAACTCTATCCCAATTTTTATTGGGAAAACATTTAAATATTTCATGCGGGAAAGGCACCCTCTTCAAGCAAGCCAGCGCCGCTGTCAATAAACAATTCAGCAACTTTTGCCATTTACCACAAAAGCGATGCAAATTTGCAAAACATCAAGCGCTATGTCGCAATGCATTTGACTGGAATAACCCCGCCATCCATATATCGCATATTTCTGCGAATTTTGACAGCTGGCACAAAGGACGGATGGATGGAACGGAACCGAACGAAACGGAATGGACGACTGCCATACCAATTTTCGGTGCAATTTTTATTATTTTCCAAATGTCATTTGCTCATAAATCACTCAAAAGTACAGTACATAGAGCGTACCGCCGCCACACATAGAAACCATCGAAGCGCCTCTCAAAACAGTGTTGACGACGATTTCATTTAACGCTCTTTGCAATGGCGTTTAGGGTGCAGAGAGGAGTCTGTGCCGGGCATTATTCCATTTTTCACACAACAGTGTTGTTATTTCGCTTATTTTTCAGCGATGGTGGTCTGAATGGCTTTCCCGGAGAGCCACACCCCATTTGTGGCCGCTGGCAAAAGTCCACAGTCATATAAAGGGGATTCTGCACTTACCATTAGTTCTTTGTCGGAGATAATTGCGCCGAATGTTATGGACATCACAGGACCCATGAGCGGGGAAACTAACATGGCGGCCACTATATTGGGAGCGTTGTTCTCCACCAGACCGAGGGCCGCCAAGGAGCTGCAGGATACAATTACGATTACGGTAACTCCTTTTAGTGCTTGTCTTCAATGCCCTGGACCTTGGGGTCAGCTGTTGGTTCCCTGCAAATTAATTGTGCAATCTCCCTCGGTACTTACTCGGCGGTAACAATTAGCAGCAGATAGTCGAAGGATAGCGATCCGCCGGCCCTAACACCGTCCACCACCTGTTTGACTGTTAATTTCGATTTAATTGATTCCACAAAATTGTTCCATTTCGAGGCATCCTCGGCTTCCTCGCTGTGTTTGTAGAAAAGGAAAAAATAAATAAACAAAGTCGTAAAAAGCAATGGTAAGGAATTGTAGCTTCAGAGAGAGTCCTGAAAACCCACCTAACTAATATTAATTCCAAGCTTCATGTGGCCTTTTATGAAATTGAATATTAGTTTGACATTACAAATCAATAATAGTAGGAAATTCTACTACAATGCACACTGATAAAACAAAATACTTGGACTAGAACCTGGCATAATTTCGGTTCTGATTAGACTCCGTGTGACTCTAATTACTCAGCCGTAGCTTCGCCTCAATTGTTAGCCAAAAATAAACCACAAGCTAACCTCAATTACAAGCTCATCAGGTATGCACATAGCTCTCTGCCATATTTCGGGCCAGTGACAATTGCTTGCCAAGAAGCCATAGTGTCTATGTGTATTTATGCCTTAACCGGCTTTGCCATTCCGGATGAGAGGAGGCTCATAAATCGTGTGCACACACTGGATGCATTTAACCCCTAGCCCTAAGATCCTGACATCCTACCTCCCACCCTCCCAGCACCCCCTTTCATATGCAAATTTTGTCATTTTCACTTTCCCACCAAGCCAGTTCGGAGCCACCCCACCCAAGTAGCTCATAAGTCTGGCCGGGGGCCGCAATAAACTTGGGCCTGGGCCAAGGTTTCACGGCCGTAAAGGGAGAATGCCAAAGAGCGATTCGGGCCAAAGGAGCCAAGTGTCACGATTTCCCGCCAGAAAGTGAGCAATGAAGGCCGCCGCGAGGTGAGAGTTCGAGGTGCGAGTGCCAGTGAAAGTTAATGAAATGACTGACGCCTTTGACACGTCGCCGAGAACGGCTGAAATTAGTTTTTAACAAAGCGGCAGCAGCCCGTCCATAGGTACTTCACTGCTAACTGGTCCGAACAAAAAACCCGTAAACACAAAGCCGCCAAAACACAATGCCCGTACCCTGTGTGTGCACGCACCTGCTAAACCATGTTGTATGTGAATGGATGTAGAAGTGCAGACTCACCTGTAGTCATCTCGCATGTTGGCCGCATCGGTGATGGCATCATAACTAACGCTGCACGGCAGCACGCTAGGGAAGTACACGGAGATAAATGTATTTGAAAAGATAAAAGGAATATCACTTTTACATTTAAAGGTATTTTTAAAACATAAAAGTTAAGTATAAATTCAGATAAAATTAAAATTAAATGTTAAATATTTATTCCCCATTCTTTTTAATTAATTTCTCTCTCTGTAAATACGTGTGAAATTGATATATGTATGACAGTGCAGGAGCAAGTCGTGCGCATATCGTGGCCATGTCATTGGGACGGTGGTGGGATTTGACTGGCAACATCGAGGGAGGACCCGGTGCGAAGGCCACGACAGAAGATCTTGAGACGAGCTGGGCTGCCTCGGAGTAAACATGAATTATAGATTACTCGAGTGGCACTCAATCAACGCAAGGTGCATTCTTGCAGCTCCTTTCTTAATTGAATTTCTGCGCATATTAATCAGCTTAAGTCGTACTTTGTCTGGCCACTCAGCTCCTTGGATCCCCAGCTCCGGCTGGAGGGCATCTGGTCTTTGCCTTTTGACTGTCATGGGGCTCCTGGTCACACCTTCGACTGCATTTTAATCCCCCCAGCTTAATGCCATTAAATGATTATCACACCTACTTATCTTCACGGCACCCACTCCAAGCGATGCCATTGTCCTGACTCCTTGTTCATCTTTAATTTAATAGAAGTAGTACTTGTAGGTGTCGGTAGAGTTCATTGTTTGTTGCTTAATTTAATTACTGAGGAATTTCAAAGTGCAACAATGAACAAGATTCTTTTGAATTGCATTTACAATGCACGGCAATTGGAAATTAATATTCTGCCTGGTTTGCTGCAGCTGTTGCCAAGGATAATCGACTCCGGCGATTTCCGCCTACAAGCAATCAAAAAGCGGACCCTTGGCAATCGATCCCTTC
Source organism: Drosophila watanabei (assembly GCA_008042575.1). Taxonomy (NCBI): domain Eukaryota; kingdom Metazoa; phylum Arthropoda; class Insecta; order Diptera; family Drosophilidae; genus Drosophila; species Drosophila watanabei. Next base: position 14,631 of record VNJS01016446.1, read on the forward strand.
GGTCAGCTCGTCGCCTCATCTTTCTGCATTTTTATTGCATTCCCATTGAAAGGCTGAGACGCCGAGCTAGGAACTGGCTAAGCCCGGCCAGCTGTTGCTGGGCTCCTTGACTTTCGCAGCACGTTCGGCTATTGGCGGCTGGCGCCTGGCTCTTGGCTCCCAGCGTTGTCCCCTCTCAATGTCTCAACTTACCTGACACTGGAATTCAATTTAGTGCCAATGCCCAGCTCCGTGAGACAGTGCAGGGTGGTCTCACAGGCGGCGCCCGCCTGCAGCGGGAAGACGACGTGATGGAAGTAACCTTTCTTGCTCGTCGTCCAAGTAACGTGCTCAATTTCCAGCTTGACAAGCAGCTCCTCGAGTACCTGGTCGGGGCGAGAGGGGAGCACAGAGCGGCAGCAGCTTAGTGTGGCATTTCGCCGGCTTATGGCTTACAGCTTTGCATTTAATTGGATCGCCGGGGAATCGGTATTTGGGCTTGGGGTTGGGTTTTGGGTCCGGGTTCGGGTCCGGGTCCGAGGCCGGGTCCAGGTACGGGTCTGGTAGGATCGCCTGACGGATTGGATTGAATTGGTGAATTTGGCCGGCCGAGTGGTGCATCCATCCATCTTGGCCGCCCGGCCAGCTAAGCCATCTCATTCATCAGTATAATCTCCCGCAAGATACAATTTGGATAACCTTTTACGCAGCGTCCTCAAGTCACGTCCTGGTCCGTTAAGTGCATCCTAACAAACGGAGCAACAATCGCTGTCGCAACACCCATCGCTATGGCAATCGGTGTGGTGCACTGCGAGAAAATCTAACTAATTTCTATTCAAATATTTGATCAAATAAAAGGTTTAAAGATGGTGGGAGTGATATGAATTAAAATAATCTAAATAAATAAAATTGTTAAAAAATATATCTCTCCTGAATGAATAGAATTTCTTAAACAAAAAAGCTAACTAATTTCCTGTAGAAAATAATTTCCATAATATATTGTTTCCAAAAACATCTAAAAGTCTTCTCTCAGTGCATCCAGTCGCACTCAAAGCTACCATCGAACCCTTGTCCTCTCGTGACGCAACGCACACGAAAATCAACTTTAAGTGCTCGGGGAAGCATAAAGCTCTGCCCACTTGACCAGACTCGACCTGGAACTGGACCGCCACCAGGAGGCAGGAGGAGCAGAAGCAGGCACTTGGACAACTTACCTTTTCAAGCGGCACCACTAAATTACGTCTGTCCAGCGGCCCGACGACCGTGGAGGTGTCAGCTGCTACCGCACCCGGTCCAGATCCCGGACTGAATGCGGCTCCACCGCCACCGCCGCCCACTCGTCCGATGCCGGGGCCACCGCCACGCCCTCCTCCGCCCGGTCCACGGCGATACTTGGGCACATTCTTGTCACGTAATTCAACTTCGAGTCGTAGTATTGCGTTGTTATTCTCCGGAAGATTGATGTTCAGATTATTGTTGCCACCTCCAGGACCACCTGCACCGACCGCAGCATGGTGGCCGTGGTGGTGTCCTGGCTGGACGCCGGCTCCGGCTCCGGCAGTTGCCTCCACGAGGGCATTATTTGAAGTGCCTGGCATGGGTTAATGAAAAGGTGATATGGCCGTGTACATAAACGTAAGCTGATTTGCCATTAAGCAGGATTCCGCACACTCAGTCCATGGAGACAGAGGAGCTGGACATGGACATGCTGATGGAGTTGTTGATGCTGATGGAGATGTTGTGGGGGAGATGTGGGCTTCTTCAGCTGATTAGAATCTGATACATGGAATTGCTAAATTAAATTTTGCCACAGCTTCGGCTTCTCTGCCAAGTAGGCTATGGTTTCGCAATGTGAGCTCAAATTGGCTGTGATTAGTTAATTCTCGGCAATTGCACTATTTATATTGCAATTAGCACAAATTGTTGGGATATTTTTCGGATGCAGCTAAGCGTCCTGGCAAATATTTGCCCTGCCTGTGTACCTTTTCGACCGCTAAGCCCATTTCAGCTGCAAATTACGCTAATTAAATGTCCCGGCTATCGTTAACAAATACCAAATAGTTGTTGTGCAATTATATAGATAACTTATGCTTTGGCTCGTATTAAAGCCGGGCCTGTTTAAACATTTTGCCAGCGAAAAAATACAAACAAACGGGGAAAGAGCAAAGCAAACACGCCCACTGAACTAAGCCCCACTTGCGCTAAATAAATAAATAAAGTGGCAGGCGAAAAATCAAATCAAAGTCTGCATAAAAACCACACAAAGGATCACAATTTATTATGCCAACAAGCGGGGCCAGACAGACATCGAAATGTAATATAAATCCCGCCACATTGACAAATGCCAAAATAAAGCTTAAATGCGCTTAGGCCAGGACTTTGCGGGCCCCAGCCCCCAGCCTCCAAGCACCCAAGGCTCGAGACGAAGGACTCGGAACTTGGGACTCGTGTTCCTTCCTTTTGGAATTTGTTTCGCATAGTTTTGGTAGTGGAGAAACTTGCCCAAAAGTCAGCAGAATCGCCACACCACCTGACCACCAGGCGCAGGCGACTTTGCCTATTTAATTCCAACTCGAAGGACTCCTTGCTCTCCTGCTCGTCGCCATGGAATTGAAGGATCCGTGATTTATGTCTGACACCTATGAGCCGGCGCTCTCGAGTGCATGTCGACTTTTTTTGGCCACATTTCCCAGTCTCCCAGCCTTTGTTTGCTCAAGTATTTTGCACTCTTTAAGCTGTTGCCAAGGCCGACATTTCTTTGGGCTCGTAAAAAGCAGTGGCGTTTCGACATGGAGCTACCCTAATCTCTGTAGGTATAGACATATAAAAACATCTATATATGTATGAATACAGAAAGCTGATTTATTTTTTGCACGACCCTGAGCTACTGTTCACGCCCAAAACCACTCCTCATCATCAGCGGCGGCCTCGACTCGGCTCGGCTCCATTGTCATTATCAGACCGGGCGCTGCCATAGTGACAAACTAAATTAATGATGATTCTCTTTGATGGCTTTTGCCAGCGCGCCCTGTTTTGTATTTAAATAAATATTTGATTAATGCTCCTCGGGCGAAAACGACGAAAGCGACTCCTACATGCCATGCCAGAGAGTTTTTGCCTGCCTTTCGCCGGATTCTAGATTCTGGATTCCGGATTTCACAAGATGCCATATTTCGGCCGATGCCATTTATTTCATAAATTATATTGTTTTATGGGTTTTTATTATGGGCTTTTTATCGCCACCGAACTGATTGTGATAAATGATTGCTACTAGAGAGCCAGCGACTGCCCCGGGCTAGTAGTAGTGGTGAAAGCCGAGTTTTTGCAATTAATGCGGTGTCGATTTAAAGACTACGCCTTCTTCCCTTGCCAATTTTCAGTTTCGCCGCCAGACACAATCGCTTATTTTCGAAGAGCTATCAGTTCCGCCCACCAGCTCGGCATTCCTCGGGCCAATCTCATCGCCGTCCTCGCGGCTAATTAAATTTTAATATTACATTTTTCGGGCGGCGAAATGTGCTACGTACGCTCGGCATCCGCTTGTTAAATTATCTTTGCAAAAGTTTCGCCTTCCGAATGCCGCAAGCCGAAAATGCGAAACAAAAAATCTACTCGTACTCCCACGTGTGCCCAGTACCAGCCCCAGCTCCCAACTCCCAACTCTGGCCCAGGACTCATGCAACATTCATGGCAAGCTCTTAGGCCCAGAGAACACTTTTACGATGTCATAAAATAATTAATAACGCCACTAAACAACGTAATTACGCGCCTAAGCCCAATGCATACAGGTGTACTATGTGAGTGAGAGTGAGTGTGTGTGTTTGGTGGGGATCTGGATGGGATTGGGATACGGCTGGCAGAGTGGGGCGGATTATGTGGTTGCCGACGCCTAGATAAATGCCATGCCGCGTCGTGTAAACAAAATTGCAACTTTGTATTTAATTAGGCGCGGGCTCTTATTCAATTTGCCGCGTTTACCTGCCCGGCCTCTACTTACCGTAAATCAGCTCACGTTCAAAATTCGCCGTTGGCACAACGATTAGGAAGACCACGCCCGGCATCCTGTCAACGTCCCGCCGTCGCCTGCGAATGGATGAACCCGAAAAAGTGGCCGTTTAGTTTTGCAAATTTGTGTCAGACCATCTTAATGGCCTCTTTTCCTCCAAAGGTGGAGGAGAAGACGAAGGCGAAGGCATTCGTTTTAATCCACAGCCAACCGGAGACTTGGCAACTCCACTTGGCCGGAGAGACTTGCCAACGCCTAAGATGTATGCATCTTCCCGTGAGTGCATCCAAAACAGAGAGTCGTGTTTAGCATAAGCCGTAGATACACTCGGGGGCACTGAGACAAAAATCTAAATCTAAATTTAAACTTATTTTAAAGCAAAATAAGTAATGTAAGGAAGTTAAATTCAATTACAGTTTGAAAAACATAGAAAACATTACTTTACTTTAGCAGAAACTACACCCAAAATAATTGTTTTCGAAATTATTCTAGAAACTATTTCAAGCTTATAGTACAACTTTAAAGTTTTTGAAATCCAAAATTCCTTCTTTGCATTTAAAATCGATTTTTTATTCATACATATTTTTCTTCAAGTGCCACGGCAACAGCCCATTATCCCCTACTTTTATGTTCAGTCACTGCATTAGCATCTCTGTCCGGTTTCATTTTCGCTCTTCAGCCTTAACTTCTTGGAGCTGGAGCTGGAGTTGGAGCAACTTTTAGCCCGTAAATGGGCTCTGAAGGTTGCTATAAGTAGTTTCAGCTTTGTTTGTATTTTTCTAACGCGAGTTTAGCAGTTTTCCCCAAGTTCTGTTTGCTGGCACGCTGATGGTCTGCAGATTAATGCAACAATTTCTTAATTAAAGTGCCTCCGGAGGCCAGGCAACTCTTTCGCTTGCCATATTACCGGCGGTACTTCGCTCCTGTATCAATAAAAGGTAAAATGCTTGCTCAAGGATATTTGCCCGACTGCTCGAAATTAAAATGCCATTAGCACCGAGAGTTGAGATAAAAACGATGCGAGTGCGATTAAACACTGAAGAGGACGAAGGGAAAACATGAAAGTCCGGGCTCCGGAGTATTACTGCCTCTGGAATGCTGATGCCCTTGGTTAATACCTTGCAGGATCTTCTCGAGAGCTCCGGCTTGCCAGCGAAGCGAAAGTGTAAACGAATAAGGATCCGAGATTTAATGGAGCTGCGATTTTTACTTCACCATAAAATCACGGTGATACTTGAGCTGGAAATGCATTTCCCTTTTTGCATGAACAGGAGGAATATATACCAGCCAAAATATGGGATAAAATATTAACAAAATAATGATTAAATTAAATATTTTAAAAACTTTAAATTAAGTGAAATAAGTATGTTTTTTTAAGATTTCTTTTGTTCTATTTGCACCTATATCTCAACCACTCAAAGCTGTCTGAGCTGGTTAACTAAGACCACAATAAGCTGTTTCTCTGGAAAATCAATATTTGAATATACCTTATGAGCAGCCAGTTGACATTTTCCGGGAACCCTTACCCGGATCCTCTGGAGGCACGAGGCAACTTTTTCCGCAAACAGTTGGTTTTTTTCTTTGTGTTTGCAACACTTTTGCTTAAAAACTTTTCACAGCAGTCCCAAACAAACGGCCTACTCACACTCGTCCGGGCCTCTGTCCTGTGTTCTTGGTCCCCGGGAACCCGTTCATCCTGCCCCGTTCCGTTTCGTTCCGCTCCTGGTTCAGGATCTGGCCCTGCTCTTGCTCTGGCCGGACTCAGTCAGCCGTTCCCCACAAGCCTCTTAGGAACTTTCGAGCCAAACAACCGAAGCCACTTTGCAGCACGTTCACTGTTGCACTTTTTTTTATTCATTTTTGTTTTTTCTTACCACTTGCCATCTTTCATTTTGCGGCATATTTATTAAAAAAGCAGGAAGCACAAAAAATGGAAGGAAATTCTTTTATATTAACCGAAAATATTTATTTTCTTGCTTGCAGCCTTCGTTTTTGTGCGCACTTTTCTGATTAATTCCGTAACTATATATTTACACAACTTGGGAGAAGTTTTTTTCTTTTCGCCGCGATGACGACGAAGCCGTGGCCACTTGTGAAGAGTGCCAGGCGCCCGGAGCTTTGCCTTCCACTTCTCGCCAGGATTGCCCTGGGTTCCCCGGCTGCCCCTGGTTCTCCATTGTCGATCCAAGTGTTTGTGTGCCCCCAAACAATGGGCCTGCCTTCCACTAATTTGTATGAGTACCGCACCGGGGCCGACCTACCGCCACTAATTAGGGCACGAGAATTGCATTAGTTTTGGCATTCGGCAAAAATAATTACAAAGTGCAGTGCGGAGAAAGGCCAATTGAAGAAGTGTTGTGCTCTGGGAGCCAAGGTCCGTTCGGGGTGCTCCATAATTACTTCCAATAAGTTTTGGCCACACCAAGGCGAGGAGCGGAGGAGCGAAGGAGTCTTTCCCTGTCAGCTTTGATTTCATGGCACGCCACATTCTCAGCGGTCAGTTATTCCTTCCCCCCTGTGGCTCTCTCAGTCGGAGTTTAATGCCATCTTAATTAAGGGCGCTAATTGGTTATGTCTGTGACTCGCACGAAAGGAAAAGCTTTACTTAATAATTGAGATACCGAGAAAGTAACGAGAATTTAAGGACACGCCCTTAACCCTTTCTCATGTGAGACATACCGAACAAGTTGAGCTTCCCTTCTCCCAAACAAATAGGGGAAAGTATTTTATTTAAGAAGTTTTTTGACTGTTCAAAACCGACATTGACTGGTTGAGTTTGTGGCATGAAAAAGAAATGACTCAATAATATAAATATTTAAGCAGGCCACACAGAAAAACGAAGGTGGGTAAAACTTTTAGACAAGCAGCGTATTAGGACTTAGGTGGACCGCCGAGCAAACGGCTTTGGCATAATGCATAATCATTTAAACAAGGATAAGCCCACCCAGAATGGCCGCCAGTTGAGTCCTGTCCTGCATTATGACACACGCTGCTGCCATTGGCGGATGGAAAAGCCCTTTTATGGCCAATTCCAGCGGACAGGCGGACAGGCTTGGCCCGCAGCTTAAAGCCGTGGCGATAAGGACAAAGCAGCCGAAAAGAGCCAAGGTCCAAGGACGCTCTTTAACCGCTCTCCCGTGTAAAGTGGTTAGCTGAACTTTTCCGCTTTTCTCTGTTTTTTTTTCCGTACAAACTCGGCACTAGATACCTGATACCCGCCGATGTGTGGCTGTACTGCGATGCGGGTCCAATGCCCAGTGGTGCTATTTGCCCGAATATATTATCATTAATTTCAAATTATGAAAAAGTGGGGACCCAGTCAACGAGTTTTGGCTTTCGGTGGGGACCAAAAAGATAACATATCCAGGAATTTGTTTGTCCCAGTAGCGTTTTAAAAGAAAAGCTGAGGAAAAGGATCTAGTATATGATATAAGTTACTCCTTGTAATGCTAGAAACTAAACAATTTTTTACTTATTTATCCTTTCAGCTGGGACGCGTTTTGCGTAACTTTAACATTACCAAGATTAGCGATCTGGAGCTGATCTCCAACACGACCGATCGCCTGGACATAACGTTCCACTTTTTCGGCGTCAAAGGGGACTCGCAGCGCATCAGGGATGCCATTACTCGCATGGTGGAGCGGGGCAGGATTGGGAACTTCACCCTGGTGGCCAACTTCCATCACTTCGACGAGAATCCGCCTCTGAGCTTGCTGGTGAGTGTGCGTGGGCAGCCCTAATCCATCTCAGCTTTTCAGCACAAACCGTGGCAATTTTCATTGCGTCCAAGATATATATTTGATTGGCTCTGAATAGAAGGGCAGAGGCATTTGTATAGCATTCCCGCAGATATCTATTGAAATTTTTGCCAGCTCGCAGGATATAAATTTTAAATTTCGATGTCGCAGCCACTTTTTCCCATTGGCACATCCATCAATCGACGGCATTCCATCATTGATTTCCGCCCAATGGCATTTTCATTAATTCCAATCGGGACAGGATGGCCGCCTATTAAAAGCGTAATAAATATACTGGCCGGCATACGCATTACTGGGCCCGGACCGGCTCTCGTTCCATTTCCGATACATATTAAACAATAATTTATTAACTATTGAGGCGCGTGTTGGAAAAAAAACAACAAACGCAAACAACGCGGTAATAGCCAATGTAGCAGAGTGCCGTGTTAATAAATATGCACATAAATATGTCAACAGTGTGGCACTTGACACTCGGCCCAGCAGCGAAAATAATTATTTATTAATTGCGGCCTCCTGATCGCCCGGCTCGGAACAATTGGCCTCATCAGGCGGACGGACAGACGGACGGACGGCCTGCAATTAAGTTGCATTAACGTGACGAACAAGCCGCCAAACCTCAGCGGAGAGTTTGACGGGGCTGTAAGCCCCATCGGAAACCCCAAAACCATCACCGTAACCCCAAACCCAAACCCAAACACAGAGCTGTCCCGTGTCTAATTAGTGGAACATTGTCTCGATTTCAGGAGCTGAGCGTCAATCAACCACAGGCAGGAGTACGCGAGGCCAGCGAGTTCATCATATCCTGTTCCGCCCAGGGCTCATCTCGGATGCAGTTTCAATGGTTCAAAGACGGAGCTGCGGTTAATGCCAGTCGGGCAACGAGGTGAGTGAACTATCCCAGCAGCACCAGCTGCTTATCTCCCGGAAATGCCCGGGCCAGGCCACACCATAAACCCAAGAGTTTCAGTTTGAGTTTGAGTTTGAGTTTTAATAAAATAGTATGAAACCGAAATAGGGAAAATCCACTTCCCCAGCACCAACTCCTTAGCAGTCGCCATATCCGCGTCCGTATCCGTCGCCAGCCAATGTCACACTCGGGAGGACAGAGAGACAGACAGACTCGCGAGGGACAGCGCACAAGTGTTCAATTTGACTTTATGACTTTTACACATCAATAAACATGACATAAAAATGCCTGGCAAAATAAAAACGAAAGGAGACGAAACGAAACGAAACGGCCAGAAAGGATAAATAAGTCAGGCCGAGATAAAGATTTGTCAGACGTCGCGGCCGACGGACGGCCTGAGTCGCAATGGCAACTCATAGTTGGAGTCGAAGTTCGGAGCCAAAGTCGGGGTCCTGGTCAGGGCCGAAACCTAACCGCAGTAAGCCTAGCCGGGTGATTGATCATAAATCCAACCGGATGGAGCAGCCACCGAGCACATGTGTGGCCAACACATACGAATGGCACTGCCTTCAGCTGCTCCTCATCCCGCCCGATCCCCTCTCGGGTGTATTACATAAAAAGCATATGGCCGTAACTAACGAGGGGCTGTTACTTGGGCGACTTGGCCGGGGTTATGGGGTTAGGGCTTAGCCCTTCCCAGCGAGTGTGTCGCCTTGACAATTCGCCTTGCAGCCGCACCACAAAGCTCCAACTTTAAATGTGTTGCGTGAATGGGAAATGAGAGAATGGGTCGAATGGGAAGGTCCTTGGTTCTCCGCCGCTCTCGTCCTTGTTCGGGGAATGTGGCTGGCGTGGCGTGGAGGGGTTTGCAGTGCGGTGCAGATGCCGATAGAATTCGCAATTCATTAACAAAAATTTAAGCGCTGGCAGGAATGCTTTTAGTGTTCAGTGCCAAAGTCTAGTTTTGCAAAAGCATGTCACGCAGCGCCGCTGTCAAAAATGTTTGTTCAAACGGCCTACGAACTTAACTTGGAGGACATGTGAATATTTGCTTTCTTTCATAGCATTCAAAAGAGGTTTAAAGTTGATTTTGCTGAATATTGAATTTAGATTTTTCTCTTTAAATTAAAGAAGCCAAGCTCTGTTTATTTGTGAACATATGTCTATCTACTAAATAAAAATCTATCACTTTCAGTACTGAATTGTTATTAAAAGGTTAAAAAGACTTAATAGTACACAAAGTTTACAGGTCCGAAAATGAATTCTTCATTGCTTTGCAAACTTCTGAATTACATAATAATATCTTGTCCTTTATAATTATATTAATCCAGAATTATCGAACTCATTCGATACAAACTCAAATATAGTTTTGAATAATTACCTTTGATTTTATTTATATTCCCACAAAGTTCACACAAATACAGAACCCATTGAATATTATTTAATAATCATAATTACAAAAGCTAAACCAAAAGCAATTTGGTTTATTTATATTTGATGTAACATCCGAATCAAAGTTTGATCATCCGTATTTTACCTTTCAAATAAACAAATATACATGTGGGGACCCATCCAACTCCCGCCCCAACAAATCGATAACCGAATCTATTCTCGGAGCTGAATTTTTGTTATCCTGTGAAGCCAACTATGCGTTCCGGAACTAAAACAATTCGCCAGGACCCTTTCATGGCCAGTTCGCCGTAGCAGCCCCATTTGTGATTACTTTTATGCATATTTGTTATGTGGTTACATACATCCCCTCTCGTTCTCGTTCTTGTTTCCTTGCCGGTGCTCCCGCACCCTTTTTCCTGCTCCTTTCCCTACCCGGTAGTAGTTCCCCACGTGGCAGGACCAACTCAACCCCAATCCTCACACAGTTGGACGCATTGATGCGTAAAAAATGACTGCCGTACAAAGCCGCAAACACATGTTTCCCCTGACTATGGGGCAAGAGTATTAGTAAATATTTTAACTAAAGTGAAGTGAGTGAAGTCATTCATTTGGACATTTACCAACTTTGCATTATACAAACGACTACACATTAAATCCGTCCGATGACTTTACTTTTGCGTACTAAAATAACCGGAAGTAAGTGAATTTTTAATGCTTGATTTCACTGGAGCAGAGGAGAGCTGTTCCCTTTTTTGGGGAGCTGTAATTTATAACCGCAATAGGGCCAATGCAACCCATCTCTTGATTACTCGCCACGATGACTATTTGAAACCAATTACGGAAGTCGGACTCGAACACTTTGCATGCGTGAAGAGAGAAACGCCTGAATTTTCTTTAAGAAATTTCCTCTTATAGCCAAGTTCCCTCAAGGAACCTTAAGGCGCCAAGAAGTGAGGCGTTCGACCGTTAATCTATTGGATTGCCAGTCGCCGAATTTTGACCCAGTTAGCAGATGTTTATCGGGCCCTGGGCCGGGACCGGGATCGGGACGAGGCCATAACCCACTTAATGAATGCAATTATTTTCCAATCACGGCGCTAACGCATCCCAGAGCCGGCGGCCAAAAGGAGCCCGCAAGCCAAGGCAGGACTACTCCCGAGGCTCCCGGGACCCCCCTCCAGGTTGGGGCTTTGATTAACATGCCTTGGCGTTGGCATTCGCATTCGGTTTCGCATTCGCCGCTTGTGGCAGCCCAGCCAGCCAGGCTGGCACATGTGTGTAAAATAATCTATGGCTGCTGCCACCCGGCTTCGGCCATTAATTGCGCCCCTAATCCTGTGTCCTTTGCAATGTGGGTCGCAGGAAGAGAGGCGGCAAGCAGCAGCAGGGACGACAAGGTCGCTGGGCCTGATTAAGTGTTACAACGGCACTAATACTATTATTAGAGTCGGTTTACCAACTGTGGCTAAGCAAATGCCGCCCATTAAGCCATCTTCGATTGTGTTCAATCGAGCACCGAAATTGAGTCACTTCCGGCTTTCTTTATTGATGGGTTTCACTTAAGGACACATTTTCAATTCACTCTGGCAACGGCTCCTGTTCATTTAGTCTCAAAATCAAACCTCTTCTTGCTTACTTTACGAGTGCAAACGGCTTTAAAGTCGGTAAGAAACTGAAACACAAAGTGGCTCTGGCCCCAGAGATCACTTTTGGTCAGGTTTCTGCTAATTCCATAAACGAGAGCATGTGAAAAGAGGAGGAGTAAGAGGAACATCTTGACGTCTTTGGCACCGATGTGTTATGTGGAAAATGGCTGACAAGCAAGTACACAACTTTGTAGCAGAGCAAACCAATTGACCTCTTAAAGGGGCAATTGGTATTTCCAGCAAATATTAGCTCAACCTTAAGCACTTGCGTAATCTATATTTGTCTCAGCGCCATCGAGTGGAAGGGCCTGACTGCCTGTCGATGCAATTTCCCACCCTCCAGTCCCAGTCCCGAGGAAACTGTTGCAGTCGCTTTTGGCCCCGGCTCTGAGAATTTGTCAAACTTGCTTAAAAGCCAAAGCAAAAATTCAATTTCAGCAGCATGCAGCTAGCAGCAGCAGCAGCAGCAGCAGCAGTCGAGCAGCCAAATTGCCTGACCCCAGCACGAGACATAAGTAAAATATATTTCGTATATATTTTACAAATTGGCTCAGCCCGGGGCAGCAGTAATACGGAATAGCAGCAACAAAGAGGCAACAACTGTCTTGACAACGCAACGTTGGCGTTGTCTAGGACAATGCACATACACCCTCTGAGCAAACAGGGTGCCAAAGGATGCCAGACAAGGATGTCCTCCTGGCCCTTGATGATCACTCAAGCGATTTGGTCTGAGCAATTCCCTTTTCTTTCGCATAATCGAAAGTCGGGATGTTTACACAGCCATATTTTAGGGAAGAAAATGGATACCCTGTATTCGCTAGATTTTGTGAACATGCACTTACATACACTGAGGAAAAAGAAAGGTACCATCTGTGTGAGTTAGGAACCTAAATTGGCATTCTTCTGAAAGATGTAACAATCTGCAGCATATTTTTGAGCAACATTTTAACATTTTAACGATGAACTCAAAATCCAATATATAACTGAAACATGTTTCTCTTTTTTATAAGCAAGAAGCTTAAAGTTAACATTTTCAAACCAATCACACGTTTTTCCAGTGCCTTTGCATCCAATGTGGATAAGGGTCACGATTTTCATTAGTTTCATTTGCCACAGTTCGTCGTCTGCCAGGCTCCTCCCTTTCCCTTCCTTTGGTGTAGCTTCGCTTGGCTCACCCTTCAGTTATGGGGTGACAATGCCACAATTAGTGGCACCATCGCCAGTGCTCCGCACTTGTTTCCTTCAAAATTTTTGGCATTATCTCATAACTGGCTCAGCTAGCAACGGAGTATGTTTTGCTTGTCTTGTTTCCAATTCCGATTCCTATTCCGGCTGCTCGGCGCCATTTGTGCAATAAAAGCAGGAAACTTCAGCGGCTGATTGGACGCGCGCTGGCTGGGACTGGGACGGGTATTGATCAAACAGTTGGGCGGTCGGACAAGGCTGAGACCCAGTTTCTGGGCCAAACGCGTGCTCTAGTACAGGAATGCGATACAGTGGAGCCTAAGACTAAGGGAGATTTTTATTATATTAAGATAAGATTTCAAGGACTCTTAAAAATACGAAAGAACGGCAATCATAGCATACTTTTAGGCTCATTTTCAATTGTTTGAAAATATCCTATGACTTCCTCTATGTTTCTCTTATGGAAAACATATCGACAGTGGACTGTTTTTATTAGCAGCATTAAAGATATTGCAAAAAATAGCTCAGTAGCCGAGGCAGTGGTGTCAGGTACAGTTGTGCGGATCCAAGCTCCGCCGATTACCATACCACATTCCTGTTTGGACTGCAGTTAGCTAGTAAGACTCGAACCGGGCGAAGAGCAACGGTTTTTTTGGCCATCTAAGCCAAAAATCAACACGCTTGCTCCGTGTCCAACGAACCGGAGACGGGAGACAGGAGGCAGGAGGCAGGCGACTGGAGGAGACGTAGTCATGCCCATCCACTGGGACTGGGACTGGGAGCACGAGCACGAGGGCCATGGGGGCCACTACCACTGGCCGCCGCGTCGCCACTGGTCCACCGGCGAGCCCAAGTGCCGGCAGCGTCGCTACTATCTGTCCCACGACCTAGATGTATGCGCCCGTGACTTTCACCTTCGGATGGAGGACAGTGCCTGGTGCCACGGTTCCTGTCTGGTCGGTCGCGTGGTGATCGAGACGGGCACGGAGCCGGACTCACTGGGCCGTGGCACCTTCAAGGTGGTCCTCGATGTGCATCACTTCCAGATCTCGGAGCTGACGGTCAAGGCCAAGAACAGCGACACGGTGTGCGTGGAGGGACAGCAGGCGGATGACCGGGCGGAGAAGGGCCAGCTGTGCATCACCCGGGAGTTCACGCGATCCTACAAGCTGCCGCGCCACTACGATGCCACCCAGGCGCGGGCCACCTTCTCCGCGGACGGGATACTCATGATTACGGTGCCAGCACCACCCAAGCTGGACGACGTGGAGCGCGTGGTGGAGATCGAGCCGACGGGCAACTACTTTGGCAGCGTGGCGGATCCCAGTGCCGCGAAGGCCATTGAGCAGTCGGTCGACGGAGGCGATGGTGGCGGGGTCAATCCTGCTGGCACGGCGATGGACAAATGAAGCCGGCGACGTCTGGCGGTTGCGCGGGTATGGAGCCTCCTCTTCCCTTCCTGGAAGCGGTTGCGGAAGCCCAAGCCCAAGGGCGTCTAGGCCGTCAGAGGCAGTCGATCGGCTGGAAGAGATAGCGAGAGAGCATGGAGTATCCCAAGGGAGGAAGAGGAGAAGCACAAGGCAGACACTTTGCACGTTGGAGTACTTCCCCGAAAATAGTTACTTGGATTGTTCTTATGTTCCCAAACTAGGCAGCACGTAGAAAATCGTTCGAAACGTGAGCAAATATGGCGCGGTCGATATTGTTCTAGGATAAACCCAAGATAGCTTCAGACTAACCTTACCGAGTTCCCATTCGCTTGTGATTTTGATTTATGCCAATAAAGGACTTTATCAGAAAAAACACTTCAATGATTATTTATTATCTATTAACTATGGGGTTAATTTTTATTTGTTTCTTATTTTAAGAGGAATTATAACAGTCAGCTTATTAAACTCAAGAGAAAGATAGTTTCCTTATTATGAAGCTGTATTCCATTGACTTCCTCGTTCTTCGTTGCTCTTTAAAACACAATCTCATAAAATAGTCTGGCTAATCGGCTAAGCAATCCCCAGTCTGGGATAAATCTTGCCTCTGGGGGCAGCCAAGCACGAATGCAAATCCCAAGCGAATTGGATTTCTCGCTGCTTTTAACTTTCCTGTCACGCAGCTTTTGATTAGCGTCAAATTTGAATAAAATTCACTAACACCTTTTGCGTTTTCTTCATCTCCAACTGGCGTCCTGTCCTTTTTCCCATCTCCTCCCCCAACCGAGATGCCCATAAAAAGACAAAAAGGCAGCAGCAACAGCAGCTAGTCAGCAAAAAAATAAAGGATACAGATAGATACAGACAAAGATACAGACATATGTATATAGTTTGTTTATCGACCCCAAAGGGAAAGGCAAACAAAAAATGGTATGACAGCAATAAGCCGAGGGGAGAAGTAATAATACGGGCCAACTCCCAAGTTTTCCGGGAAGGAAAAGGCAGCTTTATCTCAGCATATGCCATAGGTCAAACTATGTGGAAAACCTTTGCAATTATAATTATTCAGGATTAAATCAGTCAACTAGAGGGGCAGAGTTCTTTGTTAATATTGATTTACCCCTCAAAAGGAGTGAGACAAGCTGGAAAACTCTGGAGCAATCCAAGCCCAATCAGGCCTACGGCCTTTCCCCAAAATAGTGGGCGCGTCGCTCCGTTTTTGATTTGCTTTCCGTCCCTTGCAATTTAGCTGTTGAGACACGTTTTCTTGTTACGATTGTAATGAAATTTGCTACATCTTGAAGTGAATTGTTGCAGGCCGCAGCCCGGCAGCTACAAAGCAAAAAAAAAAAGAACGACAACAGACGATGGGACAACGAGGTCGCGTACTTTGTCATCGTTTTGTTTTTATGCGTAGTTGCGTTTAATAAAGTTTTTATATGGCCTCCCATCCGAGGAGGCGCACCGACGATGGCCGGATGGATGGATGGCCGGACGGATGGATGGACGGACTCCCCTTATTTCTAATCAAGTTACGGTTGCCGGAATGCGGCCTGCAGCTTTAAGATATTGGCGTGGGATATTCATATTTACGAGTGTGGCACGAGGACGGCGATAAAATATTCAGCAGAAAAGTAACTTCACAATTTCAATTTCCCCTGCTATATAAGTATTGTGGGGTTCGGGCGGGGGGAAGCACAAACCAAAATAATACAACGATAATAAACACCTACACACCAATTTTATGAACTCATAAAACACTCTGATGGAATCGTATTTTATCCTGCTCCTGCTCCATGTAAAAAACCCATATATGCACCTCTTCCGCTGCCAAAAGGCCCAGAAAAACATCAGATCGCATGGCACTGCGGGCCATTCCCATTCCCATACCAATTGTTGTTTTATGTCCCGCCGGCCACAGAACGGCAGAAATCGTTGGGCGGCCCACAACTAATTTTTTATGGCGTTTGATCCATTGTGGCGGCGATTGAATGCCTTTTCTGCAAAAACTTTTCAATAGCACAAAATGGCAGAGGCGAAACGTCCCCGGGGATACCATCACATTGCCGGCAAAGTGTGCGAAGGCCGCGACACCTAATTACGCAAATTGATGTGACATCAGACGCTTTCGGAAAAGTTGTGGGCCTCCAGCGGCGCGGCGCTTTTCCCGCCCAGTCGCACCCATTGATTACACCGACTTTTCCAGCAGAGATGCCAACGAGCTGAAAAACGTAAAACAAATGCGGGAAAATCGAAATGTAAAATAGAACATTTGGTTAATTGTTATCACAAATTGCTTTTCCAAATTAAATTATTTATTTAATTGGTTCCATTTGAGTTTAACAATCTAATTTTGATACAGTTTAATCTATGTTATATCCCATAAATTATTTATTATCTAGTTTAGTTAGTCAAATTAAGCAAACGTAATACGTATACGCAATATATATCCTTCTTCAAAGTTAACTTTGCTTATTGCCACCCAAAAAAAAGGCCAAGCAGACATCACTTTTAAGTCGATTTTCGATGTCGAAGCATGTCCAATGGAGCATGCTGACATCTAAAGCCATGGCCACCAGTCCCGACGTAATTGCTCCATTCAACTTTACTGCCAATGAGTTGTTATGAGTTGTTTGACCAGCAACCAAAGCACAGCGGCTCAAATGGAGCGCAGGCTCTCGGCCAGGAACTCGCATCCTGCGAGCTGCTGAGTTGCAGTTGTATTTACAGGACGTGCACGCAGACACGCACGCCTACGCAAAGGCATTTTGCGGGCCATTTGTAGCGCGTGCATTGGCGGCCAAAAGGGATTGGGAGTGAAAGTGGGTGGCAGGATGGTGGAGCTGGGGCAGGCCCTGGGCTAGGGACTGCAAGGATTGAGGGACTGCAAATGCATTTTGCAACCGCAGCCAGCAACGGAACGGAACGGAAACGGCCCCTAGGAGCAGCAGGAACATGGAGATGGTTACGTGAGGGAAATCGCATTGGGGGAAAATGCATCATTAACAAGAAAGGAATGCTAGCCTCGAGGGCCGAGGCACTGAATACCCTTACTGAACCATTGTGATTTGATTTTGTTAGTGGAAAAGGGACTTAAAGGAGTTTCTGAAAAACGCATAGGATAACAAGGAAGCATTTACTAGCTTTTTTTGATCAATTTCTTAAAATTTATTAAGATGTCCTAGTTCAAGATCAAAATATTCTAGCTTGTTTTATGGGGAAGAAAAATATCTAGCTTTACTTTTCAATACATGCTCCCAGGTAGCAAATAGCACTAAAAACCCAAGTTCTTAAAATGATATGCATTTTATGTATGCATATTTAAGCTTTTAATATTTTTAAGACCATTATTTTACACTAAAATGCGGTTTCATTGGCTTTGTCCTTAGGTGAAGATTTCTTCGCTGTCTGTCATAAAAGTAAATACAATCTTTACACAGCTTCAAAACTTTAAGATTATGTGCCTCAGAGCTGAGTCACCATTTAGCCGGGGCAAGACTTGGTATCTGTGGAAAATCCGTTGAGTTCCAAGCTGCCAAGCTGAGGGCATATACTCCCCGAAAGGACACCGAATTGGGCAAACACCATGAAGCGAATCGAATGGGCTGCAGCCGCCAACGATCCAAAACGAATAATGTTCATCTGTTTCGAACTGATATTAGATGCTTACGAATATTGCTGGCCATCACGAACGCATCGCTGAGATGCTGTGTTGACGATGGTGGTTTCCTTCTCCTCTGTCAGTATGTGCGGCGCCTAATCTTTGACCGTGTTTGGGTAGCAGTTGCATCTGCACACTTGTGACGTTGCAGTGGCATTAGTGGAGTTGCTGCGGCTTAGTCGGCTTCCTGTGCATCCTGCGCATCCTGGCCATTGTGCCCATCGGCTATGTCAATCCTGCCTCCGCTCATTTGCTGTAAACGAGTGCTGCGGACGCTTTGCTGTTTTTGCGGTTCCCGTTTGCCAATCCTGCAACGGTGACGACGTAGTTAGTGGGTCTTCGGTGTTGGTCCTGCTGCCACTGCCGCTGTCGGTGCTGCATTTAAGCGTTACGCACTTCCTGCTGGGAATGTTATTACTTCCGTTGCCATTTAATTGATTTTGAAGGTGCGTATTTGGCGGTAAGAGCGGCCCTCGGGGAGCTTGGCTTCCGCCATGGGCCATTAGTAAATTGTAGGTTAAGTGCTCTGCAATCCAAGTCCGAGTCCAGCCCCAATCCCAACCCCAACCCAAGCCCAAGTCCGTTCCAAACGCATTTTTAGGCGCTTTACCTTGGAAATTGGGGACTAAAGACTGGAGTCTGAAGACTAGAGCCTGCGGTTGAGGCGCCTCCCACCGCACTTTCGCTGTGCGGTGCGGTTTTCGGGCACTTTTTCGAGGCCCTTTAGCTGTCGTGACGTCAGCGTTATCCATGCGTAAAAGTTATTAGTGAAATGCACTCACCTGTGCAGGAACAGGATGAGGAGAAGGAGCAGCAGCAGGAGGAGCAGGAAACTGCAGATGTTTGTTGGCCACGAAAACCTCAAACAGCACTTAAGTTGTTGCCAGCTGGAAGGTTTTTGGTTTTCGGTTTTAGGTTTCAGGTTTTCGGCTTTCCATTTGCTTTGCTTTACCCAGAGCGAGCTGCAGGTTGCAGTAAGTTTCCCGGTGGATTTGCAGGCACGCCAGGGAGATGGCCTAATAGGCTTACCTTGGGAATGCATTTTAGACAGTTTGCACCGCCACTTTTACCCGGGGCAGGTGAGCCAGCTGCTGACGAAGGTAATTCATATCTCGCCATTATGCAATTCCACATCGTTTGCCGCAGACTGCTGAGTAATTGCCAGCGAGTTAATAATTTCAGTAATCAGCAGATTGAGAGAGACACTTCTCACCCGCACAAAGCGATTGATTCCAGACACGACCACGCATCATCATCATCCCTGGGGCTATGTGTACATAAATCCCGCACAGAAAGTCAGCCAGACACCGACCCATTTATCCACATAACCAAAAACTATTAACAATTTTAGCAACAATGCGCTGCATTTCGAACAGCATTTGAAAATGAAACATGTTCCCGCTAATTGACTTCGAACCGCAGCATCCGCGATTGTTTCCACATTAGCTATGATTTCTTTTGCCCAGAAATCGGCAGGAGTGGCGGAGGAGGGAGTGCCGGATGCGGGATGCGGGATGTGGGATGTAGGATGGGGGCTGCTGGATGATAAGTGAGCTGCTATTAGTGTGTCAATTAGCGGGCTTTTGCTGCTGCATGTGATCCAGTTCACTTGGCGTGGGTTCGGGTTCGAGCTGGAGCTGAATGGCATATGAAACATGGCATGTGGCTGCCCGGGGCGTGAGAATTAATGCATGACTGGCACTGAGAGCGAATCTGTTTCAAGTACTCGCGGAAACCGAAAGTGGAGTGCTAATTAGCATGACTAACCGCCGCTCTCATTTACGTTTTTCAGGGAAATCTGGACCACGGTCCTGCCGCCCGAGACCAAGGATGTCTACACGGCCATACTGGGCGTGACCAAGGCGAGTCGGATCGATGAAGGCGTCTACAGCTGCAAGGTGAGAAAATATCCTAATTATAATCTTATTGTATTTATTATTTATTTATATTTATATTTAACTTAAAATTAGACCAACACCTGCCAGCACTTTGAGTTTTTTTGAGCCATGTTAATCGGAGCTGATGATCTGGTAATTCCGGTCGGTCCTTTGGTTTTTCTAATGAATCCACGTTTCCCTAGGCACTCTTTTCGAGGCCTGCCCAGACGCCCGTAATATTTTTTCAGCTGACTAATCAGTCTAATTGCCATATCATAGCAGCGCATAGCGGAGCAGAGCGGAGAATTCCGGGTGATTCCGACTTGGAAACTGGCGGATCTCCCTTCCCCCGATTTGGCCACATAATTACATTTGGCTTTGCTGCGTTCTGTTCTCGGCTCTGTTCTTCATTTTCGCTATAACGTTGCTTTTAATTAGACTAATTAAAATATGGTAGACCGGCCAGATAGAAAGGAGTGATGGGGCAGCAGCCAGTTGGGAATGTGGGGCTCCTCCATCGCACTTGAATGGTCTTTCTCGGGGGCCAATTAAATTTTAATCTATGGTATTAAACATTCTTTTGACTGCGGCTTCCGGGGATAAATTTACGGATGCCGAAAGATGATGCTAAGCCCGGCCAAGTCTTCGCCGATTTAGAAGCCTGCACTAAATAAGAGTTTTAAATTGTTCCAGACCATTAGGCCCCAAACTGGCCACGTTTCCCATCTCCCCCGTGCCGGCTATCCTGGCCATCCCAGTGGGTCCCTTCTTTATGGCTTAGGTAATAACATATTACGCAAATGGCTTGTAAAAAATATTGGCCAACATAAAGGAGACCCGGCCAATCCGTGCACGTGAAAAGGAAAAGTTTCCAAAGGAAGGCCAAATAAAGGAAAGTTGGCGTGGACACATGACCAAGGTACTTGCCGCTGCCCGGGGGATGGGATGTTAGTTGTAAATCAAAAGGTAATTCGATTGCCCCGCACGGTGGGAGATCGTAATAAAATGTTTACGTTTGCGCTGCGTATAAATCAAATCAGGAATTGTTGCAAACTCAATTGAACTTTGGCATTAGCATAATGGTTCTCTGGGAGTTGTTACCCAGATTAAAGCCAGCCTCGAATCCGGCTTTAATCCGACTGCGTCCGCATCTGTTGCACCAGCCGAGGGCGACGACGACGATGTTGTGGTGGCTCATTGTATTTAGTGCTTGGTCCAAGGCTCTCCGAGGGGATTTTGTTAAGTTTTTTATGCCGCGGCTTCTGTAGAGTTTTTTTTTCAGCTGCCTTTGCCGCCTTTGTGGCTTTGGAGCGCCGCGTGCCGGCAGCTCACTTATTATTGTCGCTGTTCCCGGTCCTCCGTAATGACGCTGGGCCAGATCAAAGGCAGGAAGCCCGGAAGGAGGAGCAGCCACTGGCAGCCGGAGGAGGGGCCCGCAAACGCTTAGCAGCTGCAACAGCCGAACAACGATAATCGGGAAAGCTAAGCTCTGAGCTCTCAGCTCCTTTGGGTCCCCGAAGGTCGATTGTGCCCACGTCTCGCAGCTGTTTGCTGAAAACTGGGCAAACGAGTTCCCTCGAATCCTTTTCAATAACACTGCCTCAAGGTCCAAGTCAATAAAGCGCCTGCCAATGCCTCCGACGGCCCATTATGCGTCGGGGACTGCATGTCCACCTCCATAAGTTGAACACACCCGAACAATGCCCGTACATTTCTGATGGGGGCGTGTGCCTTGCGCATTTATTATTTATGTATTGATATTAAGTATACGCCCCGTTGCAATTAATTCATTTGCCTCGGGGAACGGAGGCGTCCTGGGTCCATTACGTGCACAACGGCCCCGAGCGTTGGCTGTCTTTAAGCCGCCTGCATTAGCCCCCACTCCTTGAGCCGTTCCACTCTCTGCCAGGCACAGCCGGAGCTTAAGTGTTCCTCTCGATTAAAACCCAGCCGGATGAAGGCCACGAGAGCAGCACAGCCAGCTGATTAAGACGCCAGATGAGAGTGTGTCCTCGGGAGAGTCTTAGCATCAGCGTTGAGATTTTAAATTGCATGAATTTGCATATATGCAAAAATATCTTTAAAGTTGTAGAACAAATGCATTATAATTAAGAAAAAATAATATAAAAAGGATCACTTATTCTATGACTATGAAGACATCTTCTGCGAATGTTCCTCCTAGAAAGCAAATATATAAACTTGTCAAGCAAACCAATTTGTGGTTTTCCCCGTTTTAATTTCCCAACCTAAATATTGTCAATATCCATTAGCTTACTTAATGCTGGCGGTTGCCCGGGAAATAACAATTTTTATGAACTATTAATTCCATTGGAGTGCTGTCCATTGATCGAGAAGAGGGACAACACAGCAGAGCACAGGACAGCATCCTGGCGAAATGCTTAGCAATTTTAAGACACAACGTCCTGTTTAACGACTTGGCCTGTTAATGAGACGCGACTTATCCGGGCGGCCAATAAAATGCCATTTGGCCATAAAAATTCTACTCTCGGTAGAAAAGTTTTGCAGTCGAACAACGTCGCAGCTTAATGAGTTAATTGGCATTTGGATTTTGTGGCCGGCAAAGATTTGTCGACGATGCACAGTCGTAAATGACTTTGAAAGCTTACCGACATTTCCCGTTTTCCACGGACTGCAAGAAATTTAAAGCCGCAAATGTCATAAAAAAAAAGAGCAGCTAACCCCCAGCTTACATTGCTAGTGTTTCGCTGTCTATTAAATATTTCCGGATCGGCTGAGCCAAGTGCCAAGTGCCGGAGGGCCCAGATATCAGACGCGGATGCAGACACAAGACAACTTGCTGGGAGGATACCTTCAAGCCGACGACAATGACGTCGCCGAGCCGGGATATCTCTTCAGGAACCAACGCCCTCCTCGTTAGTTGTACATTTTTTTTCTCTCAAATTTGAAACGGAAGTTTGCCTAGCATCTGTGTGGAATGTAGAAGGAACCGCCGTCGCATTGAGTCCTCCTGCCCATCGTCATCATCGCTGACGACGTAGTAACGTCTATGGTTTTCGCTGTGACCTGGCAGCAAATGCACTTGAAAAGAAGGAAATGCCAGACAAGATATAAAATATATCAGTAAAGTAATCATCATAATGATAGCTTAAATACCAAGCGAATTTTCAGACTTTAAATGATAAAAACCCACCAAAAACCACACTTTACTCCCTAGACTTTCTCCTATCTTTTCCGGATTGATAAATTATTTATTCCGTAAAAATGTTTCACGTGCACTTGGTAACTCTCCGATTTCCCTCCAGAGAAAGGTGCAACAACGGCATCGTCGGGACGAGAAGTTTACAATTCGTTTGCTTGCAAGCCGCGTGGAAATAAATAAATGCAAAAGGTTGGCTCGAACCCACACGGCTCAGTCGAGGCTTTAAGTAGCTGCCACAGCCGTCCTTCCCTCCTGGCCAAGAGCAAGGACTCGGAAGCACTCGTGCTCGTGTGTGAGTTGAAGGGTCCTTCGGAGCGAGCAAAGGCTTGACCGGACATCGTATGACTTACAAATCGAGTGACTTGGCAAATACTAATCCCAACCGAAGCCCTTACTTCGTTACGGCAAATACATTTTGAAATGCCGTCGGTGCGGGCAGTTAAGCCTTTAAATTACATTTCATAAACTAATATGCGACAAGCCCAAATGAGATTTGCCTTTGATGTATGTATGGCCATTATGTAATATTCGCTTTAAGGCAAACGGCAAGCACATGCAAATCAGGACTCGTCATAGTCAATCAGCCCACAATGAAGTCTGGCTGACTGGCAAATAAGTCTATTAAACAAATCCTCGGGCGACGGCTGACAGACAGGCAGCCTTCGAGTTCGAACTGGTATGTGGCAACTACATACTACTGTTGGCATGAAGAGGCCAACGCCAATGTCCGACCACCAGGATGTGTGCTCAGCTCTCAGACAAGGTTGTTGATGTTTGGCTGGTCAGCCCCTGGCCATCAAACATATCTCGGAATCGGTTCAAGAACAGCAGCGGATGAGATAATAGCATTACACTAATTAATTTATATTTGAAAATGTCCTTAGAATGTCATTAGAATATAATTAGGAGGAAATGCATTTACTTTTTAATTACATTTTGTATTCTTAATTTAAAACGATTCGTTTGAGTTATCTCTTCTGTTGCCTAGGAGAGTTATTCCTTTACAAGTTCCTATTTTAATTTCCGCCATGGTTCCACGCGAGAGTCCTGTGACCATGCCTTTGCTCTTACCGCAACTGTCCCGGGCGTTTGACGCTGTGGATATGAGTAATCAAAGCCATGCCACTGTGGTCTGCCGCTGATGGACGCTCCCTGCCTCTGTTTCCATCACTGTAACCCGACTTTGCTTAATGGTTCTCCATTTCCTCTGCTTTTTTCCCCTTCCCCGCCAGGTCACCGACTGGGGTGTGGAGCAGTGCCGCTCCCTGCACATTCACATCAAGTCGCCGCCCCGTCTGCGCGTGGATCCGGCTAGCGTGACCCTCCAGCGCGGCGACTCCCTGCGGGTGCGGTGTCTCTCCCCGGGGAACGACGACATCAAGCGGTACGCCCAGTTAGGATATAGTTGGACCCGCAACGGGGTGCTCTTCCAGTCGGACGCTGCCACAGCCATGTGGGAGGACCTGTATCCCGATGGCAGCATCCTCAAGATCAACAACATCCAGAAGTCGGCGGAGTACGCCTGCCTGGTGTCCAACAGCGTGCGACCCGTGTCCCGGAGCGTCTACATCAATGTCATTGAACGCAATGCGGTTCACGTGTGTCCGGCGGAGTCAACGTACGGCGTCCACTGGCCCACGAGTGCTCCAGGAGCTCCCATCATCACCGACTGTCCGCGCGGCTTCGAGGGTCACCTGCGCCGCATCTGCGAGCAGCGGGACACGGGCAACTCCAGCTGGCTTCTGCCCGACTTCTCCGGCTGCGTTCGCGACGAGCTGCTGCTCATCTACAATCGCTTCCTGGCCCTCAGTGCGGGCTTCCAGCAGACGAACTCCTCGAATATCCTGAAGGCCTGCTTTGACTTTACGTTGCAAAGGCGGCACAGTTTTCTGCCTGGCGAAGCCAGCTTCCTCATCGATATGCTGCATGAGGTGAGTATTGATAACGACTTCGGAAACCGAAGGTTGATTAGGGTATTCAAAAGAAATCATTCCTCAGAAGTTAGCAAAGAACCCAGCTTCAGTTTCCTGACTTTCAATCATCGAAATTAAATCCTATTTCCCTAATCATATTGACCATGTAATCGTCTTTGAATAATAGGCCTTAGTCTCCGCCCAGGAAGCAGCAATTTCAAAAGGGAATTCGGAAACAGAGAAAGGTTACGGGTATTAGCCGGATTCCAATATCCCGTAACTTAGAGATTATACCTGAGGGCCCTGACCAAATCGACATGGCTTGCCATACATTTCCAGCAAATATATTTATCGCTTTGGCTCCTTAATGCTGCTCCTGCTGCCTCCGTGCCGGACAGAGGCATAAATGTAAAGGCCACCAGGGGGATGGCCATACCGTTGCTGTAATGTGACAGATTTGGTTAAATTGGCCTAATCAAAATCGGAATTGCGATTCCCTTTGCGGCATAATATCTGGTTACCACCATGCCGGTGTCAGCAGACAGATTCCCAGCTCCTTTTTGAGGCGTCCTTCCGTTTTCCGCAAAACCCTTAACACACTTAAGCTTTACCTGCTGGCAGACGGGGCACTTTGGTGAGGCAAGGAACAAGTGTCTTCGGGCCCCGACAAACTATTTTTACACGCAAATGAATGCAGAAGCTGGCGAGCCGGGCGGCTTGCCATTTTTCACACAATTTTCGGTTGCCCAACTGCAGTCAAAGAGGAGATTGGAGATCCAAGTTACAAGTTCCTAGCTGCGAGTTCCGAGCTGCGAGCTGCGAGTTCCTTCGCCTTTGGGGTCGTCGCCTAGCAACAATTTTTCATTTTAATGCGCACACAAATTTTCCGGCTAACGAATTGCCGTGCAAAGGCAAGAGAGAGGCGCTAAGGAGAAGCCATGGCGTCCTTTAGGTTCCTTTAAGAGGAGGCAGGGCGCATCCTGTATTATGTTGTCTCAACTCTGTTTCCTTGGCCACTTCACAGCTCGACACCTACCTGCAATTGAAAGGCACACAACTGGAGCGTGAGATGGCCGCGGAGATAATACTGCGCATCCTGGATAAAGTCATGCAGAATGCCCAATCCTTGAACAGTCAACAGGTAAGTGCCAGGACTTCGACTCCGGCTGCAATTGCGCATAAATTATGGCGAGTGAACTGCTCCCATACATACATACCGCCGGGAGGCAGTCAGTGGAGCGTTCGGGCGCCATAATTTATATCCTGCAGCCATATTCAATATTTGCCAGGCGGGTTTCCGCCCAGGTCCTGGATTTATTACGCTCGAACGAGCCCACACACACACACTCTTTATCCCATCGAACTAGGGCAAAGGTGGGCATTTTCCAGTTACTGCCGTAGTTTGCCAGCTTTTATTTAGCTCCGGCAATTTACATACGTGCATTTGTCTCCGTGTCCCCGTCCGTGCTCGGTTTTCCAAAACAGCCAGAGAATTGATGAGCCTGCCGGCTGGTAATGAATACCTACTTCGATATGTGCGTTTTTCGGGTTTGTCTGTGGCTTCTGTCAGCCAGCCTGCTGATTGTGCCGGCCAGGTTCCGGGTGAGTTATGTGATTACCCTCCAGTACCGTTCCGGCTCGAGTTCGTTCGTGCTCCACGTGCAGATTTTACAGGAGCGATAATTGGTTAAGCCTCTTTGGAGCGGAGATCCAGAATCAAACGTCCTTCTCTTTGTAGTTCTCGTCTCCCAGGAGCCTATTTACGCTCCATTTAGCAGAGCGGCTAATAGAGAAGGACCTCCCCGGGACTTGGGCCACTGAAAAGATGCCGCTAATGAGGGGCAATCAAACAATTTACGTTCGCACCGCCGCGCCGCCTCGCCACTTGTCGCAGGACAATAAGGATAACCACTTCCTTATCACCTGCAGAAAGGCGGCCGCTTTTGGACAATCTCGAGCCTCGAAACGGCAGTGAAAAGTGGGTTGTCTTATGTTTTTTTTTTTTTTTTGTAACACGAAGTTATATGAAGCCCTCCGCGTTCCGAGATTGCGGTTTCTGGCGGGGATGCCATTGTTTCCGGCTCAACCGAGGATTTTAAGGGGCGAAGAGGAGGTGGAGATGTAGGCGGAGACACTTCGCGTCTCATGTTTTATTCTGTGGGCAAATTTCGTGTACGGCAAGTGCGGCATTAAAGTAAGAGCGAAAGGACTCCCGCCAGGATAAGGCTGAATTTTGGTATGCAAATTTATGAGAGTGTTGATTGCAACTGTTTGAATACGGCCCGCCCTTCGCCGAGGACCTGTCAAGAAGTGAGGATAATTGGAAAGCTACCTCTCAGGGTCTCAGAGCCTGTTGGCTTACTGACACCTTCGGCATAATCTATTAGCCCGCCGACCGGGCCTTAAGTTAATATTCATCTTTTACGATCTGGACGCGTGTGCCCGAACTCCAATGGAGATCTGTCTGCTCACAGGGGAGCAGGGCAAGTTTTTAATGCTGTGCAAATTAATTTAGTTTGGCGAGAGTTCAGCTGAGTTATGGCATTCCAATATATCGCGCCGTGTGAGCACCAAAAAGTCGGAACGAAAGAACAATTTATGTTAAATTTTTATTAGCTGACGCAGTCGGAAAAACTTGCCGGCATAATTGGGTCGATTAAAAAGCGTTGGCATTCGTCGAACTTTCCCGAAGTTGAGCAAATAGTTTGCCTCGTTTTTATTGACTGAGCGAAAGGAAAGTTTAATGGAGTGAGAGCCGGGGAAGCCCCTGCAAGTTTATCGCGAATCGAAACGAATTTTTCGCGCGCAATCAAGTTTAATTAGTGCCTCGCGGAGGTCCGAGAAAATCGGTGGAAAGTCCGTGAAAGTAATCAGGCGTGTCCGTAAACGTTTACGCTCTCTCTTCCCGGGACAGTTGAAAAACTCGGAGGCTTTAAAGCCACTTAATTCCAGCATCATGTAAGAGAGAGCATTTCCTCTTTTTTGTATTTATATTTGTTGTGTAAATCGGCTAAGCCCCGTCAATATGCCGATAGAGATAATAATAATCCGCAATGGATATTTTTATGATGGCATTTCATTTGCTTAAAAACCCATTTTCATTCGCTGTCACTGTGATCTGCTTTCATTTTGCGGTTTTTGTGCAAGTCCCGAACTGTGGAGCTCTGTGGAAATGGCAATTGAAAAAGTTTTGCGGACTGGAAACTGCTCATTTTTGAGTGTTTGAAAAAGTTGATTAAAACACAGCCGCGCACGAGTGTGAGCTTAGATTTGCATAAGTTGCCATGTATAGTATAGTATATAGTATATAGATTTTGTATTGCCAATGGCCGAATCGAATGGCAAACAAAGTTGGCTGACCCACTTTCAGGGACTTGGTCAGTTTCCGATGGAGAATGGAAGAGAGAAGAGGCTTCTGTACGGCTCTTATCCTTGAAAGGGCTCAAATCAAATCACGACGAATCACTTAGCCAAAGAGTATGCCCCGGAAACGTGACCCTAAGTCACGGCCCAACTTTGCATCCCGGATTTTGGCAAGAACTTTCGCACTGCGCGCACACACATGGCCAAGTGATTTGCCGGTAAACTGCTAAACGTGGCTAGGTCGAAAGTCAAGTGAAATTTGCACATGGAAAACTTTTTCCAGGCCTCTCCTCTTTCTCTTCCCTTCTCTCAAAATCCAGGACTTTCTTTTCGGCGCCTTTTAAAGAAATCATGCGAATGCCACACATTTGAATGGGCGCTGGCCCTGTCCCTGGCAACGTGGGGGCGTGGCCGTCGTTAATGCCGCACTGATGATGCCGAAGTTTCAGATTTTCGTTGCCAAAAAGTTCCATTACACAAAACTTTTCCAATTGGAATTGTTTTCGTTTTCGATTAGTTGCCCCGACCATTTATGCAAGAGTACGCCGTATGCCTGTATCTTATGTAAAAATCCAATGTTATTTTTGATTTGTGCAGGAAACATACTGCCCTAGCCGGGCACTCGAATGCTCGAGTTCTCGAGTCCTGGAATCCCAGCCTTAGACTGCAACAGTGGACTCCTTCTTGCCCTTTCATGTTTACCAAAAAATCCATACTGCCATAGTCGACTTTGCATTATAAATTGCGAAATTCGAAATCCCTATACACAAACAAAAGGAGCAAGAAAAGCCGCTGTAATGGTTTTCGCATTACAAATTGCAAAAATCGAACGTCCAATGGCCCGTGCACTCGAAACAACATTTACTCGAAAACTAAACTGAGAAAAAATTTAAAAGGATTTGTATTTTGAAACACATATTCGAAAGATAAAAGAAATCTTTAAGAACGTTACAAATCAAGGTCTTTACATTCAATCAAGGTCTTTCAATTTAAACAATCATTTGTACTAAACCAAATATTTTTTATAAATCTAATAAATATTATAATTTGTTTACTATATTTTAAGTTTTATTATTATGTTGATACTGTTTTTCTTCAACCAAATTTTTACATGTATATAATTCCAATTCTAAAATATATTTCTTTACATTAAAAACAGATTTAATTATTATACAAATCTTGTTCTGGCTTTATTATAAATCTAGCTCCAAAATACTTAAATATTTTCCAAAGTCCAGCACTATTTCTCGCAGTGCCTGGTGCGTTGCCTGCCAACTCTGATGTACTGTAGTTGGGTCCTGCTTATTGGCCTCGGTTTATGGCTTTGTAACTGCACTCGAGAACGTAACAATTTATGATTTTTATGGCCGGGTTCATTGACTGCGCTTTCTGTTGCTTTTCTGGCAGTCTGAAAATATGCCACATCGCCAGCGGCAGCATCGGCGGCGACGGAGGTGGGCAACCGAGTTGGCCAGAAGAGCTTCCATACAGCCCACAGGCCCCATTGTGGCATTGATTTCGGCCAAAGTTCGTCTATGAACTCGATCCGATTGTGTTGACAAGGGGTTCTGGGGGGTAAATATAAATATGGTTGGCACATGCTGGTGGCCCCATGGATCCTACCTATCCTCCTGACTGCAGCAGCATGGACAACAGCTCAAATATCGTCCAGTTTGGCTTTGGTTTTGGTTTGTTAAAATATGAACAAATAAAGCAAAGCAAATAAGCAACAAGAACTTGTTGTATTGCCAATATATTGAACTTGGCTAATGCAAAAAATATTTAACTTAGAGCTTAATATCAAAATTGGTATTTAAGATATTTAAAAGAACAATAAAGTAGCACCTTTAATATAACTGTTTGAACAACTTTTGTTTTTAATTCTTTAACATTTATTTAAACATTTAAAGTTTTCCCAAAAGATTCCTTTTAACCCCCTGGATGATTTATTGTTTAAAAAACAAACCGGAAACCATTATTTACCGCCCATTTTTCTGCCCCTTATTTCCCTTTCAGCAAATTAAAAAGCTGCAGCTGCTCACGCAATCGGCGGCGCTGAATCGCGAGACCATCGCGGCCTCCCAATTGGCCACATCGACCAGCGGCAGCAGCAGCAGTCAGCCGTCGGCAGGTGACAGCTCCACTGACCAGCTGACCGCACAGGGCCCAGGCAGCAGCTCTGGGCCAGGAGCTCGCGGCTCCGACAGCGGGTCAGTTGGTGTCGCCACGGGCAGTGAGATTTCCGCAGGAGCTCATGGCAGCCTGCAGGCGAACCGAGCCGGAGGCAGCGGTCCAGATTCCAGGGGAGCGGGAGGAGCCGCCACGAGCATCCTGACAGTCGATGAGGACACGCTGTCACTGGACCGCCTGAACTCGCTGCGCATTTACATGACGTCGGTGAAAACGCTGCCGTTCAATTTACGCATCTACGGGTGAGTCCTTGCGGTTGCAGCTGGGAGGGCCAGCCTCCGCCTGCTGTCAGGTATATGGCACGTAAATGAAATCAGACACACGACTGATTCGCCGGCTATAATTTCTAATTACGAATGGGGCAAAATATGCAAATTTCCAACAGTAAACTTCATTTTACGGCCCCTTGATTAATATATGCGACGAAGGGAAAGCGATTTCCCCCTTCGCCGGCGGCGCTCTTAATGGAAAATTTATTTTATGAGCAAACATAAATAAAAAATGCATAAAACAGGCGAGGTTGGAGCATGAAGAATGGCTCATAAAAGTTGAACGCCTGCGAATGCTCCTTTCGTCCTTCTTCTTCTTTAAAGTACACTTGCAGCCCAGACGGCGAAGACCTTGTCCTTTTCCGGACAGGTATTTCCATTTTGCTGGCTCCCAGCTTCCAGCTCGCAGCTCTGAGCTCCTGGCTTCCAAGTGTCTAATTTAGCTAATTAAGTGCCCTAAGTGCAGGCGGCAACCATTTTGTTTGATTTACGGCAATGTGTTTCTCTCTTCCACTCTCTAGCGAGGATTTGTTCTCGGATCAGCTGTATATGGACATCGGACTGTCCGCTCGCCTGCTGCACATCATGGCCAACTCGACGATCTTCGCCTCGGTCATCTCGTACAAGAACCTGAAGAGCTTCCTGCCCAAGACCTACTACACGCGTGGCAGGTGAGTTTCCCCCCTCAAGTTCAATGCCTAATTAGTTTGTGATGGCAAAAGTTTGGGAAGGAACTTTCGAAATTTAAACGAGCTCGGTAAATAGACGCGGCGGTTGCCAAGTAGTGATGATGAGTCCTTAAGGAAAACTTGGGGATTAACGCCACTGCACTTGTGCAGCGCCCATGTTTAATTCTGCGATTTAATGCCGGCAAAGTTGTTGTCTTCTATTCTGCCAAATCCTGCTCGGCTCTGGTGGGCACCGATGTATAATTCGTAAGCCATGTTTGCCGAGAGCCTCAAATATGTGTAATGCCAACTGCTGTCAGTCTCCAAGACGGCTTCCTTTGGCTTAAGCGCATTACAGCCAGCTCCTAGGCAGGAGCGGGCGGAAGGACACAAGAGGCAACAATACAGCCACAGCAACGAGTGTAATTCCCCGACAGTAAACAAAATGCAAATATGCAGCTGCACTGCACAAAAGGGAAAAATCAAGGACGATGATGGAGAAGGAGAAGACAGTGTGTTTTCCGGAGGGACAAGCACAGCCAACAGGACGTTATCAAATCTTGATTAAGGCAGCCAAATAAAAGATGAGTCTCCGAGTGGCTGCATCAGATTAGCAGTTGCTGTATAATTTCCACTACTTTTGTGGCTTAAGCAAACGTTTTGGGACATTTTCAGTGGCTTGAGTTTATTTTGGATTTATTTTCAAAAATTTTCTTCTTTCTCTTCCTTCTTTCCAGCGACCCGCGGGACTCTGACTATGTGCTGGCCTCGCGCATCATCCAAACCTGGCTGTTTCAGTCCAATCGCTCCAACGACAACTTTCGCGAGCCATTGGACCTGCCCTTCGAGGCCGGTCACGTGGAGATCATCTTTCAGCACGAGAGTGTCCCCAGAACGGGCGATTGGGTGGCCGTTTGCGGGTAAGTGTCAAGTCTGTCAATTGACGGGCCATTACATCACCGATTGCTCCGATTGCAGGCACGACTACAAGGCCTCCTTCGACTCCACGTGGCGCTCGGACCTGTGCATCACCAAGCACCTGATGGCCAACATAACGCGCTGCATCTGCCCGCTGTCCGGAACCTACGTGGTCATGCTCACCAAGCGCCAGCAAAATGTAAGCCAGGGTCCTCAAGGTCGCCAAGGCCATTGCCTGCCTAGATTTTTGATTTTTTTATTCAGGCTTTCAGCTTTCAGTTGCCCAATTCATGCCATTCACGTGTACTAAAGTGGAAAGCCAACTCCCCTCTATGATTTATGGCACTTTTAGGACCTGCCATTTAGTGGCCTCCACCTGGGGAGCCCAAGCTCGGCTCTTTGTCGCAGAGCTTCGCATTTCCGCTTCCCTTGGTCGCCATGAACTTGCTCCAAATGCAGTCCAGCTGCGGATATAGTTCGAGTCGGGGATGCACAACGATTAAAATATCTGAAATACCTGCAAGAGCTTTATTCAGGGACTCACTGGGCTCTTAATCGTTTGTCTTTTTGGGTCACAACTTGATTTAGAAAGTATTTTCTGGGACAACAATAAAGTATTTTCCAGGACAAGCATAATTTATGCCTTAAATTTCTTTAAAAACTCAGTGAACCGAGTAAAGCAATTTTTTCTGCTTGTAAATTCTTAAATTTGCCAGCTTTCACTCGCGGACGGGGAGGGAGGGAGTTTTTCTGCTATTTTAGAGGCTCGGTCCGATTTTGCTTGCTTCTGTGCCCAAATTTGAATACGCCTCCGCGGCAGCCTAACAGGACTTTGGCCGGCTGTAGCTGGCCTTCGGTTTGCTGCTATTTTGAATTGCTAATTGTTCCTCTTGTTTTTTCTTTTTTTTTTTTGTTTCATTCACAGGCCACTCCGTCTCATGTCCCGCAGCGGCCCATCTTCGTGATAGCCAGCTGTGCCTGCTGCCTGCTCCAGTGCGGCTCCGCGCTCCTCATCCTGGTGCCCATCTGGTGCAATCGCAAGTGCGCGGTCACGTTCCTCAAGATGCAGTTCTGCATCTCCACGTCGAGTGTGATGCTCATCTACTTGCTGGGCTTCATGAAAATGCTGCCAGTGGTGAGTTAACAACTATTCATAGAAGAAAAAAAGGATACTTATTCATATATGAAAGGATATTAATGTTTAAGCAAGGGATAAAGAATTACATTACATTATTTATTACTGAAAACCCATTTTAAATGCAGTTAAATGCGCCAGCCAGTGTTCTCTCTGTGGCTCTTTAAAACAAAGCCTTTGAGAGCCTGCAATGGGAACGCGGTGGAGTAAGGAGTAAGAAACAAAAAAAAAAGAACCAAAGCGTGAAATTTAATTACGCCAAAATAAATAAACAAGAAAAACGAAGTGCGGTAAAGCCAAGCTGAAAGCAAAGCAACCCGAAAACCAAAACCAAACATACGCGCGAGAAAGGCTCCGAAAGGAGCCGGCGGAGAAGTAATAACAAAAAGTGTTGCAAGGGGAACAAAGGAGCCGTACAGCTCCTCCTCTGCGGCAGTATCTGGACCAGGATGCGAGGCGCAAATCGAAACACAGATGAGATGGGCGGACCAATCCCCAGGGGCTTAAACTAGCAGGGCAAAACCCTTAAGTTGTAATTATTTGCGGTGCCCGCTCCACCGGCAATGGCAATCACCGAGCAAGGAATTTACCGGCGGCCGACGACTTTTCAAATAATAATCACGGCCAGGGAAAAATCTCCGTAATCATCATCAAAACAAATTAGCGTGTCGTCTGCAGGTCGTTACCAGGACACAGGAATGCGAAGCAAGAGCCGGAGACCGAGAGTTCGAGTTCGGTGGACAACAAAGCAAATAATTTACATTTAGTTTTCGTTCTCATGGCAGCCAAACGGAAAATTCATGGAAAACAATTCCCTAACCTGTTGGCGTCGCAGCTCCTTGGAAGGAAATTAAAAGTCAACAATGCACGACGCGGGTCGGCAGGAGGCTCCAAGGAGCGCGGCATCGAAATTAATATTTATAAACGCACATTCTCATTCCCTCAGACGTTTGAAGTGGGAAAATGTTAATGGGAAGACGCCATAACCCGAGCCCATTGAAGGGGCATATGCAGCTGCCTCTCTCTCCATAGTGGCCATGGTTCCGGGGGAAGTCCCCGGAGCAACCAGGCAGCCAGCCAGCCGCCTAAATTATAAAACGTAAAACGAAGGAATAAACTTGCGCGCTGCCTAATCCCCGGGGATAGGGCGGGGCGAAAAAAAAAATAACGGAGAAGCAACTGCAAAGCTCTAACAAGAAATAACATTTTTGAATTAGTAATAAACTGGTCCGCAGTGGAAACAACGGCTCAATAAACGAATGAAAAACAAATAAAACATTGTGTACGACACAGCGAAAGGACGACAAAGGCGCAGGCACTCGCAGATAAGGATGCGGCGCAGGAGGCGGGGACGCAATATGGAAAGGTTTAAGCGCTGCCAAATGAAAAATGGAGACAACACACTCGGAAAAATATTCAGGCTTTGCTGAATGTGAAAATATACTTTCCCAAGGATAATCCCATATCCCATCCTTTTTTTCCTTGCATTTTCGTACCGTGCATCAGCAGGGGGAATTCACAGAGCCAAGCAATTCTCGAAAAGCTGACAAAGGCAAACGACAGTGCTGCCTCCTCCGTCTAGCACAAAGATGCCTGTGAATCCGAGCGTGGACACCACACACGTCGCAGGAGGAACCGGATGGGGCAGGAGGCAGGATGCTATCTGCATCGACGTTTCGGCCACACGCAATAGGGGCTGTGGCAATGCGGTGGAGTATTCGGTCTCAAAGGATTGCAACGCCGGAATTCTTGAATAATGAACGTTTGTGCTAGGAGGACGCTCCGGCGTGTTGTCCGTACAATAAAATAATCGTGGCCTCGGGGCAGCAGCAACTCTGCCTCAGTGTTGGCCGAGTTAATGAGCAACTTACGTCAGCTGGATCCGGAGCCTGTGGCTTGGTTGCACAATGCGCATCAGAGGACTTTCGGGCCGCAGAAAGGCGCCAAAGGGAAACTTTTGTCTTAACGCATCGCGCGCACACGCACTTACTATTTTTATTGTTGTTATTCTTATTATTATTATTATTGCACATTAATTGCGCGCACACGCGGCCGGGGCAACTTTATTAAAAAGTACACACATGCAAATTTAATGGCTTGGAACACGTGTCACGGCATCAGGAGCAGATCCAGCTGGAAGGTAGAGCTGGTAACTGGGAACTGGGAAGCTGGGAAACTGGGGAACTGGGAAGATGTCGCCGCCTACGGCGACGGACGTCAACCGCAGCCACCAGCCAACGACCACGACCGCGGCCACGCCCACGCAATGCCACAATAAATACAATTAAAATATTCATTTTACTTATTGCATATATTTGCGAGCATAAATAAAATACAATTTCAGAGCAGCAGCAGCAGTTAAACGAAACGAAAAAAACAATAAATAAATAAGAAAACATAAATTACGCATACGACCCGTGCGCCCACCCGCAAGCCCCACGGCGGCCGGGGGCGTGACACTGCAGCTGAACATGTGAAAGGCAAAAGCTTTTAAGCGCACTTAACTCATAATTTTTTTCCGCGGCGAAGCGACGGGGTGGAAGCATTTCCATCCACATTCACATTCACATTCTCATTCGTATTCGGATGGTAAATTGAAAATTAAAAAGTTGACATAATGCTTGTCTCACATTATTTGGCCCAAAGGCCGGCGGAAGATGTTCCGAAAGACAACTGTGGTCCAATGTCAGCTGCCAGCAATATTCCTAAGCTTTAAGATTCTTAGTTTTGAGATTGGTTACGGTTTGGAGCAGAGTCTGAGAAGCCTAATTGGAGTGTCATTTAAAGTATCCTTTAAATACTTTAGTTAATTGAACATTTTAAATAAATAAATGGTAATAACAGAGATCATAAGTAAGGCATCAGTCCATATACTTCAAGAGTCCTTCTGTGGATATGAATTCTTATAAATTAGTTATTTTTACATTTGTATTAAATTTTTGCACTCATAAAGAAAATAGATTCTAGGAGAACTTATCTATGAATATGTTAAGATATAAATTTACTCTCTCTTAATTTTTTATATAATTTAATTTCCTTAGCTTCTCATAATATTATTAATTTCCCCTGCTAAAAGCCCTTAGATTTCAGTTAATGCAATTTAAGAACCATGTTTATGTTCAAGTATTTTCTGGACATGGCTCTCTAATTTGTCGTGAAAAAAATATATAATGCTTGGCAAATTGTTTACAACTTTTTAATTACCAATGTCCGGTCACCGAGGCGTGGGATGCGAGGTGATGGTCGTGGGTTTTTTTTTTTGGAGAAGTGTAATAAAAATTTTACGCGAAAATGTCACCATTAGAGTGTGCAGGGAAAATCCCACCAAATGGCTTCTTTGGCTTTTCATGCCACTCCCACGGCCACTGCCACTGCCACTGCCACTGCTGATGCTGAAGCTGATGCTGATGCGGCACGATGACAACTTTTTATATTTAATTAAAAATAACGATGTTGCAGCCGAGCCGTCAAAGCACTCCATTTCCTTATTAACGGCCGTTCATAATTTCCTCTTGCAGAACTGGCACGCCATCATTAGCAGCTCGCTGGCATCGCTGTTGTTGCTGGGCATCTCGACGCTGATTGCGATTGCCTTGGCCATCCACACGGAGCTGATGCCGAAGAAGTATCTGCAGATTGGCAGCAAGCCGGCGACGCCCACCAAGCGGGAGCGGGAGCGGACGCAGGAGCGCGAGAAGGACCGCGACCGAGAGCTGGAGAGTCTGAGCAACATCACGCAGATACGGGCCCAGTCGCCGCCAGTGGCGGCGTCCAGCACAGGCTCCGCCAGACCCCACCGACCGCCGCTTAAGGCTACATCATCCACCCTTCCACTGCAGGCCGGATCGGCGGGTATACGTGGCGCCATCGGCATCAGTTGGCTGCTGCCGCTGCTCTTTGCCGTGGCCGCCCCCCTAATCTGCAGCATCATTGGCCAGTGGCCGCGACATTGGTGGCTGGAGGTGCTCTGGCTGCCGGGAGCTAGCTCTGCGGATGCCAAGGCGGATGGCGGAGGAGGTGAGGAGCTGGATGGCGGCTTCTATGCAACGCACTCGCTGCTCAATGGCGATAATTTACTGCTCGAGTCGGAGGCCCTGCTGGGCAATGGAAGTAGCTCAACGACAGAGACGTCATCGCACGATGATGTGGCCACATCGGCGTCATCAATCACAGGCGGACACAGCTACAGCTCCATTTCGGTGCAAGAGCAGCAGTTGCCCGCCACTTGGAGCGTAGGTCGCAGCAGCACCACCTCCCTTGCCACTTCCGTTTCCGCGCTGGCTGCGCCTATGACTTCCGGTCTGGGCGATGCCACTTCGACATCATCGTCGTCGTCGTCGCCATCGCCTTCGCTGAGCTTCCTCCTGTTCGCCTGCATCGATTTGCTCTTCATCCTGCTCTTCTTTGCGCTGTTTGCCATTTTAATGAAGAAACTTTTGTGGTTGCGACACAAGAATCGCAATGTGCATACGCATCCGTTGGATAAATTCAATCTGGCTTTGCGCAGGCGGTAAGTTGAAAGGCGAGGAGCCTTTGCTGGCTACAAAAGGGAAACGGGCGGGCGACAGAGACCCAGGGAAGTACTTAGGTCTTAATGGTCCTTGCCCATTTCCCTTTTCCCTGTCCCGGCGGCTAATCTGATAAAAAAAAAGAAGGAAGTGAAACAAAACAATCGCTTCGATTCCAACTCTGATTCTGACTCTGATCCCTTCTCCGTTCTTGCGTCTAATTTAATATATTCGCACAGCTTTGGATTACTCTACCGGGCCGGAGGACTGCTGCTGGCCAAGCTCTGCAGCGATGGGTGCTTCATCGTTTATGTTAATTCATCACCGGATACTTTGTGGGCATATCCGTTCGGCATATCGTGCATAATATTGGTAAGTTAACGGGCAGCATTATCTCTGACCGAGCACCAGCAATTGCGAATCAATTAAAATATATGTTTGAATATAGAGTGAGAGTTCACCTGGCGGGCTGGGATTACGATTACCATTAGGGTTTCGGGGTCGGAAGTTTGATGCGGCTCCGAATCCGAATCCCATTTGCCGCTCCAATTGACGGCGCAACTATTAGGAACGGATGCCATCAAACATGTTTCCCGCTGATGCCAGTTGCTGATGTTGCTGATGTTGCTGCTGCCGGGGCAGGCTTATGCAAATCCCATTTCGTTTTTATTTCCGACGACTTATTTAAGTTGCATATTTTATCAAAGTGTAAAGCCTGCATATTTTTACACCTGCCGTGCAAATTATGCATGCAAAATCGGCGAAGAAAGCGAGAGTGGGCCGACCCCGAGCTGACTGCATTAACTGCCTGCCTGATCAAAGCGAGTGCTGAGAGAAAGAAGCCTTTTCTGTGTTTATTTTGCACTTGCCTTTGACACTCGGCCCCCGGCAACCACTTCGCTTTCCTTCACTTCACATCACTTGAATATAGTACTTTACGCCTGCGACCTGGTATTGTTGCCATTTTATTCCACTTTTTCGTTGATTTGCTGTGCAAATATGATAAGTGCGCTCGACTTATCCACCTGGGCACGTGGAGGAACTGTCTCTCTATATGGCAGAATGGACACCTATTTCATTTTTCCATCCATCTGAATAGAATTAAAGCGTTTAACGCTCTGCGCACGCCCGGCAATCAGCTCAATCCAATTAAATAAACAATTATCTGCACGGGCGGTGGCTGGTGTATCCTTGCAAAACTAATCACATAATTACACGCACACACTTTGATGTGGGAAGCCGTGAAGCAAGCGAGTGTGTGTGTGAGTCCGAGTGTGTGTACCACTCGGCGTATACGCAACGCGTGCACAGCACATTCAAATTCAAACACAAACAAATTAGGTCGAGCCGCCTCCTTAGATCGCAACCGCAATGTCTACAACCCTCTCGTGCTCAGTTGCTGCTGGTCCGGACTCCGGACTCGGGAATCCGTACTCCGGCCTCCAGACTCTAGACTCCGGACTATTATTGTGCACCAAAATCACTTTGATTGTGTCGGGGGGCGTGGGCATAAGCATTAGGCATTAGGCATTGCTCCTCTGTCTGCTTTAGTTGCCATTTAATTATTTAAACACTGGCCCACTCAGGCACAACACAGAGAAAGAAAAACAGCCATGATCGGACGTTAATGCCCTTCGATTAGTATTCCTGGAAGTCGTTGTGGGTTTTTTAAGTGTTTTAAGTGCCAGAAATCCCAATTTTTAACATGTTTCTAAAGGAGCTTAAAGGTTTTTAATTACATTTCAAGAATGAATACTATATAATTTTTATATATTATATTATTTTGAAAAACTGATTCCTGTGTTAAAAATATGATTAAAAGTAATAACAACCTATTAGTTTCTTTAAGTTAAAAATACTTCTTCTTTAGAACTTTTTTCTATA
The DNA here is from genome assembly GCA_008042575.1 of Drosophila watanabei. Classification (NCBI taxonomy): domain Eukaryota; kingdom Metazoa; phylum Arthropoda; class Insecta; order Diptera; family Drosophilidae; genus Drosophila; species Drosophila watanabei. The sequence continues at coordinate 54,498 of VNJS01016446.1, forward strand.
ACACTTTTCTTACAATTCCTTGAGTCCTTAAAGGCCTAAATTGCATTTCTTTCTCTGCATTACATCTCCAACTACTTATGTAGCAGACTCAATATCCTTGTGGAACATGCTTGGCCACAATTAGTACAATTTGAGTCCAAGACTCTTTCGCTAATTTCGCAATTAACTCGGTTTGGAAAATCCCTGCCTGGAGCCTGGAATTCGTTGCATGCCGCCCATAAATTCCGCTCATGAAAGGGGACATAATATAGTCGCTGTGCCGTGTATGGCCCATATGGCTTGGCATCGATTTATGGCCGCCTTTCGGCCATGCATTTAATTTCCTAATCGCTCGGCTTGATTTCACTGTAGAAGTGAGAGTGGTAGAGAGAGAGACCACCGTCACCTTGGCCGTAATCGAAGGGGCTTCCCAATGGCTTAATGACTCAATTTGGGGCATGGACCCAACCCATCCCGTCGTTGACACACGCATTTTATTAGGGTCAGCCCAGATGGGACCGGACCTGCCCGAAAGAGAGAGTTTATGCGGCAATCACTGCAATGATTCGAATCGCCAATTTCTACCACTGCCAATTCCAGGGCTCGGCCATCCTCATCTGCTTCGTCGTCAAGGCCGAGAGCCAGCTGCGCGGACCGCCCTTCCTCAGCAGCAGCAACGGGAGCAGCCAGAACAGCTCCCTGAAGCAGGCCAAATTCAACACGAGCCGGAGCAGCCTGGACGAGAACTACTGCACCACCACGACGACGGCCAATGTCAACAGTCCGCTGAGCTGTACGTTCCTGCCAAGTCAGCTTCGATTTTCAGCCCGAAAAAAAGCCTAATCCGAATCCCTCTCGACCCATTCCTCTTGCAGTCTATACCAATCACGACAAGGAGAAGGAGAACGACTGTGCGGTGTCGCTGTCAATGTCAAGCGCAGCCGTGTCCTCCGCAGCAGCAGCCGTCGGATCCTTGGCCTCGTCAGCGGGCTGCGCCCCGCCCCTGCAGCCGAAGGTGGGCCTGGAGCTGTCCGGAGCACCGGGCTCCTCCGGCGTGCCACTGCCGTTGACAATCATCTCGACAGCGCCTCGCTGCCAGCCGGGCGCTGATGGAGCCGCGGAGACCTTCCTCGGCGACCACCAGCAGCACCAGCCGTTGCCCCTATCCGTGGCCCCATCGCCGGACACCCGCTGCTGCGCATTGCTGGGCGGTGGACCCGGCTACGATGCCTACACCATGGGGGTGGGCATGGGCATGGGCGTGAGCATGGGCGGATTCACGGGAAGCCTGGGCAGGCGGACGCTACACCGACAGCCGGCGCACTATCAAACCGGGCCCTGCGGCGAGTTCGTGGGCGTTGAGACGCTAGATATTCTGCAGGGCGTGGCAGCAGGTAAGCAAAATCTGTATTTTTAATTCATGAGAACTACATCTGTAGTTATGTCTGTTACATCCAATCTCATAATTATTATCGATCTATTAACGGGTTGGATATACCCAAAATGGTCATGCATTAATCATGGTCTAGAGTCTGATACCCTCTCTTCCTGCTTGTGTATTTCCACAGACAGCATAATTGGCATTCACACCAGTGCCATTATGCCCACGGCCACCAGCACTTCTCATTATGTTCCGCTGCAGCATAATCCCTACGTGGACTTCGTGCCCAGTCCCCTAATCCTGAGCATGCCGGCGCCCCAGCTGCCGCCCCCGCCGACCATCAGTGGGAACCTGAGTGGAGCAACCATTCCGCCGATGTCCCTGCCCACGCAGACGCCCAAGACGCAGAAGCGAGTGACCATACTGGAGCCGACGTCTCGCACCACCTTCGACCCCCTGCTGCCCACAATGGTGGCAGCCGTTGTCTCATCCACATCCACGGTCACAAGCACGGCAACGACGACGGCAGCCACACCCACTCCGACGCAGAGTGGCGGAGGGGGTGGGGCTGGCAATGATGCAACGCTGGATCGCATCACCCTCGATTTGGACTACTTGCTCAATAGGGGGGCCGTGGATGCCACAGACGGAGGAGGAGGAGGGCAACCGGCGCCCACCAGTGATGATGGCCAGCAGAAACAATAGCAATAGCAAGTTGAGAGGCATTTATAGGCCAAAACTGACACTAAGATGCATTTAAGAGGCTTCGTTTTTCTCGTCAAGAGCTGTAAATAAGTGTAAATCAAATTTCAAATGGAAAAACCTACAGTAGATAACTCTGTGAATATTCAGATAAGATTAATATGGACATCTGGGGCTTCTCGATGTGTTATCAGTTGAGTTTAGGTCCTACGTTAACAGACCATCATCCAGTCTTTATTTCGATGTCCTGAATACAGCATTTAGTTTTGTATTTAGACATCGGTCACAACTAAACTCATACAATTAGAAATCAAATTTAACTTAACGTCATTGCATATGGAAAACCGAATGAAAGAATTTAAACTAACGATAACTTTTTAGCTAGATTTACAAAAGGCCTATTGAAACGACGACACGAAACAATGAAGATGACAGACAAATTAATGAGCGAGAACACGGCAACACGGCGTGACAAAGTTTTTGATTCCATTTAAAGTTTTCCTAGAAATAAAGCAAAATTAAGCCCCATTAAGAAACGAAAAATAAAGATAAAAACCCTACAAAATACAATAATTGTAAAACTATTAAACATAACACAGGACTATTTCTGGAACAAAACAAATTATACAGATACATATATATCTTTAAATAAACTCAAGACTCTTGTTAGAAAATCTATGAACAAAACAGGATTTTGTTTGTTTCTTTAATTGGATGTTGTATGGGAGCGTGAAGAAGGGATTATTTCGAAATCCTGCGTTGTCAATGGTGCTCTTATTGGGGGTTGTTTCAAAAAGTGCTGGAATATCTGGTCATTCGGATGTACTTGGGAGTAAAGCCTGAAGCGAGTTAAGCTTGGAAATGAGCTCACAGCCAAGTGAAAGGAAATCACTGGAATGAGGGAAGAAATTCTAAGCATTCACTCATTATTAGTGACCGTTCAAAGGGGAAGAAATAAATTAACTCATCCCTCTTTCATGTATTCCTCAAGACTTTCTAGTTTGGAGCTACATTCTGCTGGGTTTTACAGAAATTTAGGTAGAAATGTACCCTAAATCATGTCGGAAATTAAGTTCTAGTAAATATTGCTTATTGAAATCAACTATTAAAGGTCGCGTGTGAAAGTAATTTCTATACAAAATCAAATAACAAGCTCCTCAATTCTTTACATATTTATTAAATATTAGTGGTGTTTTACTTATTTCATACAAGTTATAGCACAAACCCTCCACTTTTCAGCACACCGCCTTGTGAGCACTTAAAAGCTAACCACATGACCCACCAGGTAGGTAACATTCTCACTGCGGATGGCAAAGAAAAATGGATGGTCGGCTCGGAAGAACTTCTGGCGGGAGGAGTTGCTGATCACAATGGGTTTGTACTCTGAAAATAGGTCAGGATTAATAGAGATACGTATTTTTAAGGGTAAACCGAAACACAATACCTGTTGCAATTCGCGGCTGCTCGAATCCGGAACCAGATTCATTTAAATTGATGCGCAGCTTCTGGAGAACATCGACCACGGGCAGATTGGCAGCAGGATGCAAATGCTTATAGTTCGCCGATGCCGCAAATATCTCCTCGAAGCCGAGCTGCAAACCAAAATGGGTTTTAAATACTGGACACCGCAAATACTGAGAAGTGATTGATTCCACTGACCTGCTTCAGGGGCTGCCGCAGACTGCACTCGAAATCGATGCTGAATTTGGGCAGCAGCACCTGCACGCCCTCCATCTGCATGCGCTCCTGCACTGCGCCCAGATCCAGGCCACGCAGCTGCTCCGCCAGCGCTGGCAGGCCGTCCCTCTGGTTGGGCAGGATGAGCAGCATGGACAGCTCCTCTGCGTGCTCATATGGCAGCTCAATGGCGCGGGCATCCAGGTCCCGCAGCTCCGCGAACTTCACGAACATGTCGTCGTCAAAGAGCATGGCCACCGACTTGGCCTGGTTGCCGCTGTGGAACTCATATAGTCCCGTTCGGTAGGCGCTGAAGGGCAGGAACCATTTGCTTTGCAGATTCGCCGCCAGCAGGAGCAGGATTTTGTCCACGGAACTGCTCTCCACCTGAACCTGCTGCCAACTGCCGCCTCCCACGCCGGCCAGGATCTGTTCGCTGATGTGGCGACGCAGCTTCTCCGTCTGATCCAGGTCAATGCACTCGGCTGTGGCATGGAAATAGGTCTGTGCAATCTTCTGAAAGTCCTCGGCCACGCCAGAGCCATCCTTGGACTGGACCATCAGTCGGTTCTGCAACTGCAGCCGAGTATCGGCATCTCCCGAGATGTTGGCCAGTTCCGAGGCATAAAAGTTGGCCATTTTGGCGTTGCTGGGAAAGCGCTCCTTCAGCCGCAGCTTCTTCTGCAGCTCCTCGGCCGTGGCTCCATCCGAACCCAGGTAGAGAAGGGCCAGAGTGGCCTCCAGCAACAGGGGGGATATGACCAGGTTCTGATCTGTGTAACTGGTGGCTATGCTGTGATAGATCTCAACACTCAACACGCTCGGAACTGGGTTACTCGCCTCACTCATTCTGTGTTTATCGGATCTGTAAGATGGAGATTACATTAATTTTAATTTTAAATATAAGTTCATATATATTTCTTAGCCTTTCAACAATCATCCTTCAATCGGCATTACTTACTTCTAAATCAAATTTTGTATTTATTTCTGACACCTCTTTAAAAAATTACATCGATTTTCCGCCACTGCCCATCGCGGGGTGTGTGATATAAATTGTTATTAATATTATAGTGGCGTGTTTTTATCGCTTCCACATGGTTGATCTATCAAAAAGTACTTGTTTAGCATAAAAATGCCCTTCGGCGTAATGCAAAACACATGTGTGCCAGCGTTTTATGGGCGAGTAAAGTAAACTTTGGCAAATGTACAATACAAATATTATTAGCCTCCAACCGAAATGCTTTAAGGAAAGCGAAAGCGAAATATAGTTGAAAATTATAGCCATAAGATACATTAAATTCTATTTAAAATCACCTTGGCCCTTGAAGTGCATTTTGTAATGAAAATGTACATTGTCTTCCATTTCATTTCATTTCGAGAGCGAGCGAACGAACAAAAGCACACACCAAACACACACAGTGTGTGTGGTGTTGTGTTGTGTGTGCGCACAAAAGAAACGCCTTGAATAAATAAAATGAACAAGAGAGCACACTAGGCCAAACTTGACACTATTTTCGGCAAGTAAACAAAGCGGAAACGCCGAGGCGGAAAACTTTGTGACAGTGCTGCGGCTATATATTTGCGGCAACTTTTAATTTCACGCGAATTTCGGCTGCCGTCTCCGTTCGCTTGTGGCCACCACCCACGCCCACTTCCACTCTGCACACTCTACCCCCCCTCTATATAGCTTCCCGATCCGGTGCTGCTGCAGCTCTGCATGCCGAATTCTATGCGACGCGCACACTTGCACACTTAATTGCCACATCAACAAACAAAATGCGCCCCCAACCCGAAAACTGGAGAATAAAACGGAACGAAAAGCCGTTTTCCGCTTCAAAATCGAGAGAACCAGTACTACGAATGCACAGAAAGAAAAAAGAACGAAACTATAACTTAAGAAAGATATAAATCATAAAAATTAGTTCACTAATCTACCCGATTTCCACTGCAATAAATAATTCATTCCACAAATCTTTTCAACTCTTTCAGAGAAATATCATAACATATTATTTACCACTTCCAGTCTCCCCAAAAAACATTTTAAACAATAGAAAATCACTTGAATACCAGTGTACATCCAGTATATCTGGTAGATATATATTTTTTTATGGTTGTACCCCCACTGTCGCTATAAAGTAGCGATGCTCTAGTGCTAGATGTTTATTGTTTATTTTTGGTGTGCCAATTTTTGCCGTTGCTTTTTTCCCCCAAACGAAATTAACTACATCATGAGTTTGTCAAAAGTGCTACAGCGCGGGTTTAGTTTTTAGTTTTAGTCTTGTATTTTTTTAGCGTTACACTGCTGCAGCCGAATGGCATATGGTGTAAATCCTCTCTGGATTTTCAATGAAGCGTATGAGGTCACAGAATCGTTTTCCAAGTGGCATCATCAACAACAATAGTTTGTTGTGAGAATTTCGAAAAAGAACTGCTGCGCCGGATGGGAGTGGGTGTGCCGCCTTCTCTTGGTATTATTTTGTAGATCACAAGTTTGGTAGTTAAACAATAAAAAAAGAACGTTGAACACTCTCTTTACCTTTAACTGTAATCGCAAATAATAATATATAGTTCGAGGACAACAATTATATAAATTTTGTTGCTATTTAGAAAGATTCACGCCCGCACGCAGCTTCGGACGAAATTCGACTAAACGCTCGCGCTCGGCTATATGAGAAGAACACAGAAGGAAACCAATTAAATTTGCCCGTCTCATCGATGACGACACTTGGGCAACGGAGGCAAAAGCTCCTCCGTCCGGTCGGTCGCTTCTAATTTTCGGCAACTACTTTCCGATGCTAAATTTTTAATCTATTTTTATAATTTGTTTGCCGTGAATTCACACACAGACGTTCCGGCGGACTGCCTGCATCCGACGTGAATGGAGAGATGATGCTACTGCCGCTCCGGCACCCTTTCATTGAATGAGTTGTGCTGGGATCGTTGTCCGCTGCTGTGTAGTTGCTGCTTAATCGTTTTATCTAATCTGAAACATTTGGGATTGGGGCCGGTGCTGCTGTCCATACTGTGTGCCTGCGGAAGATAGCTCTTAATCTTCCGATGCCGACCGACACCGAACTGATCCGCTTACCGCCACACACTGCAATTTTAAACACACACACAAAAAACATGGATTAACTGCTGCAGAACTTTTTGTGAAAAGTTTACTCACCGAAATGAAGGGTGGCTTTTAATCTCCCAAGGCCGCCTCTGCCTCTGCATATTCCTCTGCAGCATTCTATTTATTTTCATTTCGCCGCCAGCGTATTCATTTCCAACATAATGCCCAAAAATATGCTAAGAACACACTGCTGTTCCGCAATTTCATTTAAATTTAAAGCCAGTGCAAGTATAATCATTCAAACAATTCAATATTTATTAACTCGGAATACAAATTCATGAATTGGGATGGAGACACTGGTGTATGACGGTTGAGTGAGTAATTGTTGTAATGCTTGCGATGGGGGATTAAAAGCATATCGTGTAAACATAAATAAATACTAACAGCCTAAAAATTATCCGAAAATGAGTTCGTAAAAAAGCCCAGCACGCACACATACAGGCGGCGGCCCTGGCATACGGATCCCAGGCAGCAATCTGGTCAGCCCGGTCAGCACAGCTGTCCTGGAGATTGCAGCGAGGTGGAGAGCCAGAGATCCGTGCTGCCAGGCATCGCCGGAATTTTATCACACGCGGTTTGGAGTTGGAGTTGGGAGGGTTTTTGGGAGATGTTAAAAGAAATGAAGACAAAAAACGATAGACTCGATTCAGTTGGTGGTGTAGTGGGGCCTAGCATTATCTTCTACGCCTGTCGGATATCTCTGCCTGCCTGCCTGCCTGTATCGGTCATGCATGCCTCCTAGTGTCTGGGAATGTTTGTTGGCAATGTTCGTTGTGCAATGGCATTGCTAATGGCAATTAGAATTGATATTGAGTGTGAGCGCGGTCGCAGGTCTAAGGAAACTGGGCGTGTAATGTCGAAGTGTATGCGGTGAAAACTATTTTTTGGGATTAGTCTAGAAGGTGTAGCCACCCTCGGGTGCCTTGGGCTGAGTGGCATTGAACTCGAGGGCTCCGTTGACCTCCTGCGGGGCCAGCTCCTGCTCGGCCCCGTCCTCTCCGGTACTGAAGTATGTGTCGATGATGGCGTACGCCTTCTTGTAGACCTCCTCGTTCTCGTGCTGCTGCAGCGTCTCCAGCTTGTCCAGGCCGCCCATCTCCTCGACCATCAGGCAGAGGTTCTCGGTGCCGCCTAGCTTTTCGGCGAGAGCGAAAAGGTTCGACAGGCCAGTCTGCACCACCTTGATGGTGCGCGGATCCTTGGCCTCCAGCAGATCGATAAATGGCTTGAGGATTTTGTACTTTTCAATCAAATCGACGATCTGCTCCGGCGTGCCCGACGTTGTGGTGTTGGTCACCGCCCAGGCGGCCTCCTTCTGGGCCTTGAAGTCGCCCTTCTCCAGCACGTTGCGGAGCTGCTGGAAAATGCCCGCCTGGATCACGGCCTGGATCTGCTTCTGGTTACCTGCCGTTATGTTGCTGACTGTCCAGGCAGCCTCCTTAACGATGTTACTCTTGCTGTGCTGCAAAAGGTATCCCAGTCTGGGCAGTCCTCCGGAGGCAATAACCACATCAGTCTAGGCAAAGCAATAAGAAATTTATAATTTAAATCCTAAAGAAACAGCCCCTTTAGTTTCCTTACCTGTTGATCCGTTCCAGTCACAATGTTACCTACGCTGCGCAGGGCAGGCACAATGATGCTCGGCTCGTCCATTTGCAGGAGCTTGACCAGGCGTGGCACGGCGTCGGAGTCGACAACGGCCTGGATCTTGCTGTTGTCATCGTCCGTCACATAGGACAGGGCCCAGCAGGCATCGGCCAGCACCTGGATGTCCTGGCTTTGCAAAAGTTGCGATAGGACTGGCAACAGACGCTTCACCTGCTCGAACGGCGGCGAGGGGTTCTTGTTGCGGCACAGATTGGACATTAGCCAGACGATGTTGCGCAGAAATGAGAGCGGCGTCTCGTTGTTGATCAACGGCAAGATGCCGTCAATGACGTTGTGGTGGATGACTATGTCACGAGCCGCTGCTCCGTCGCCGGCAATGTTGCCCAGGGCCCAGACGGCCTGCTCGGCCAGATTGGTGGACTGAGACTGCAGCAGGGCCACGAAATGCGGCACGGCGTTGTGCTCGATGACGCAGCGCGTCTGATCGGAGGTGCCAGAGGCGATATTGGTCAAGGCCCAGGCGGCCTCGAACTGCAGCATGGTGCTGGAGAAGGCGGGGAAGGATCATTAGTGCCCTTTCAGGAGCCTCTTCCCTCAAAACCCATACTCACTTGTTGGCGTTCTGCAGGAAGCGAATGCAAATGGGCACGATGCCGTGGCCGATCATCAGGTCAATGGGCGGATTGCGCTCCCGGCTCAGCATTTTGCGCGCCGACTGCATGCCGATGAACTGGCGCTCCGGATCCTCGCTGTTCATGGCAGCGACGATCTCATCGACGGACAGCTGCACCGGCGACTGCCCATTTAGCTCCTTCAGCGGCGAGGTGAGGTCCTCGTCGTTGATGTTCCGCCGCTTGAACATCTGGTCCTCCTTCTTGGACTTGCGCAGCTCGATGGTCACCTCATGGCGGCGCATGCGCGAGTCCTACGGAAAATTGAGGTTAGATCCGCCAAGCGGCAATCCCGACGAGATGCGCCCTTACCTGGGTGTTGATGGTGTTGGCCTTGTAGGAGCCCTGTCGCGAGTTGGAATCTGCCTTACTCATTTTTTACTTTTTTGTGTAGTTTCCTCTTAATTGTTACTTGTTGTTTCTTTTTTATTTTTTTTTTTTCTGCTACGATGACAAGTTATCAACTGAAAAATAATTTGCAAAATGTGTTAGGCTAGAAGAAGAAGCAGAAGCAGAGCAGTCGAGAAAAGGGCTGATTTCTCGGTTCCCTTTTCATTTCTCTCCTTATCCTCTTTCTCTCCTTCGCCAGAGCGGGCCGGCAACAACAAAGCAACAGCTGCAGAAGGCGCCATTTGCAGCATCGCAAGGTGCGAAGGATGGTGGGAAGGAAGAGAACCGAAGGAGGGAAAGGGAAAGAGCGTGAGAAAAGGAAAGAAATTGATCTGACGAAAAGGTGCAAAAGGGAGCGAGGAATAGCGAAACGGCAAACGGCGGAAAGACGGACGAAAGAGGATTCTCGAAGGCACACAAGGAGAAACACACACACACAGACGAATTTACTTACCTTCACGTGCCCTGTATGCGTGAGCTGGCTTTTGGGCTCTGTTAAAATAAATTAACTACAAAAAATTTTGACGAAATTTCACATTCACTTTCTTGTGTTAACTCATCGGAAGCCGGCAAACTTGTGACAAAACGGAAGCACGAGCGAACACAAAGCGAAATTGCTCTCAAAGCCTACTTGATCACCGTTTGATTTGAAAATCAAGCTTCTCCTGCAATCGGCGCTGCCAACTTGTCGGGTTTTCCGATAAGAATGTGGCGGGTTTTTATCGACGGGCAGCACTGGGTGCTTGAAAACTAAAGCATGGGCAGCACTGGGTAATGATCGCGCGAAATGGGCAGCATTGGGTGCTGAACTTCAAAACATGGGCAGCACTGGATGGGAAGCGATTTAGTGTGCCCAGATCAAGAAAAGTTAGATCACCTGACCTGCATGTGGAATGTGGACTTTATTTTGGCATCGCTTTAAAACGAAATAAATGTAAATAAAAGGGGCATATCTCCGCACAGAGCTATATCGCTTGAAAACGACATAACTTCGCGCGGAGATATGTCGTTTGTAGGTCTGCGGTTATATGTCACACGGACTTGTATCGCTATGCCTTTTATTTTGCCCGCCTCTAACAGAATCCACATTCAGCGCTTGCTGAATCTGCAAAGTCTGCTTTAACGGTTCCCGGAAATTCAAATTTTATATTTTGCAACTCGTGAATAACGCTTTCTTTAAATTAAAAAAAAAACGCAATGGGAGTGTAAAACTAATATAATTTAAATAAAATGAAGTAAAAATATGGTTGTAATTATAATAAGTTTTAATAAAAATAAATAGATAAGTACATTTTGTATTTAAATTATAAATCTATGAATTAATTTAATATTTACAATAAATTTCTTTTTATTTAAAAATCAATTTAAACCGTTTATTACTATCTAATTATGCATAAATTATCCCGATATTTAAATCCTAACAATTATTGCAGACAAATTGCATTTCATTAGCAAAATCTGACATTTAATTAGAATTTTTGGAATCTAAAAAAAGTATTTGCCTCGCGGCTATGATTATTTTAAAGCCATTCAAATGAGCGACAAACAATTTACAGAGGATTCCCCCGTTTTTCAACTCAAATAAATGGCGTATCATGGAACTAATGCCATTAAATCTCTCGTTTATCAATAATAATGCAATAAATGCAAACAAATGCCGCATTAATGCCCTTTTAACTGTGCCCTATTTATGTGTGTGAATTTCCATAAAAAACAAGCATTTTTTTTAGCAGTTATTACTCAGAAGCGGTTTAACTTCGGTGCCCGCTTTTTGCGGCAAACATTTTGTTAATTTTTTACTCAGTTTGCTTGATGATAAATACGAGTTTAATCTGTTACTAAGATTAAGGGGAATCAATTAATTTAATTGCTTTATAATAAAAAAAAAATGCCCAACTGGTTGTTAATTATAAATAGGAAATCATTTACTACGTTATAAGCTCCTCAAATTTTCAACTCTTTTTTTATTTTAAATGTTAATTATATACTCTGGGATTTGTATTTTTATTTTAGCCACAGAAAATTATAAAAATTAATTTACATACTTTTTAAACTCTGCAGTTTTATTAAACTAAGAAAACCCTAACTAAGAGGAAATTTCACTTTGAAGTGAACTTAGCTATAAAAATAAATCAAATCAAAATAAAAATCTAAATTAAGTATGACTTTAATATTGTCAAACTAACTTTCCTCCCTTTTTTTTTAGCTAATTTAAGTTTTTAGTAGCAATTATTCAACATCGAAAACCTTTCCATTAAATTCAAATCATTATTCACAATTTTAATATTTATTTTCGTAATTCGTTCAACAGTTTTTCCCGTGACAATGCAATCTAAGCCGACTTCTTGGCCTCCTCGGTAGCTGGAGCCGCGGTGGTGGAGGTGGTGGTGCTGCTGGCTTCTGGAGCGGATCGGGCCTCGACCACATCGGAGTCATCGCTGTCGGGCGCGGGAGCAGCGGCTGGCGAGAAGGGCGGGAACTGCTGATCCTGGGGATACGTCTGCTGCTGCTGCTGCTGCTGCTCCTGACCCTCGTTGTAGTCGATGGGCGTGGGCTCCAGCTCTGGCGGGGTGGCCACAGGAGCCTCCACAACCTCACCCTGCTGCTCAGCCACCGGCTGCTGCACCTGCTGCGGGGCAAACACCTGCTGGTGGGGGTAGTAAATGGGAGACTGGAAGGAGGCAACAGGAGCAGGAGCGGCCACAGCCACCGGAGCAGGAGCAGCCACAGCCACGGGAGCAGGTGCAGCCACAGCCACGGGAGTGGCCAGAGCTCGGGCAGCCACCACTGGCTCTCGCTGGACCACGGCGTTGAATCCATTGATATCGTCGGCGGTGTAGGTCACCGTGCGCTTGAAGCCATCGGCATCGAGCACGGAGTAGGAGCCCACCACATTGCCGCCGTCGCGGGTCTCCACCTGGCTCTTGATATCCCCGGTGATGCTATCGTGGACGCCATAGGAGAAGTCGTAGCGCGGCGAGGACTCGTACTCGACCTGCTTCACGACAGGAGCAGCAACGGCCACGGGAGCCACAGGGGCCACAGGAGCCACCGTCTTCACCAGAGGAGCCGCCACCGCCGCCTTGACAAACGGAGAGGGCACGGCGTAGGCCTTGGTATACAAAGGAGCTGCCGCCGGGATCACCGTCTTGGTTAGGACAGGTGCCGCCTGATGGTAGACAGCCGGAGCAGGGGCCACCGGGGCGGCATGGTAGACAGCCGGGGCCTGGTAGGTGGCGTAGGCTGGATGGTAGCCGGCGTACGTGGCCGCGAAACCCGCACGACAGGATCCAGCAATGGCCAGGATGAGGGCGGCGCCAGTCAGGAACTGCAGAGAAGAGAGCAAAGGATAAGAGAACGCTTTCAAGCCAATTGACAATTCCTAATTGAAGCCACTTCAGCAGCAGCAGCAACTCCTCCGTCACGCCGTCGCAGGCAATTAGTTTTGAGCACAGGAAATCAGTTTAACTCGACGGGAAGTCATTGTGACTCGAAGGCAACTAAGTAGCAAATTTGTAAGTAAACTTTTCCGGGAGTTTGCTTTTTCCACATTTTTTTTATTTTTAAAAGAAAATAATTCGAGCTTTAGTGCAAATACAAAAATATTAATATCAAATCGGAAATATTTGTTTGGCATTTTACTCTATATTTGTTATTAAATAAACAGCAACTTTAAATAAATGCAAGTTTGTCATAGAAAAAACAAATGGAAATGTGTGAAATAATTGAAATTCAAAGCCAGCAAATTCTTGTTAAAGAATGTGAGAAACTATGAGTTTGAATAGCAAACAAAAAGTTGCTTTAAATAATGTTTGAAATACAATTAAAGTTGCTTCAAGCAATAGCTAGCTTAGTAGCTTTAAAAGCAATAAAAATCAGTCTCAAAATATTCCTTTTTCAAAATAAAAAAAAATAGCTTTAACACTGCATTCCTTTCAAGTCGAAAAAATGTCAACTTACTTTGCCTGCCATTGTCAAAGTGAAATCACTTCCTTTGGACGGGAATTACTCGAGGACGAGGACAAGGACGGAGTGGTGGCACGTGCCGCACAGGAAGCACTGACTGCGATTGGCGATTGAGAAGTATATCCGCTTGGACTGGACTCCAGTCCTCGACACTGGAAGCGACGCTGGGCTAATGATGGCGACCACTCCCGGCGCACGTCACTTTATACGGCGAGGCGTCAGAATTGGCCGCTCCAGAAGTGGCGCCCTGCACAGATATCCGAAAAGCAAACCGGTAACAAGTACACAAAGCTATCTCAGAGGTTGACAATTTGACAATTGCGGGCCAGAAACTGGTTTTCTTTCGGGTAATTTGTCTTCTTGTCTTTGGTCTCTCCTCTCGTTTTGGTTACGGTTTCAGTTTCGGTTTAGATTTCGATGTCAAGTTCAACGGAGTCTCTCGATGCTTCCTTGTAGGCCTACCCACAGTCGTACAGTCGTCGGCATGGCCCGTAATTAATTGCGATTTGAGCGCCGTTCAATTAACTTCTCAATTGTCAACTCAGCACCTTGCGGGCATTACATCACGGCTGGAGTTCCATCCACTCGACGGCACAAACGCTCTGTTTTTCTTCGCGACATGCGCGCCGATGGAGCGCGAAATTTGCTGCCAGCGGTGGCACCTCACCTTCTGCACCGACTCCCTGGGATCACCCTTGTCCCGCTCCTGCTTCGTCGGTGATATACAGGTGAAGCACTCAGAGGAACTAGAGCCTTGAAAATTTAACTAAAAATGTCCCTAAATTAACGAGTAGTGTTCCTTTTCTTAAATGAAAATCTAAAACTGAAAAATAATATCTTTAATTGAGTTTTCTAAACTCAAAATATTTATTCTAATAATTTGGTTTAGTTAATTAATATATTTCTTATCCATATCCATTTATAAAATGTCATATTTTTTCAATTTCATTTACAAAATGTTATATTTTATTAAATTGCTCATATTTTTTAAAATATTTCAATACAAATCGCCAAATCATTTTAATTCCTTTGAAAATGTAACTAAAAATTACGAATCTTAATTTGTTTAATGTGTGGACAGTGTTTAAGTTTTAACAAATATATTTTTTAAAATTAATTAGTTTTTCTTGGTCTTTCTATAAACATTGTTTTATAATTTTTAATTAATAATTACAAACATTTTACTAACAGCTAAAATTGCTTTAAATATCTTAGAAATCTTATTACAAAACTTCAAATTTAATATTTAAAATGTTTTAAAGATATTTGTTTTTAACAAATAAATTTTAAATCTTTCTGTACGAATTTTTGTATAATATGCAATTAATTAAAATTTGAAATTCTATAAATATAAAGCATAATTCGGTATTTATAAAGCAATTTACTTTGCGAGTATACTTTACATTATATCTTTTCTAAATAACATTTTTTTAACTGCAAATATTTTCCATTTTATTGACTAGTTTTATTCTAAATATTTAATCTTAATCTCCAAATATTTCCCATTTAACTACCTAGTTTTATTCTCAGTGTACCAGTGACTTGTCAGCGGAATCCACGCTTTTGTATGTCAGCAGCGTTTGCTCCATTGGCTGCATGATTTTTCAGTTTTCGGTTACGAGTATTTCTCTCTTTTTAGAAAATTTATTATTGCTCCATTTAGCCGATGTTTACCTTATGTCCCATTGAGGGGAGTCGCTGTCGTTGTCGCGGTGTCCCAAATGCAGACATTGGCACAGTTTCACATTGTTTCGCACTTGGAATTTGCCGAAGTAAAAACACAGGCTGCTGCCCTGGCCACCAAATCCGATTACTAATTGCAGGGCCAAGTGGCCAAGAGCCCGTTTCAAAGGAGGCCCGAAAATGTAGGAAGAGACCGTGCATTGGGTCATTGGAAGTGGGTCTTAATTAATAATAATACCCGAGAACCGAAGGTTGACCCAAAAGGCTTTTCTTAGAAGTGCCCACCCCAAAAATTTAAAAAAGTTGTCAACTCATTTGAGCGGTTCGAATTGTGGTAATTAAGCGCCTTCAAGGAATCGCCGTTCAATGACTCTTGTTCCTCTGTCCCTTCATTTGGAGCTCTTTGGAGCTGAAACTGAAAGTGCGTGGAGCGGGTAGCGTCCGTGAGCTGGCTTTAGGCCATAAACATCCGATTACAGCGTCCGAACACGTAGCTCCGGGCCATCAAGATGCGTAGGCAGACAAGAGACACACTCCGGGGCACATCCACGTCTGTATTTACTTGTATATCTGCATATATCACTTGCCTGAACTTGAAAAGTCTGCCGTCGGGAGAATGGCACTCTGGGGTTGAATGTTTGGGCGATGGGCCCACCTGCCTTAACCCTCTAACGCCCAGGACACGCCCCATGCCCCATGCATGGGGACCACAGAGCTCACGCCCAAGTGAATCTGTCTTCTGGTCTGTTTTTTCTCCTCTATAAAAGCCAACCGAGCGAGATACATTCTCCTCTCTGCGTGACTTCAAAAGAATGTAGAGTAAAATCAATTTCCATTTTGTAGTGGTGATATTCCAAAAATAAAATGGTTCAAAGACTTAAACAATTAATACAATGGCTAAAGTGTAGGGAATTTTCTAGATTTAATAAAGGGAATATAGAGAAATTAAATAAATAAATAGTAAACTAAAAGAATAACTGACGTGACACATATGTTGAATAAATAAAGAACAAAATTAAACTAAACTATTATCAAAATACTTTAAGATTTATAGCAGAATATATACTTATAATCACTTATTTATTTTATTACTAACGTTTTATAATTTAATCACAAATATATAATTATTGTAATATTTTGTAAATCTGTCTAAAAATATATAAACCTAAAGAATTTTAAGGTAGGATTTGCACACGTTTCTTAAACTAATTTTACCACGTTTAAACTTATCTGAAACCAAAATTAAAAATGTATATTTAATGTTAACTTTACTCTAAAAAAACCTAAAATTTTGTCACAGTGCAGATGTAATATATAATATATAATAAATATAATATTTTGTAAATCTGTCTCAAAATGGATAAACCTAAAGGATTGTCAAGAAGAATTTATCATGTTTCTTAAGCTAATTTCCCCACCTTTATACTTACCTTAAACCTTAAATAAAAATTTCTATTTACAAACAAATTTCATCCTAAAAACCTTAATATTTTGTCACAGTGCAGCTAAAACTAACCGCGCTTTACTTTTAATTAATTTAGGCTTGCGTGTCGGAGGGTTAACGACGTGCCTGTACCAACGAACCCTTCTCCGGTCCCAACGACCGTCTAATTGAGGAGCCACCGCGAGAGGCGGAAATTGCACATCAATGCCAAAAGGCAGGGGGAACCCGGTGGATCGGGTGGGGTAGGGTCAGGGCCAGAGACAGGACGTCAGGTGGAATCACTTGCCTATCGGCGTGGCAATTAAAATCGAATGTGTGCGGCTGGCCAGGAAGCGGGAGAGGGAAATCCAGGCAGCAGGCAGCAGGCAGTGAGGCTGCCTGGCAATAGATCTCCCCTCCTGGCTGGCATTTGACATTTCGACAAATACTTAACACTGTTTGCCCGACTTAATAAACCCGCCTTCGTTGACTTTGCGCCACCGCAAAGGGGAGTGAGCAATGATTGATTGCACGTTAAAGCCGTAGAGCATCACATCACATCATTTCCTTTTTACACTTGACAGGAAATGCATTTTTAGTTGGCACTGGGCGAAATGAGCAACGGTGTGCGCCATCCGGAAGAGGTGCTGCAGGGACAGGACAGGACAGGATGGGATACGAATAGAACGTGGAGGAAACGGAAGATGTACGTATGCAAAGTGGGATGGGAGAAAAATGCAAATGCCAAAGCTGAAGCTGAATCTGGCTACGGAGGAGGAGCGTTGCCTGCCCCGTTTTCACAGACAATTTGCACAAGAATCACACAAATACCCGTACGTAAACATTTTGCACGAGTCTGAGCTCGGCCATTGAGCAAGCCATTCGCTCGGAAAGCCCGTCCAGGTGCAAATGCTTTTCCCACTCGTCTTTAAGCTGCCAACTTTTCGGTAACAGAAAGAGAGAATTGCATTATCAATATGGCAATCTCTAGTTTTCATACTTTTGCCTCATTAGCAGATGAAAGGAATAATTTAATTTTAAATGTTGTTCCTCCATTGTCCCCCTTCGAACAGGATCTCCTCAAGTATTCCAAGCCAATTAAGCGTTAATTTTCAACGCTCGGCACTGGCCTATCGATCAACATTAGAGAACCCCGAGCGTATAATCACCTTTCCGCATTCTGTGAATGAAGTACACACGCTGGCACACCGGGCGGATACGTAATTGCCGCCCCCCTTTGCAGCTCCGGCGGATAAGACAAACGATGCGAAGCAAATCGCTGGCGGCCACGCCCCCTGCTTGCCCCTGCAATCCCCGACAGCTAATAGTCGTGGCCACGCCTTTGTTTGACGCCAAGATGCCGACACTGACAACAAATGTCGCCCCAGACCCATTAATCCATCAAAATCGGCGTTGAAGCCAAAATCAAAATATGCGCCGCCGGCAAAGGTATATATAAAGATATATATATAGAGTATATGGGGAAGAAGTAAGAACGGATTGAAGGGGGTTTCCCGCTACGAACAGCAATAAGGAAGTATGAAATATGTACTCAAAATATATTACCTAGAAATTCAAAGCACTCGAATAACAACTCAAAGCTTTGGAGTTACAGAATATTGATGCAAATTTTGGTATTCTCTTTAAACGGAGGCCCCGTCTAATCCCAAATTTGATTGCTTCGGGGACCGCTCGAACCCCTTCGACACTCAATCTCGAATCAACAAGACAGCCGACCGCAATTTCCAGCGGGTGCACAAATAAAGGAATTAATCAATTTAACGATACGATTAGGGGGACGATTCGCAGGGGGCAGGGGCGTAGCCGGGGATAATCAGGAACTTAACAAGATAAAAAAATAAGGGAAACAAGAAAATATTCTGAATGGAAAATTAAGGAAAACTTTGTTTATAAATATATGGATTCCTGTTGCTTTCATTCACTTAAAATTTTTCAATTATATTATTATAATTAATTGATATTTCTGTGTTATAAACATCATGCTCATACCTATTGATATTTTGACATTTTAGAGCTTAAATATATTTTCTGTTGTTTTTGATTATATTTTATTATATCAAACTCTTCTTCCTTATTTACTCGAAGTGTACTCAGCTTAAGCTCCCAAAATCAAGACAGTTTCGGAACCCCATAATTCGTATTTAAAACATTTTTACATATTTTTTTAGAATTTCAAATCTACAATTGCTAGAAGGTGTGAAATAATCTTTTAACATTAAGAATCAAGTATTCTATAAGTATTATAATGACACGCAAATCATTCTTAAATGCTAAAAATAAAAGTAATAAACAATTAGCAAAGCTTAAAGAGCATAGTCTTACAATAATTGCTAGAAAAGTTAACCTGCATTTTAAGGACACTTTAACCAAGGTAAAATAAATAGTTAATTAGTATTAACTTATTTCTTAAACCCCCCTTAACCCACACCCTTGTTCCAGGAGCAATTCGCATTGGAGAGAGTGTGCCGCCAACTGACGTGGCATTTGTCTGGGGCAGAGGCGAAAAAGTGACTCGAGTCTGCTGCTCGCCTCTCGGTGATTTATTTCCATTGATTTTTTACCCAGCATCGACACCACTCCTCCTCTTTTTCTCCTCCTCCTCGATCTCGATACCAATTCCGATTCCGATTCCGATTCCGAATCCGTTTTCGTTTTCGCTGGCTGACCGACCGGGCTTAGAGATTATGCAATCATGGCAATCAATGCCCCGAAAAGAACCACCCAAGTCAGTGGCGAGTCGGCGAACAATGTGACGCCTACACCATCAATGCTGGCTAATTATAAAGTTGCTAAGCGGATTAGCTCGAGAACTCGACTCTGCTGTGTGACACACTGGCTTTCCCCTTCGGGTTCCAATCTCCGGATGCCCGCAGCTTCTCCTCATTTGAATGGAGTCAACTGCAAGATGCAAACTAATCAACATAAATTGCAGCGCAACGAGCGGCGGGGATTCCCCCACCGAGTCCTGGGCTAATTTCACAGCAAAAAATACAGTTCCATGCTCTCAAAGGAAACTGAAGGGTTAGATTGGCTCCAGAATCAAATTGAATTCAAGTTATACGAGCGCTTGAAACCAAATTAAACTAATAAACTCTTCAAAAGAACAATGTCAGTCTCTAAGAGAATGCACTGAGAAAAAGTATTTTATTTTTATAAATTATTTAATATGCAAAAGTTGTAACTTAATTTAAGCAAAGTTAAATGGAAAAACTAAGTTTTATTTGACATTAAAACCCTTTGTTTTCATGATGTCCTTCAATCCGGCTGCCATTTGTTTGTTATTGAAACACTTGAAATATCCTGATTGCTCAAATCCTGGCCAAGGATATTTGTCCAAGTGTGGGTACAATGTTTACGCACTTACACAGACATATATATTTACATATGAAAGCACACAGACACACAGACATGCCGCGACACCGCCAAGAAAAAATAAGGATCTCTCTCTAAGGCTGAGCTATATAGTTTATATCGCCCGTATTTTTTCCTCCTTTTTTTCTCCCCCTTCAGCACAGGACGCTGAAAGGCATTGCATGTGCGCGCTGCTGATATTTGCCTCGCAGAATATTTTAATTAAAAGCAATTTCTACAATGTCAAACAGCGTCAACGCACAGCGGAACGCGGCGCATAAAGTGTTTTTCATAGTCATAAAGCACGGTTACGGCAGGATGAACTGCCGGAAAGGATGCCGGAGTGAGCTCCTCCGCCACATCCACCTCCTGCTCCTGCTCCTGCTTCAGCTCTAGAGCCTGCATCCTGACGCCGCTGCTGCTGCTGCTGCTGATGCCAAAGTGTCAACAAGTTGATGATGTAGGTGTCGCTGGCATGTTGACTGCCAAAGGACGAGGACGGAGACAAAGGCCAATCAATATGCAAAATAGTCAATATTTGAAGCGGCCAAAGGTGTCGTCGTGTGCCGAACGCAGTGATTATCACCCTCACTTACAATTGTCCTGTGCTCGTCCTCTAAACTGCCATTGTTTGACTATTTGCAAAAGGGCGTCGGATGGCGGCGGGTGACGCTATTCGAGTGCCAAGTCCAAGGGCCCTCTTGCGCCATAGCTTTTTAGGCATAAACAAGGACCCCGGCGGAGTCTGCACTTGCCGAGGCAACGACATTGTCTGAATCACTGACTCCTGCCAGCAGACACAAATGCAATCAATTTTAACTGTGCACTGAAGAAAAAGATTGGGAATTTCCCGATCATTAAACGGGAAATAAATTGAAGAAAAGGATTTAGCGCAGATACATACGTGGACATGCCTTTCTTATTACCAAAGAATTATTATGCAATCTATCTCAAGTTAGTTGCTGTACTTCGCTTTAGAATCTATAGTTTTCCATGAATTCCTTATCTTATGTTTCCATTATCTTAAACCTATTATTTTCTCACCGTGCACCATTGTTGCCTGCTGCAACTGCTGCCAGACACTCAAAACAATCAGGGCTCAAAAACAGCATGAGTGATGTGTCGGATGACGACGCATGTCGGAGGTCTGCCTGTCTGCCAGTCTGCCACCCGGATGCCCTTTCTTCTTCGCTACTTCCGTTTCCTGTGCCCCGCGTTCCGTGCCTTCGCCTGGTGCCACTCGGGTGCTCAGGTTGCACTTTTTGCCGGCACTTAAGCGCCTTTAAATATGCAGCACATAGAGCCAAGCGCAGACGACGACGACGGCGACACACTCTCGACCAAGTTTGTTGTTAGCCCAGATTGCTGATGCATAGTTTAAGCCTTCCTTTCTCTGGCGGAGACAACCTGCCAGCTGGATGCTGAGGGGTAAGCTGGGGCGATAGTAAGAAATCCCGGTGGCTCTGCAACTCAACCCTGAATGGCCAGGACACTTTAAAATGCCGGAGGACTTATGGTCGTGTTTTCCGAAAAACAAAACAATAAAACTCTCTCTCTCGCCGAGCCATCGCCAGCAGATTGCCAATTCCTATATGATAAGTGCTGAAATTCATTTGCTTATCTGGCAAACGGAGCTGCAAAACTTTCGGCAACTAACCAGACTCCATTACTGCTCGAATTGAGTCCGGTTTTAAATCCAACTCGGAGCCTCAACTCGGCTGAGGAAGGGAGCAGAGAAGAGGAGAGTCACTGACCGCATACATTTTTTAAATGCTCCCCGAAGAATGCTACAGAATTTATATTTTGTTTGCAAATTGTTTGCCAGTTTTTCGGCCATACACTGTATATGAGTTTGAGGTGCTTTAAAGTTGCAGCCTCAGTTGTTGCCTCAGTTGTAGTTGTCGTAGTTGTAGCTCCTCCTCCTCTCTCATTGTTGGCGGGCCGAACAAAAGTTTGGTATTGCCGCAGTGCCTGCCTGTGATGTTTGCTCTGGCAAAAGTGAAAATGAAAATTTATATGCATAATTTGTTAGAATTTGAATAATACACCAAATGTAGTATGTATAACCGCATTGAATGAAACTTTGCAATTAAATTAAATCTAAATACGGAGAGTACAACAAGAAAAGGCTTCCACAATGCAGGCCTTGA
The DNA here is from genome assembly GCA_008042575.1 of Drosophila watanabei. Classification (NCBI taxonomy): domain Eukaryota; kingdom Metazoa; phylum Arthropoda; class Insecta; order Diptera; family Drosophilidae; genus Drosophila; species Drosophila watanabei. Next base: position 76,618 of record VNJS01016446.1, read on the forward strand.
GTGCAGCCTTATTTTGGGAAAATGTTATAAATTCGAGGGTATTGTTGATGTTATTTATAATTTAATTAAATTTTTGATCAATTTTTAAAGAATCTTGGGTATAAAAAGAAGTTAAATCGAATTCAGAAGCTAAATATTATAAAGCATTAAGAAATGCATCATAAATTCAAATAAAGAAAACTTATCTAAGACCTTTAAAAGTATTTCTTTTATTAAAACTCATATTCTGCTATTGAAAAGACTCTTTAATTTGTAAACAAACTCACTACAATTTAAATATTAAATACAAATAAAACAATTATTATCTCAAGAGTTTAAACGCCTTTTTAACCCTTAAACAAATATTTGTATACATTTTTTCAGTAATACACACATCACTTTCAATATATAACAAACCGTTTTTAGTTCAATTATTTTTTAAATAAATCCCTCAATCCCACGCTTAACAGAAAAAACCTTTCATATTTATTCTAAAAACCAATACAAATCAACAAAAAAGTTGAGGATTATTTACAATTCCATCGGGACGCTTACCTCAAACTAGCATCGAGTTGGCTTTCCACCGAACCACACACCATATTCATCAAATTAAAAGTGCGGCCAACTAACTGACCGCCCTCATCATCGTCCTCGTCCTCGTCATCGTCCTCGTCATCGCCATTGACTGCCGGCGCTTGTCCCTAAACAGAAATGCCATAAAATTCATAAATTACAAGCTTCGGCACGCCCACAATCCCACCGCAAAACTGCCGCTCCGCCGCGCACTGGGCCACACATGGTTTGTTGCTCATATGCTAATTGCAATGGACATGTTTTTGTTGTTGCGGGAGTGGGTTTCGGAATCGGGATTGGAACAGGGATTCGGACTAGGGGCTAGGAAGAAACCGCAGGACAAAACACACACGCTGCTCACAGGCGGGTTAATTTCATTGCTGAATGGCGACTCAAGGGCAATATTAACATGGAAATTATGAACACGATGGGGCAATGAAAAGTGACAGCCGCCGAGAAAGACTACAAACTGCAAACTACTAAAAACTACCAGTACTCCGGGCACTGCAGCTACAAACACGTTCCTACAAACATATATATGTAGTATACTCACAGCATAAACAGGCCACTAAAAACAAATTGCGAGGGGATTGGGATGGCCCACTGTCCAGTGTCCCCTGTCCAGTGTCCAACTGGTTGCCCCGAGCTTAGGCCCGGCACACAAAAACAAAGAAGTCCATTTCTATGGCCAGAATTTCGGTTTCGGTGGGATGGCCATTGGACAAAGTTGGGCCCTGGATGGGAACAGGACCTCGGACCCAGGACCCAGGGTGCAGTACATGTGCCGAGCTGTCGGAACATTTCGCCGCAGCGGTGCACTCTGCCCTGCACCACTCACACTGACCGAGCACAGCCCCAATGGTGACAGCAACTGACCCGACTTGCCCCGGCTCCGAGTGCTGCCCGGAACTCCGGAACTCTGGCAGCAACCAGAAATGGCCAGTAAAGTTACCCAAAAGTAGCCGAAAAACAAAACCATAAAAATGCAGCACAACTACCTCTTTGAGTGTACCAAACTCAGGAACTATAAATTGACTATTACCCGGATAATTAAAACGAACGAAAACTTTTTGACAAGGTTTGATCTTCTCCCGTCAGCGTATTTTTAAATAGAAGATGCATTTAACTACAGGAAATATTTAGACGAAGCAAATAAAGTAATAAAAGAGTATTAGCAAAAGCAAAGCCATATAAAATCCTGTTAAAACCAAGGGTAAAGTAATCTAAGGCAGAAACCTTAAAAAACTATTTTCCAGGTAATTACAATAAGCGAAAAGTTTTTCCTAGTTTTGATTTTGTTTCAAGATAATAATTACATTTTTTTCTGGGTAGTAAAATTATTTAATACCAATTTTCCAGGTAATAAAAGATGGGGAAGCTTTTAGATGAGGTAGGTTGTCAAAACTAATGAATATTCAGTTACTGAAAACTTAATGTAAACAGTAAATTAAAACATTTTGCTGTATAATTTATGTATAACCCTTTTTATAGAAATTCAAAATCTCATTTGTTTGAAAAAGATTTATAAAATTAAGTCAAAACTAGTCACATAATTCAATAATCTAACTTTTACCTTTGCAGACTCATTCCAAAATCCCGAAAAAAGAGTTTAGGGATTAGTTTAATGTTTTTGATCAATAGTTTCCATATTTTCTTCTAACATTTACAATTATAACCCTTTATTTAGTTTTCAAATTAAATGAAAACCTTTTGAAAATCAGCCAAAATGTCAGCACTGTCATTGCTTTTCCAGGACCCCTTTTTGTCCCTGCTCCTGGCTGTCAACTGGTATCGCTTGAATTGCATATTTTGCGGCGCTTAAACAACGAACACAATGCCCCAAGTTGATGCCTCCACAGTAAACAAAACCCCCTAAAACAAAAAATAACAAAAAAACAAACAAAAAAAAGTGGTGCAATTTTATATATTGCATGGCTCTATGATTTATGCCATCATCATAATAAATTCATGTGATTTATATGAGCTGCTGCCTAAGGCGAACAATTCCTGTGTTTAGCTGCGGTAACCGTAGCAGTAACCAGTTGCCAGTTACTCGAATTGCTTTTTCCCATTAATTGTTAGCCAAAGGATGCAGTGTGTCCTGCATGTGCGCCTGTGTGCGTTGGCAAATTCATAACTTTTGACAGTTTCGGGTTGGCATTTGGCTTGTCCATTTGACAGTTTTAAAGTTGGCACAACATAACGCCAGACTTTCGGCTCGCTGGCTCCGAGGGAAAACTGGCTTTTGCAAGGAGGACGCGACTTTCCCAGGGATCGGGCTAGAATTGATTTCCATGCTGCCACTTGCCACTTGCAAGGCAATAAACTCGGCCCAAACTTTGGCCCGAACTGGTGGCTTACATCAAATTGAAAAGCGGCCAAGACCCTAAAAAGTTTCGCAGCAAATTGGTTGTCTGTCTGTCCATCCATCTCTCTCTCCGCATTTCTCGGCATCTCGGAGCGAGAACATCTTTCCGTTGGCGGATATCCTTCCATCTGTTGCGACTGCTGTTTCTGACGTGCCACTTATGAATATGCAAATCGGCCGACGAGATGCGTCAGGTGTGACGTCAGGGCCAGGACAGTTCATTAAACTTGGCCCGGACCGGCAAGGCTCAGCCCAGCCAGGATGTGCAGCACTTAATTAGCCAAACTAAAGACGCCGCCTGGCCGAAAGTTTAATGAACTTGGCCGAGGAACGGGGAATGAGGCTCCTTACAATAGCTGAAATCAAAAGCAGGACCCGCACCGCCACCCCCCAGGGCGATGTCTGCACAAATTAGCCGGCACAAGGCGCAAAAAGGATATGCGAAAGTGGTCAACAATTACACAAGGCCCGGTCCGGGAAGTCCGCAGGAAGTGAGAAGGCGGGCAGGAAGAGCAGGAACCTAGGACGCTCCAAGAATAAGCAGCAAACGACCTCAATGAATGACATTTAATTATTTCATCAAGAAAGCAAATAGCCCGAGGGCCAAACAATCAACTTTTCTCCGGCAAAAGGCACAATACCTCGTTTTGCTTGTTGCCCTTCTTGCTTTACTTTTTTCGCCTCCTTTTTTTTTGGTAATAATGCAGGCCTGGCCGACCGGGCGGGGGTGTGGCAAACTCCCAAAAGATGCTGGTCCTGCTGATGTTGATTGTTTCTCGTGTCCTTTGAGCTGAACAACAGGGCGGGGCTTAACCAGATCAGGATTCCGGCTGGCCTTAAACTTGTACTAATCCCAAAAGGTCAAACACGGAAATGCTGTCCAAGTCAAAAGTAAACACCAAATGGAGCTGAGGATTTTTCAAAATCAAGAATGTACGGATTTTTGAAGCAAAAAGAAATCCATATATTAATTAAAGCTAACATTTTGTTAAGAAAAAAGTGTGTTTCTTTTTACTGTAGTTTTCTTACTAATAAAGAACAGCTTTCCAATGACAAAGGCTATTTATGTAATATATTTTTAAACCAAAAATTACGTTTTATATATCTCCAAATACGTATATAGCAAAGTCATAAAATCTTCGATAGTTTTAGATACTGAAAAATAACCACAATCTGTTTCTAAACAGAAAATTTTAGAGGACTCTCCTCTTTTATTACCAAATTCACCTACCGGAAAATTCCTTTTAGAAGCAAGAAAAAAAAGTTTTTTAAAAATGCAACCCTTATAATAAGTAGCACGACTCTGTAATTATTTTCATCCCATTTAAAAGCAAATAATTCCTAAACAAAAAAAAAATATAAAATTAGAACAAAATAAATAACCTTTAAGAAAAAGCAGGAAACGCTGTCAGAAATTAAGGGATCTGAGATAAACGCTTAATCACGAAATAACGAGAACTTTCAATGCTGTTTAATCTGGATTTAAAAAGTTTTCCCACTACCCCCTCCGGTTCTTAACAAAAGATTTTTCCCATCTTGACCTTTTCCTAGGCCCCGCACGCCCATCAATTAATCAGTTCCTGCAAACAAACTTAGTGTCCTTCGCGCGTGTGTGTGAGCATGAGGGTGGGGCAAGGACAAAAGGGCTGAATGCAGCCCCAATCGAGGGGAGGCAGCCGAGGACACACAGCGAGGGCTGCTCCTCTCTATTTGATGAGTCCACAGATGCTAGAGCCAGTATCCTCGCATTTCCTGGCTGCTTCGGCTGCCTGTGACAATTACGCAAATTGTTGTTGTCATTATGTAAACACTTGTTTATGTCAAATTTGACATTTGATACGAGCGCGCGCACAGGACCAGCAGGAGGCATCCAGCAAACTCACAAGGAGCAGGAGGAAGAGAACCAGCAAGGACCATCGCAATATGTCAAACGGCAGGTGAGCCTGGACATGTCCATGTTACACTTGATTAAGTAGGCGCTGAGTTCGACGAAATGCTTTTTAGATGGACTGAACTCTCCTCTGAACTGGAAAGGTGCGAGACGCCACGCCATACGGCTGCGGTTCATTGTCGAGTTGACACGATGGGCGGAAACGAGGCCGTGGCCCAAGGACCTACGAGGGGGGGCCACAGGACGTGCCAAATTATTGACAGCAGCAGCAGAGGCAGGATGGAGGCTTGTCCCCTCTGCTGAGTGAGTTCACAAGTGTGTACCTCGTCGGCGTATGTGTGTTGGTTAATTAATAAGACGTCCTTTGGACGGGGGCCAGTCCCCGCTTCACAAGTCAAGGTTAGCTGACCCGTAGCTGTGCCTCATTAGCACCAGAAAGGACAGGACAACCAAAAATCAGGCCCATCCCAGGCCAGCAGGGTTTATGGTGAAATGAAGTCTGTCAAGGAATTCATGGGAAAATAACGCAATTGGAAGTGCTAAAATAGTTTATCCTGTCTAGCCTGAGGCGAACCAATTAACCCATTCTGAGGGAAATCCTTGTGCTATCTTATTACTGCTTGCCAAGGCTGGAATAAATGGAAAATACATTTTGTAGCCACGCTGCAATCCAATGAATAAATAAATTCAAGCAAATGCTCGAGCAATGCCAAGTAAACTGTCGTCGTTTGCTTCGATTTGATGACAGTGCTTAAACAATAAGGATTGTGGTGGCTGTCCTTTTCTCTCTTCCCCCCTTTCGAGACTACACTGGCAATGGCCACTGTAAATCTCGCCTTTCAACTGCTCACAATTTCCACAATGCAATTTTCAATGCGTTTTATCGAATGCTTCTTGTCTGCCAAACGTCATACACATGTTCCCACCGCCCCTCGCTTCCCGACCCTCGGGTCGAGCAGGACACCCATCCTTTATCCCCGCATGCCCTTGTTTGTGTGCGTCTGTATCGAGTTGTTGCCATTTTGTTGCATACTTTTGTGCACGCTCATCGGCAAATTGAATTTATGCGCTGCAGGCAATGGGAAAAACCCTGGCAGAGAGTTGGGTTCGCCAGGACAAGCATTGATTTCGTCATGTCAGGAGGAGTGCAGAATGGAGCGAAGAGTGGCGGGCATTGCAGAGTGCACGGATTGTGCACACTGGATGCGCATAAAATCCTGTCGTTTTGGCACCACATCAACTGCTTCTCACACAAATTCCCATGCATATTACATTCAGCTGGGCTTTCGGAAGGAAGGGGCTAATTCCCCAGCCATCCTGCCATCCTGCCATTCCGCTTTATTCGCGAAATGCCCGTCAGGCTCTGTGGCCCCTATTCCCAAACATTCCTTCCATATTCCATATCCATAAGCCCAGGTCGATATATCCGCAGTTAGAACTCCTCCTGCTTCACGGATTTAATGGCGACAATAATCTGTGGGTTGCACTTAAGACTAATACAGTCGGAAATCAGGCCTCTGCCGCCTCCTCCTCTTCCTCGGGCTCCACTCGCTTGGGGGCCGGCTTGCGCCTCGAGGGACCGCGAACACGTGGCGGCCTCTTGGTGGTGGTGGACTTGGGCTTGGGGTTCTCCAGCTCATCCAGCTCGGCATCGGTCAGACGGTCCTTGTACCAGTCGGCGCTGTAAAGGAAATATTATTAAATAAGAATCTTAAATATATTCTCTATATAGTTCCTTACCAATCAGGCACCTTGCGGGCCCAGTCACACAGAGCCTTCTCCTCGTCAAAGACCTGGCCCAGCTTGCAGCCATTTCGCCGGGGAACATCTCCATTGACGCAGACATAGAAGAACTGGCAGTCATCGGGATCGGCATAACGCGGATGGGTCACCGCAATGCTCTCGTTCACCTTGGGGCACTCGAACTCAAAGATATCCTCCGACTTGCAGCCAGTGACGCCGACCTCGTCGGGCCAGGTGCAAATGCCAGTCTTGGGATTGAAGACCAGGCCCTGGGGACAGGTTATCATGTTGAACTGTCCGTCCACGCAGAAGTAGAACTTGTCGCAAATGCCGGGCTTCTCATGGCCAAAGTATCCGTTCTTCCTTGGGCAGTGCAGCGAGGATTGCGGGGTTTCTGGCAAAGGCAACAATTTCAGCAATTAAAATCATTTTGAAATCACAAAGAAACAGAGAAACAATCGTATTTTCTGACATCTTTTTGTGTTCTTTGAGCAAAAAAAACCTTTTTGCAGTTTCGTAAATACATTTCGCTTTTTGGCAGCCGGCACAAAGGGAAGGACACACATTTATTCAGGTGCATATAGTATTTACATACATAACATAACAAATGTATGGGCAGAGCCAAAGGGAGACAAAGGTAATTGAAATTGCTAATGGCCCAGCACAATGTGTGTGCTAATTGCCCTGATGGGTGGACAAATAATTTATTTAGTAACTAAAACGCTGGGTAATATTTTATATTAGCAACTTGAACGCCAGCACTGAAAAATTAAGAGCTTTTAAGGGAAAATCAAAGCGATTTAAGCGCTTTAGTGCGAGCAATTTAGCTGAGAGAAAGGGACTTCGGAGGATAAACTTTATTAAAGTCTTCTGTTGGAAAGTTTGAAGGATGTGCCATACACACACACACACACACGTGGCACATGTCAGGGAATTCGCACCAAACTTTAAAGCTGCGGGAAGCCAATTGCTGATGCCGCGGCTTAAAATTTCGATGGCTCCATCTCCAGACTCGGCGTTGGGGAAATAATAAAATCACGAATAAAACAAGTCTACCGAGGGGCCAAGGAAAATAAAAACAAAGCACCGTCGCAAGACCAAAGACCTATTGACGACAACAATTTGGGTTAACCGCCTCGCATGCCGTTTGCATAATAAATAAGTTGACAAAAAGCGCAGCCCAGAAGTAACGAGCAAATAAGTGCGGGCACGCAGCGCGTTTATGGGCTGATTTTGGCCATCTCAGAAGGAGGAGATGGAGGAGAACTCCGCCAGGAGCTTCCAGGAAGGAGCAGGTTTTGTTTTTAAATATAGCGCGGGATTCTCCTGTCACGCGGTGTGCGGCGCATACGTAACGCGCCTCCACAAATTAACCAGATATGTTTGTATATATTTCCCGGTTTATACTCACGTAGCTTGGACCTCTTGGTGCAATCGATGTTGTACGGCAGATCGCACTTCTCCTCGATGGGTGAGTAATCGTTGAAGACCATTCCGTCGGCGCACAGGCGTTCCGTGGCCACACCATCGCTGCAAGAGTTGCAAAAGTTGCCGGTTAATACAGTTCGCCACATTACTCATACGCCCCGTGGCCACTTACAGGCAGGCATAGTACTTGTCGCACTGCTTGCTGTCCGGATAGAAGCCATTGGCCTCCGGGCACTGCTCGGTGGGCTCGTACTCCTGCGCCTGCTTGCGCTTGGGCACCACGGAGGCCTCCTGGACGGGATCGCGGTCGCGCGGCGGCAGGTGGCGCTGCGAGGTGGGATGACCGACGCCCACGCGGAACTGGCCACGTCCCCAGGCCTTCTCCTGGGCATGGGTGGCCTTGAGACCTGCAGAGGCATATGCAAAACAAATATATTTTAAAACGAAATAAGTTAGATTATCAATAAAAAGAGTTAAAGGAGATAAATCAAAAGCCTTTTAATCATGAGAAAATATTAAAGTCCACAAAATCTACAAACAAAATCTCTGTAAACTTTAATCAATCTTCATAATCTTTAAAGAGAATTTAAATGCATTTTTCCAAATTTGTTACCTTTTAACACATAAATTTAATTAAATTTATAAACGTTTGAATGCTATGCCTAATCGATTGCGACAGCCCCGAGTTCAACAATTGTTTTCATTTTCATTTGTCAAAAGTGTAAACACTTGGCTGAATCTGTCAGAAATAATACATTTACACATTTCGAAGCGTTGATTTGTGCACATAAATACATGTGTATGCTAATCTTGTTCAATATTTTAACAACATTTGTTTTAACAGATTTTATACATGGTTGCAGAAATAAAGAAATAACAACCCTTCAGGCAATAAAAAGCATTTAAGTATTTAAAGCATTTAAAGATTACTCTGGGAGAAGGGAAACTTTCTTAAAGTAATTTATCATCTTAAAAGGAAAATTAAAATCTTCCTAAAAGGAAAATTAAGGCGTTAAATAATCTCTTAAAAAGCTGATAGAAATTTAAAGCCCGATATTCACAGCTAAATAAAAGCTTTTAATTCCTTTGTGTAATCAGGAACCACAAGAAAATTGCGAGCAACTAAAACTCATCTAAGAATTCCACCTTAAATCGCATAATTGTTGTTTTATTCACCTTTTCTATGTGTCTCAATCTTTTTTTCTCAGTGCTACTTGCACGTTTTTTGTGTGTTTTGTTTCTTTTTTGGCCCAACTTTTCCACTTTGTTTGCGTGAAACCCGTTTGCAACGACTTAATAAACATATAGAGATATATGTATATGAATTAGCGCTTAGCTCTCTGTCTCTGCTGGATTGCGACACGGGCCAAGCGGCCGAGCGGCCGAGCTGCGACCTTAAAAGTGAAAGTATCTTATGGGAATTATAAATCCGAGCTGGCTTACTGCTCGTAAACAGCTGACTTAAGGCCCGGCATCATCAGCTGTTGGAACTGAACTGCAGCCTTAAACCGCCAGGCAATTTGGCGGAAAACCAAGACACTTCCGACAAGCTGCAACAGCCGGACCATTGCATTCACATTCACAGCAGCAGCAGCAGCAACAACAGCAGCAGCAACATCCACAAACCGATTCAGTAGCTGGCAGCCACTCCTCAAGGTAAACCACTCCAATCAGGCATTGCAAAAATAAATGGTAAAAGAGCAGAGCGAAAAGCAAGCGACCGGAGAGAAACAAGAAAAGACGATTTCAATTTTCGAATTGCCGCCAACGCCACTGCAGTTACTGCACGTTTATGCGTTGCATTTTCAGGAATTTTTCATTAACTAAACCAAAGAAGCTGGTTTTTAAGATATTAAAGTTAAATTTTCAAAGAATAGGTATTTAATTTATCTATTATTATAATCATTTTCATAAAATTCATCGCATAAACTCATGTAAGTGCCAGCAAGTTGCTGATGTCGACTGGCGACTGCTGACTCCTGATGCTGATGCTGACGTCGCCCCGGCTGACATTCGATTAAACGTTAATAAAGAAACAATTCCACAGAGCAATTAGTGCGTGAAGTGTCAGGCAACATTTAAGCCAACAAAAACAGCCGCTGACTGCCGCCAACAACAAGTTGTCGCTGCTTTTGTTGCACTTTGTTGCTGCTGCCGCTGTTGCAGCTGTCGCTTGTCATTGAAACATGTTTCGTACACGGCCCGGGACCTGGACCAGGGGAAAAAAAACCAACAGGCCACACAAACAAGAAGCTTGGAAAGAAAAAGTAGCTAAAGCTACATAGTTGAAATGGTAAATACCCTTTAGACAGGCAGGGCTCTAAGGGAAAGACAGAAGCTTTTATAGATTTATATATTTAATCGAAGAAATTTAATCTTTCAAAATAGAAATACTTCTAACTGGCTTAGAATTTAAATTTTATTGAAGTTGTGCTAAGATTTGTTACTGATTTAATTCAACTTTAATCAAAATACATTTTCCCTTGATTTTCCATTTGAGTTCCCTTACAAAAAAGAGCATTTCTCCATCGTTGTAACGACAACACCCGCTGTCCTTTCATTTTTATAGAGCTCCATTTTTTTTGGCAGCCGCCCGAGTGTGTCAAGCGGAGCGTGGTCTATGCGGTTTTGGGAATGGGACAAGCATTGTGTTTGGGCATGGGAACGGGGCTTGAAGAGCTGCTGACTTGAACCTCTGACGACTGACAGTCTGTCAACAAGTTTGTCATTGCGACTCGGCGGCGTTGACTCGGTCCGTTCCCAGTCCGGTTAAACTAGATTAATTGACTGCCTATGACTGTGATCCCCCCAAAAACCCCGATCTCTACAAAGATGCCTCCGGTCCCAGCATGGTGCTAAACTTTTTGTGCTCTCCCACCTAACGGGCTTAGGGTTTGGGTACAGATTTTCGATTCCAGTCACACACGTCGAGGGTGTCGCGGGTGTCGCGGCTGTCACATCTTGGGAAAGTGCGTGCCGAAGGCGTCGTGTTAAGTTCAATGAACATTAGATGGATTAAAAATAAACAGATTGAAGCACAGCACAGCACACACTCTTTTTTTTCATGTCATTCATTGGACCGATGCGAGATTGATAATACCCCTGCTCTAGAGTGAGAGATTGTTAAATTGGATGTGATGTGGCTGGTTCTGGGGCAAAAGGTAACTGAACTTCTGGGAAAGCCAAATAAATTATAAACACACACACACAAGCACACTCATGCTGGCAATCAAATTAAAAACTTTTCCATTGTCTCGCCGATTTTGGCATTCAAAAGGCATCGGGAGAGTTTTCCCTCAATTAACTGGGAATTTAATTTATGCCATATTATGTTTGGATACTCGCACTCGACACTTTCCAGCCTTCTGTGGCCCCCTAAAATTGCCATACATTTAATTATGAGCTCTGCTGCTGCCGCAATTTGCAATATTTTTCATGGTCATTTTAATATAATTACAAAATTCGGCTTACGCCCCCCCTCTCGAAATGCCACGCCCCGTGCAACAGTTGCTTGACTATCAATTTATGTTTTATTCCGTCGGAGTTAACAATATGCAATTTGAATGTTTTGCATATTTCGGGGCGGTGGCGGAGACAAACAAATTTTTAATGAGCTTTCACACAATAAGTGAGCGGAAAATTTTCGCCAGAAAATTAAATTGCCAAATTTCGAATTGCAGAAGCAGAAGCAGAAACATAACACAAACCAAAGCCGAAACCAAAACCAAAACCAAAGCCATGCAAATTGACGCCCCACAACAGCGGCGACAAGTGTGACAATGCCCAGGATGAATGCCACACAGCATACAGATAAAGTATATATATACTATATATGCTATATATGGCATTTACACGTGTTCAGTGCCATCGAAGTCGGAGGACGACGACGGCAGTTGACATGATGCGAGGGCCAGCACGCTGCACACACGCTGCAGATATGCATAAACATGCTGGCAAATAATGTTAACAACCATATTTTTCAGATCGCGTAAAGTCTCGGTGTTACGGTGTTACGGAATTTGCATATCGTTGCGACGGATGCCATTTGTTTGCTGTTTGCCGGACGTTTATTTGGTTTTTCGGCCAACAATTAGATGGCAATTGTTTGCAGAGCATTAAAGTCAGGGCTCATTATTCAAATAGAGTTTGGCGGCGAACGAACGAACGGTATTGTATTGACGTTGCCATTAATTGGCAAATGCAATTAAGAGAGCTTTTTTCACACTTACCCGCGGCCAGAGCCAAAGCAAATATGCAAATTTTCACCAATGCCATTTCGTTTGCCGACATAAACCTGCACGGACAGATATAGATTATTTATTAAATATTGTAAATTAATATGCTTGCCGGCGGCACTTTTAACGGTATTCAAACGCAATCCCCTGGCTTTTCGCGTCGCGTCCGCGGCCATTTCGAATCACTTGGCCCTCGCCCTCACCCTCCATTTTGTATTTCGAATTCATGGGCTTGGGGGCTACACTGACAGAAATCGGCACTCACCAGGTTCGTGCAAGTGCGTTCGCGTTGCCGTCTCTCACAAAACTGTGCGATCGGCTTGAGACGGGATTGAGTTTTAACCAAGCCGAGTTTCGACTGTTGAGCTTTACGGAACTGCATTGAGACCGCGGCGCATGCGCAGTTGGGAGAGAACCGGTCTGAGCTTCCGAGAAAGCTTTGATTCGCTTATCATCGCTCCAAAATGTCAGGGATTAAAGCTTAACCCACTGGTGATCGGTAAAAATTCCATTTCAAACATTCCATTAATACAATTTGAAATAATAACAAGGCAAAAAATATTATTACTTAAAATATTTCCTTAAGAATTATGTAACTAAAATAAAACAATAATATTCATCGTTTAAATTGATTTTAGTAGACCAAAAGTTTTTAATTTTCTATTACAGTAAATTATGAAGATAATATTTAAAGAAATTTTTATTATTACTAACGAAATTTTCGCATAACACATTGACAATAAAAAGTAGATTTTCTTATATTCATAAAACATAATATTTATTTATATAAATATTATTATATTATAAGATATATTAGGGTTATATTACAATTAAAAGTATTTTTTTTATATACATAAAACATTACATTAAAACATAACATTACAATTTGGAATAATCTTAAACATCACTATAATATTATATATATAATCATAATGTTAAAATCCCTGTAAAATGTATATACAAATTTTTACTACGAAGAAGGTGTATCTACGTTCCCCGTAACTATTGAAATTGATGAGAAGGAAGACTTTAGCTAAGAACAGTAACAGAACGGTATATTGATATAAATATACATTGACAATAAATAAACATTAACAACAAAATAATTATAAAACGATCTAATACTTTGAAAACTTAATTTTTTGACAACTTTTTTATTGTATTTAAACCCAAACTAATTTCTATAAAATAAATTAGATAACTGCTTCTCAAATTGTTTAGCTACGTGTTTATAAGGTAAATTATTTAATCAAAATTCAACAAACTAAACTCTGCTTCTATATATTATTTCTACTTTAACTCTCTTATGAAAAGCATTAGTAAGATCAACATATTAAAAAACCAAATATTATGTTTCAACTTATGTAACTCGTCTTTATAAGATAAATTAATTAATCAAAATATAACAAACTCAACTCATCTTGTATATATTATTTCTATTTTAACCTTCCTATGAAAAGCCTTAGTAAGATCAACATATTAAAATAACAAATATTATGCTTAAACTTATGTAACTCGAATAAGTACCTAAAAGCAGAACAATTTAAGGAGCAACAAGCAATGGCAAACGGAGAGCACAAACAAATGCAGGAAATGGAAATGCCAACTTTGCATAACATGGCCAACGGAGGCGAAGCCTCTGAACCATACAGAAAGCCAACATCAACTATGCGAATAAGCTGCTGCAAACAAATGTGAGCGGGCCGGGCCACAGAAAACACGACGAGGATCGGCAGGACGAGTTTGCCAGAATAATAGGGACATGCAGGCAGGCAGCAGTGGTAATATTAGAGCCCGAAAAACACAGGAGACCATGAGGCCATGATACATATTTTAGACGTAGAAAAGTTGTAACGAGCACATTGCCGCACGGAGCACTGATGGCAAATTTGTCAAAAAGGCGACAGGACGTGCTCCGTTCCGGCCGGGCATCGATGATTTGCATTTTTGAAATTAACCAAAAAATATGACAAAATGTCCAACACAAGCGAGAGAGAGAGAGAGAGTCTGCATTGAGCCCTCAGGTGGCTCCGTCTCCTGTTCCTGAATATTCCGGCGACAGGCGTTTGCTGCATCATTGTGCAGGCAGAGAGAACACATTTAACTTGTCAAAAGCCCGGACGGCCTGGCCTTCTTGGAGCCGACTTTTCCGGAGCTTGTTTTCCAGCTCCTTGCTTTTCATTTGCCTGTCATTTCGTGTGCAATAATTGTGACAAATTGTCCTTCGGCCTTCGGCATTCGCCTGCCGCCCAAGAGTTTCGAAATTTTGAGCAAGATTTCGGGTGGCAAACTTACGGAGGCTTTGTGTATGCAAAGTAAATGGCATAATTAAGTGAAATGACATACACATGACGATACATTTAACAAATGTTGCGTGCAAATGCAAATCTCGGTGGCCCCTTTAAAACAAATGGGGACCGATTCATAATCCCGGCGATAAGTCGGAAAAATAGCATCCTTATTTGCGATGAACGCCCGCCAGTTAAAGCCCTAAATTATGGCCACAAACGCTACGAGTCCTGAGTCCTGAGTCCTGATCCCTTGCTGCTGGCCAAAATGGGCAGCGGGGGAGATTGGGAATGGAGAAATGGCTCGGAATGGAAATCGCTTAGCACAATTTCGGGCGCATTAGCGGCGATTACGGGTGTAGCCCTGGAATGTGCCAAAGCCGAGTGCACAATGCAAGGCAACAATGGCATAACAATCAAGAGTCAAATTAAAACGTTGCGCTTGCAGAAATTCCGTTTTTGTTCTCGGCCCTCAGAAGCCACTCTCTTCATGCTCCACTAACGTCCCTTGTCCGCAGTCCTGTCCGCTGTCCGTCCAGCTTAGCGCCGCAAAGTATGCAGTGGCAAGTTGGCAAGTCCTGCTGACTGCGGTGGAAAAGTTTAGCAAAAGCTAATCATAATTTCTCCGCTGATAGTTCGTCCAAAGTCCGAGTCCGAGTCCGAGTCCTTGTGCACGGACCATCGACCGAAAACCAGCTTGCACTTTTTATCTATCCCCCGCTTTATGATTATTTTCAATTCCCGTGAACCGCATCGCCCTAAGCGCCACGTTATTGTCCCATAATTGAATATAATGGCCATGGAAATGGCGCTGCCAATGGGGGATCCGTCTCCGTGGGGCATTGTTCGGCTTTCGACGTTCGACGCCAGGCGGGGCTCCCACGCAAGCTCATTGTATTAGCCGGCGATTATCCGACAGTTTGGCATGGAGTCCGCATCCTAAAGTCCTAGAAAAGAAAAAACATTTGCCTGCGGGGACCTGCATGTGATTGGGTTTCACAGTCACCTTTGTTGTCCCCATTCAGCGAGCCAAAATAAACTTAAAAATATTAATTTACATTGTTATAAATTTTGGAAAGTTTGTTTATTAAATTAGCATGCCTGTAAATAAATTAACAAAATAACTTGTAAACAATTTTTATACCATCCCTTTAGACTTTTCTACAATCATTTTAAAATCTTAAAAATTATAGAAAAAGATTTTACAATGCCATGATTGAACATTTTTAATAGTATTTAAATCCAAAATAAAGTCTTTAATGAAATAATTTTTATTTTTATTTTAATATTAATATTAGAAAATTCTTTACAATATTATTTTTAACTTAATGTTAATATTAATATTAGAAGATTCTTTACAACAATTTTTTCTGATTCCTATTTAGCGAAATTACTATTTGTTAAGAACAAATTCTACCTCATAAATCTTCGTGCTTCTTGAATCTCAAACTAATTACAATTAGGTGAATAATATTATTCTATAAAACAAAATTCTATAAAACAAAATATTTCACACATCACTTCGATTGGAAATTGGCTTACCTTGGCAACATGCAATACTTTGTGACATAATTTTGGGCGCCATTACACATGTTTTCAAATCCGCAGCTATTTATGCATTTAATCAAAAATGTTCTGCGAAAATATACCCAATTATAGGCTAGTTTCCGCTAGTGCACACTGTTAAAAATAATTAAAAACCCAAAATGAATTTCATAATAGCACGCGCTGTTTATTCACTTTATAATGTGGGAATCACATTAAATAAAAATGCAAACTAACGAGCCTGGGCGGTTTTAAATCGATCGCCGTAAAGTATGCAATGATTTATATCATAATCCTGTCACATGCTTTAGCGGTTCAATACACAAAGTGCCGCGAACCAAAACCGCGGCCAGAGCACTGCCATCAGGTCCTGGCCCTCCGCCGAACCTGTATCCCGTGTCCCCCTCTATGCCCCAACCTGGGTGCCCCGCCCGAAATGTCGTCAGTTGGCTGTCAGCGAGTCGATTTCGAATTGTCAGTGCCACGCCACACGTGTCACGTGCGTCATTGGACCGCCATTACATGGCAGCAGCTTGGCTGCCAGCCTTCCTTCCTTCCGGCTGTTGTGTTTTTCTGGTCCCCACATTCCGTCGCACCGCGTTTACGTGGACGTGGAAATGCCGCCCCGTTTTTAATTAATGAGCAGCACCATCCCGCCCGCGCCATCTGCTGGTCTCGCGATAGCTGAAAATCTGAAACTTAGCCGCTGTTTGGGCCATGTTTGCTATTCATTTGCTGTCCAGCCCAGCCCGACCCGGCCGTGGCGTTTTAGTTGGGCATCAGCATTTTTAATTGGGATTATACATAAGTTGGGTTTACATAAGTAGTGGCGCCCGAAAATGGCCAAATGACAGATTCCATAGAACGCTGCCGCTGCTGGCCCGTCGGCCACTAAGCAGATCAGATGACAGAGAGATAGGATGTGGTGAGTTGCCAAATGACAGATTGAAAGCCACGCAGTTCTGGCCTCCATCCTGCCATGTGGCAACTCTACTTCAAGCTATTCTCCTGTTCTGTAACTTGGTTCGGTTCTGTATCGTTCTTCGGTCCATGACCATGTCGCGGTAGTCGGACGTCTTCCACATGTAGTCCCGCTTCAGATCAATCTCATTTGCCGGCATGTACGCAAAGAAGGTGTCCTTAAGCTGGCCGCCCAGGTGGGAGTATCCTCGCAAGGCCAACCAGATGAGCCGCGACTGCTCCAGCACCGATTCGTTGAGTTTTTTCTGATATGTGCACTTTCGCTGTCTCGTGATGCTCAGGAATTGCTTTATGTTGTGATAGGAAAAGTCTCCACTGATCTTCATAATTTTCTTGTACAACCGCAAAGCCTCATGCTGACGGTTTCTATTGTCCTGGGCGACCCGTTCGTAGATATTAAACGAGGACTTGGCAAGAGCGTACATCTCCTCCTGGCTAAAGCTCTTCCCATAGCGATTCGCCACCCAATCGAGGAGCACTGGCAACTTGTGGGCATTGGGAAAGGTGGCCAGCACAAAGTGCGGATTGCCGCGTAGCTCCTGCAGAGCGGTCTTAAGGATGTCCTCGATTTGCTGCTTGTTATTCGGATCTATAAGCACTTTCTTTTCTTCCTTCTTGACTTCTATGGTTTTGTGTTCCTCAGGACTCGCCTTGGCCTCAGCCAACTTTATCCGAAACATGTCGACGGCACAAGTGGCAGCTGCTCTTAGGACCGGAGAAAGATCTTCATCCTGCCGAAACTCCTTGACACTCTTGGATTGCCCTTCGTTCAGGGCCGCAATGCAGAGCTTCTTGATCACCGGCTCCTTATCCTCCACGTCCACGTAATATGAATCCTCCAAAGGCATATGCTCTTCGGGTATTCCAGGGAGATCGAAGACCTTGTTGTAGTCCAGCATGATGCCTTCGACAGTCCTGGTAATGAAGGTCTGCGATGGCACAGGTCGTAGGTTCTTCTTTATTACACAGGGCAAAGTGCGACTGCACACGGGAATGCGATCGGCGAGCTTCTCGTCGGTGACACTTGGTGGAACCACCGGTATTTCTTCCTTCGAATTTCCTAAATTCTGAACTGGTTTCTCCTTTCTATGCAGGCAGTGCGCATCCTCGGCTTTAATGAACTTGCAATCGCCGGCTCCAAGGCGATGGGGCTCCATCCCTTGTAACAGCATCACCTTTACCTGGTCATCCTCTTCGTCGTATTGCAGTATTCTGTCTTCTTGACCCATCATCAGTATGGAAAGATTGGCCTTCCGCCTTGGGCACTGTCTGGGTGTTGAGACCACAGAGTTGCACAGCTGACAAAATCCCGTTCCTCCCTCGTTGCGGATGCTCTTAACTTGTCTGAGCAGCCGCTGGGACTGTTCGCGGATCCTGTCAGCTGCGCAATCGATTTCCTTCTCCAGATCGGCCACAATCGACTTGCGTCGGGTCTTTAGCTCAGCTTCTGGCACATCCAACTGAGAAATACAGCGATTGATGACCTCATCCCGCTGTTCCATCACTAATTGCTCAATCAGGCGATGGGTCTGGCATAGCGAATGGACCTCCTCTGGTGGCTGACTACTGATGAGTCTGTTGAGCTCCACGTCCAGCAGATGCTTGATCACGCGCTTCTGGGGGCACAGCTGGTACTCGGCGAACCAGCGACACCGCTCGTTTGGTATCTCGAGCATCCGATTGGCGTACTGCAAGAAGTCCGGGAACTGCACCTTGGTCTCTGGCGGCCCGTACTTGCCCCTCGGAGTGAATGGGCGTGGCCTTTCCAGGCGATCGAAGTAGGGCTGATCCCTCTGCACTGACTGCCGAGTCCTGACCGTACTCCTTCTCGGACGATTGCGACACTGGGGGCTTGGTTTCTTTGACTGACAAGCCGGTGGCAGCACGGCGTCCAAGGCTCGCAGAGTGGCCGGCATGTCCAGGTGGGCTATGGCCGACAGGAGCAGCTGCTCGTTGACCGTGTAGGGCGTCGGATCGAGGTCCTCGCGCTTGCCACGCGGCCTCTTGTACGAGGCCTCCCACAGGAACCACAAGAAGGCCAGGTCGCTGCCCTGGCTGATGCCCATGATGGCCTTCAACTGGGCCGATTCCACCAGCGGATGCAGGCCCAAATGGAAGAGGCAGCGGCGGACACGGTAAGCCGATCCCTCCTCCGTATCGTCCCGCAGAGCATGGAGCAACTTTACCAAGGCTTCCGTCTGAGTGTGCGACAAGCCGCGGTACCATCGCACGGAGCCGCCGTCGCCAAAGAGGTCGAGCGGTTTTGCAGGCATTTGTTTGGTTTTAATTCTCTGCCAACCGAAAAATATAATTTTTTTGGTATTTGTATTTTATTATATATTTTAGCTACTGTCACGCAAAATTTGGAAAGTACTTCTGGAAAGAGCATGCTGTTTGGGATTTTAAACTGTATTTTTTTTTTCAAAGGAATATATAAAATAAAAGCTGTGGTTCTTTTAAATCAGTCTCTCTCTATATGTTGTAATCGGGGATCGCAGATAATCGCAAATGTCTTAAAAACCCCCTAAGGGTTCCATGAAAATTTCTTGAGGATTTCTTGAGGATTAATTTAGGATTCCTTGGGGATTCATTAAGGATTTCTTGAGGATTTATTGAGGATTCATTGAGGAGTTAATGAAGATTTCTTGAGGATTCATTGGAGATTAATTGAGGATTCATTGAGGATTTATTGGGGATTCATTGAAGATTTCTTGAGGATTCATTGAAGATTCCTTGAAGATTTATTGGGGATTCATTAAGGATTCATTGAGGATTCATTGAAGATTCCTTGAGGATTCATTAAGGATTTAATGAGGATGTCTATGTATTTTTATTTTTTCAAATAATAATTGACAAATAATTGTTATTTTCAATTTATTGAAACAAAAAACTTTGAATAATTATTATTTTCAATAAATATTTGAACATATAAATACCATTCTGGCTCAACTTTTATAAAAAAAATGGCAAAACAAAATTTATTTTTAAATAAAAACTTAATAAGAAGAATTAATTTCATTTTTGTTTTACTTATTAAGAAAATGAGTCTTATTTTATGACTTTTCTTGTAAAAATCATAACAGTTACGATCCCTGTTTGTAATTAAAGAACGGACTCTTCAGACCCAATCTTCATCATCCTTGGTAATTCCCCAGATTCATCTCTTTTCTTTTTTTCCGACTTCCCCTGCTCCTTCGGAGTTCGTGTCCTGGCAATGAAACAAATGTTAATTACTTCATGGAGTACAAACGCCGCCGCCAAGGACTGCAAAACCGAATCAAAAGCCTTTTACATTTTAAAACGAAATTTAATTCAATTACGCAGCTAAACTGTCCAGCAGAATGTGATAACCGCAAAGCTGCTCCGAGAGATCTCCCAGGGAGCTGGCATGGGCGGATTAGTCGCAGGATGGGGGCGTGGTCTTGACTTGGCCAAGTAAGTTGGCTGGCTGATTGCATTTGTTGCATTTTGTTGCTGCCGCCGCCTGGTTGTCGTTTGTAATTGTCCGTACTTAAAAACTCATCAGACAAAACGACAATGCGGCCCTGGTCTCTGGTCTCTGGTCTCTGGTCTCTGGTCTCTGGTCGCTGTCCCGGAATGGAATCTGAGTAACCATCGGTTGGACGCAGGACAGTTGAGGACAGTTGGGGGAAAGGGAGGCTTTTATCAACTGCACGACAAATATTGTGGCCTGCCCCCAGGCGCAATAAGGCGGACCGAGCTCGTAACAGTTGCGTGCTTTTCAGTTGTTTAGTTTTGCGGGCATTCTATGCAAAGCGAGTTACTGGGCTCCTTGTTTGTCTATCTGCCCAACAACAAGTGGACCAAAGTGGCAGAAATGACAGCCCCGATATCACTAGCCCCCATATATCAGTGGCCCTTGATTCCACCAGTTGGCAAGTATTTAATCAACACTCGACGGCTATGCCGGCCGCATTAAAAACAAGTTTGAAGCAGAAATAACGAAACTTTTTTAGGGCAACGACTGCATGATACCTTGTTAGTGATATATCTAGCTGCATACCTAAATTCAGATCGATTGGAGAAGTTTAAAGGTATTTGAAATGGAAGGAAGTTGAATAACTCTTGAAAGTCAAAACATGTTTTGAAGGTGTATCGATTATCATATTAAATATAATCCTTATAACGTTATATATATAGTATAATATAATTAGAGTAATAATCCAAAGTTTTATTTTATCCTAAGCTAGTTATTATATTCCTTACGTTTTTGCTAAGCACGTAAAACGTATGCTGAGCTCCCTAAAGTTCCTATTCGATCCCTGATACCTACAATTGAGCAAACTGAATATACCCCTATGCCCGCTTTTTAAAACTCTCCTCACTGGCTGCCTAGTTCTGCGGCAATTAGTTCCATTGTGGCAAGAGGCACGGTACAGACCAGTACAGTCCAGTCAGAGTACGGTTTGCATATAAATAAGGCGACAAAACTTTGCTAATGCCTCCGATGAAGTTAGCCCCCGATTTCCATCTGCCGCATCTGCGCCACTAGACGCATTTTGCATTTTTAATGGCGGCCAAATCTTAGCAATTATGAATTTAATGGTGGCCCGTTGCAGTGCTTTTACCTCTAAGTAGCGTTAAATTAAGTGCTGCTCTTTCCGGAAATACCACCTGTCAAAGGTGTCTGGAAAAGGGGTTTACAAGGAAATTCCTTCAAAATTTGTGAGGTTGCGAAACAAATAAAAAGAAGGAAGCTTGTCATACAAAATGTATAATAAATTAAAGAAAACAACACAGAAGAAATAAGAAATTTACTTGACTTTAATTACATTATTCAAAGTTGGAAGCTTACAATTTTTCTTATCCTTGCATTTGTTATTTACAACTGAAATATAGTTAAAGCTTCATTTTGCCTCGTTTCTAAAATAGGATTAACAGTCAACAATAATTAAGGAAGTAAAAGTTTACTTTGTAAATTGAAGGAAATATGTCACACATTTAAATACAATTAGTTTCCAAATTCAGAAAATTCTTGCTGAATTTTCCCAGTTAAGACTTCTTTCTCACACAGTTAAATGTTGATGCCACACAAGTATATTTCTTACCACAGCATTTCTATATATCCAATCGGCTTTAAGGAAACCGGATCTCCGATGATGCTGCTCTCCTTTGAGGTCGGAATTAATTTTGTGTCATTTTATTTGCGTGAAATAAAGGATAAAGGATGTACCGGCCACAAAGCGACCAACTTCGACCACAGGAGCTGGGGATTGTACGGCGGGGCCAATCATACGAAACTTCACCGAGGATTGGGACTGTCAACGTGGCCCCAAAAGGCAGTCGTAGCTCTGTCGCTCTCAGTCCATCCGGCCAACCCGGCATCCCTGCATCCCTGCATCCCTGCATCCCGGCTTCCAGCTATCCGGCGATCTAGTGCAAAGGGCTGTCGGCGGTTGCGGACCGTAGTAAATGGACGAGGACTAGACCAGCGCCTGGAACTATGCTTTGAACTTAATTAGCTGCACATTACGAATTTTTACTGCCGGAGCCGGTTACTGCAGAGTCGCTCGATGGCGCGGAGCGGGACAGGTACTTACCACTTCCTTTGCCCATTTTACGGCAGGACTAATTTTTGTTTTCGACAACGTCGCCAGCAGTAAAGGCTTGTCGCAGGGCTCTGGCTCTGGTAACACAAAAAAAAAGACCCAGCCAGAACCAGCCGGAAGGAAGGTGGGATAGGGAGCAGGATGGGGGCCGGGCTGCAGGTAGGAAATGTCATGGGCTGCGTCCTCGACGGCAAAGGAAATGTTGCCGAGATTAAATGCACTGCAAAATGCAGGAGAAGGATGAGGAGGAGAGGGAGGGTCACGGCAACCGTCAGCGCGGACAGGTGGTCAAGGTGTGATTATGCCTTTTTCCGCGTGGGCTCCCCCCTTTGGAAAATCCAACAACTTCCGAGCCTTTGTCCTGCGCGGCTTAATAAGCGCGAATTTATGCAGCCTACAAATTATACCAACTCGCAACTTGCCATTTAGTTGCTTTTTCTGCGAGTTGTGTAATTAAGGAAAAGTACCCTAGGAAAGTCCCCTTTTTTAAATGTTCAAGTCAGCGATACCCGATATTAAGCACTTATTACTCGAATTAGAGCACAATGGATCTTGAAAATTAAGTTTATAAGTGCCACAAACTCCGATTACCTGGACACACACGCACATCGACACCAGGCAGGATCTTAAATTCCCTCACAGGCGAAGGATAACATAACAGAGCCGAACAGAACCCATCATAAAGCGATAAGCACTTCGGCAGGAAGGCAGGGCGGAGGGAAAATATGTTTGTAAGCGATGAACTTCAAGTGGCTGTTGGTAAATATAAAGCGGCAAGTGAACTAAACCCTGAACACCAAACACACACTGCAGCACAACCACAACACAGGGGTCCTGGGAATCTGAGCATCTTCGACCGGCTCCTGGGCACGGCACACGGAGCCTGTGTGGCGAGCAGAAGTCCAGATAACCAAGTTTAAGCAGAGAGAGAAATAGGTAATCCAAAGGAGATACAGTTTAAGATTTTGTTTAAATTAAAATGGCTTTAAAAGAAACATTTTAGTGCCTAGAAAGAGGAAAGCTTCATAAGGATTAAGGAAACTGCAAATAATCTCTTTTCTCATCAAAGAAAACTCTTCAAGCTTGAAGTATATATGCCCCAATTTGTTGTTTCAAGTGCACCAATAGATACTGCTTCGCACTCACTGGTATCAGCAGGCAGAGTCGCAAAGTCGAGAAGCTTTCTCATGCCCGGCGGCGAGGAGCAGCAGTTTGACTCCCCAAGAATATTCCACAACTCATCATTTGCCGGGGCACAAGTTGCAGAGCACGGAGCCCACCTCTGGCACGTGCTGCCGCATCCCGATTCTGGGCGGGACCGGGACCAGGACCAGGACCGGGCAAAGGAAAACGGAGCCAAACAAGAAAAAGTGCAGCAGCAGCCACAACAAGTGCAAAAAGCGGAATACTCGTAAAGAAGCATGAAAGAATGAGGCTCACAGAAGAAAGAACTATTTGGAGTCGGTATATCCGTTTAGGAAGCCAACAACTTCCCCTTACATAAGTAGCAGCCGGCAAAGGATATGGGGGCGCGTATGCACATACATCCTTGCACACACAAGGAGCAAGAGCCAACTTGTTTCGAGGCCGTGAAGCGAAGGCACGGCTTTCTGCCTTTACCACTCCCAATCCCAGTCCCAGTCCCAGTCCCAGTCGCACTTTCAAAGGGCTGTTTCCTCGAGGAGCTTTTCATAGACGTTAAGCCCGAGCTGCACTTGTCGTCGAGGTTGCCCCACGGAACTCGGGAAGTTTTCATAACAAATAAGAAGGACTCGATACTTTGAGTAGTCCAAAAGTTAAGACGCCGCTCAAAGGCTGCCAGCCAGATAAGAGATGCAAAGCTCTTGAGCGTTTGAAACTTAATAAAAAATCCTCGGCATAGCTCTTGCTCCTGCGGCTCCTTTCGTGACTCTTGAGTAGTTGGGAAGTTCAATGTCAGCCTTGGAACGAGCCGCATAATTTCTTAACACATCGCAAGAAAGGGCTCGGCACACAATAAATAATAAGGAGCCAATTTTTTCTTCGGTAGAATGAGAGAGAGATCCCTGAATGAGAAAACTTCGCTTTGCATAATTTTTGAGCAAACTTTCGCAGCTAAGAAAGGAGCGAATCCTTTGGCCAGTGAGTGCAAGCAAAAGAAAAACTGCTCTTTTCATTATCTTCTGCCAAGATTTTTGATTAAAATATTCATGCATGGCATGCCGGGAATCCTTCCTTCCTTTCCGGTCTCCCCTATCAAGGTGCACTCAGCCAGGGGCAAGTTTTTAATTTTAATTAATTCGCATTTAAGGAGTAACTTTCACAGGGCCATTGTGGGGCATAAAATATGGCTAGTTGACCAGAGAATCGGGGACATGTCCACGCATTCGGTTCTTTTTGATTTATGTTTGCGGCGAGACCCTTTGGCTATCGCGAAAAGGGATCATGGGCACGTTCCTAGAGTCGTGGTCGTCCTCCTAGGACGGAGGAGGAGAGAGCCTCGCCTCGCCTGTAACATTTATTCTATTGTCGAATCGCTGGTAACTGGTAGCTGGCAGCATTCAAAGCATTTCGCACCACATATTCCTTTTGACACCCGCTTTAATATTTATGGTAGCCATGGATGCAGCCTCCTCCGACCATCAGTTTCTTCCCAGCCGGCTCGGCTCCACTGTGTTTTGTTTCAAGCAATTTAACAGCTTTTGGGTAAAATAACAAGCCCGACAACCAGCCAGCACACATCACAACAAACAAGCGCCGCACATTCCGGGAATGGGAGCGGGAACGAGTGGAGGAACCAGGACCCGGAACGGGCAGCAAAAAGTCAGGCCAAACAATGCGCTAGGAGGAGTTTGCTCCTGCGGCGGGGAGATGCAGATGCCGGAGCAGGACGCAGGACCCGGTACCCGGGAATGGAGACACGAGACCCAGCAAAAGGGTAAGGGGGCTCTGCATATTTTTGCAACACAAAATAAACCGCAACAGCAGCAATTTGCGTCGGTTGTTAGTTTGGAGAGTTGCTTAAAATTTACATGGACAGCGCGCACACATGACTAGACAGCCGATCTATGGGGCTGGCAGAGCACGTGTACACCATGGAGACGCCGGGGTGCGGCTGCGGACGGGGATGCGGATGCGGATGCAGATGCATATGCATGTGGGCATGTTGCACCATAACTGAATAAAGTCCATTTTTAAACAATTACCTTCAGGAGTGCTTTTTATTGCAGCGGAAGTTGCTGACCACTCCAAAGTAGCCACAGCAATGAGGCATAAAAAAAAGAGGGGGAAACAATTAAGTATCCTTAAGGATGCAACTTAAAGGCACTCGGGAGACCACTCAGCGGACCGCCAGGGATGTGCGTTTCCCCAAAAAAAAGGACTCATCCTTGCTTGCAATCAATCAAATCACAGATGGGCACACATTCCATTGCATACATCGGTTGCAATCAGGATCAAGCGTTTGATTTTTTGGACAGATGTTAGCTTAATGCACTGGGAGAATTACATAAGAAATTAATGTGCCTAAATATTTGGTAAATTCTTGCAATTTGTATGCAAAATGTAATAGATATATAAACATTAAGTCGAAAATTGTAAAAGAGGGTATAA
This sequence comes from Drosophila watanabei, assembly GCA_008042575.1. Lineage (NCBI taxonomy): Eukaryota > Metazoa > Arthropoda > Insecta > Diptera > Drosophilidae > Drosophila > Drosophila watanabei. The sequence continues at coordinate 102,810 of VNJS01016446.1, forward strand.
AGTTAATTTATGCATTGGAATATAAACCGGTTATTGAATATCATAAAGTGTAGGTAAGTAATGGAATTAAGCATTAATTAACATTTTAATTCGAACATTTAAATATGTCAATATTGGTAATAAATTGTGCTCACTAAATGGAAACTTGTATCATTACTTTTAGTACATTTTCTAAGACTTTCGTCCAATTTAAAGGATATTTTGAGACCATCATAGACTTCCTTGACTCCAGTAACATTTTAGCTGTGTAAACTCCACCCTGGAACATCAAACATCTTCGTTGAACGATAAACGAGGACCCCCTTTAACCGCATCATAAGTTGTGCCATAAGTGGGCCACCGTGGCGTATACGTGATCCGCCTGGCGAAGCGCATGAACTATAATTGCGGGCGAAGAACGAAGGACCAGCCATTATTTGTTGAGTGCTTTTCAAGGTTGTCGCCGCGCTCGAGGATCCCAGACAGCGCTTTCCACTTACGTATGAGCTGCACAAAAAGGCAGCACTCGAAAAACCCAAGAGTTGCACAAAATAACTGAAGTTGCAACAGAACGGGGAAACATTAGGCATTAGAAAGGGCGGGGGAACGGGGGCGGTGGAAGAACTTATTGTGATGGGAGCCCGAGGCAAGGCTACGCATGCGTATCGCCGCAGCCACGCCCATCGCACGTCACAACAGGACACTCACTCCTGGCCCTGCCCGACTTGAATTATGAAATGTGAAAATTGTGTTAAATAAGTAAACAGAGGATGCGTTTGTGCAACATGCCGGAGCTCACACACACACACATACACTCATATGGAACCGCCACAATCTTTGCCATTTTCCCATTTTCCACAGCTTGCAGCTACCTCCCACATTTTGGTGGAAAATAGACACTCCCGAGTCACGTAGCCACGAACTGACTTTCATATTTCATGGCAGCCCAGCCGCCCAGCCGAGCAGAGAAAAAAACCATTTAGGCAAACGGCGAACACCCGCAACCCGCAGCCCGGCTTCCAGATCCTCTGGGTACTCCATCTCCAGCCCCCCCTTGGCCGCCGTGCAGCAGTTGCAATATTTGATCTAAAATATGTATGCCCGGGCGGAAATTGTTTTCGTGTTAAATGGCGGAAGCAGCAACGGCATTGTAATTAAAATTTGCTTAAAACTTAATGGCAAGTATTTAATATACAATTGGAATTTCGCCCCTGGACGCCTGGTGAATTGGAAGAGCGCAGCTCCACTTCTCAGGAATGTGGCCAAGGTTGTGGACCGGCTGATAAATGCTGGATAGCAAGTACACTTGAAGAAATCAAGAAATTCAACAGGTAAATGGAAGGGGAATTGAAGAAAATATCTATCAGGTTCCAGAAATATTTCTTATTTTAACTTAACCAAAAAATATATCTAAAATTTGTATCAAGATATAGTTGTAAACTATTTACAACTTTTTTCTTATAGTGTTCTTGTCGTAATTAAAGCTGAGGTGCTCTCCGCTTGGGCTGAACCCCCAATAAAGGAGCCAGCGATTGCGGATAATTATATATTTCATTACCTTTGATCTGGGGAAAGGGTGGCGCAACTTTCAATGCGTTTTCCTGGCACGCACACACACACTCGCCACCGCCTAAAAGTATGCAGTGAATGTTCCGGGCGACTCCAGTTGCATGCAAAAATATTCTCCCCAATGGCTTTTTCCACCTCCCCCAAAACCCTGCTGCAGTTCGCCCTTCGGACTCCGGTCCCTGGACCCTGGACCCTGGACTCTAGACTCCCCGGAACCCCGGAAAACCCGCTTTGCATGCGTATGTGCATGCCTCAAATAGTTGCCACACATTAAATTTCCGGACTGGCGTCCGTTCTTTAAATGCAGAAGGAAATGCAATAAACGCCAACCTAAAAGCCACGCCAAAAAATTACAAAAATTACAGCTGGCGAAGCCAAGGCTCCCAAGGGGGCCTCGCAATGGTTTGGGTGAAAAATTCCAATGGCAAAGCAGAATGCCGAAAATGAAATGACGCTAAAAGTATCGCAATAAAAATGCATTAAAATGCCTCACCAGGGAGTAAATAATTTTGTAGCTCCAATCGCAGACGTCGTCGATTTGTAGTTGAGTGCAGACAGAAAAATATATAAATCACACTTATTAAACAACATTCGAAACTATAGAAATATTTAAAGTGCTTCAGAAATAAGAACGGTTTAGAAACCTTTAAACTTTAAAAAGTGTTTAAAAGTAGGCAGCAAAATTTTGGATGTATCAAAATTAGGTGTCACTTTTTTTGGCATAGTTTTTAACACTTTTTTAAATGATTTGAAACAAAATACTTATTGAAAACATATTTTGATTGAATAAAAGCATATAAAAAGTAGTATTTGTTTTAATTTTGTCAACCCTTTTTACTTTATATTTATTTAAACCTAAAAGTTTGCATCCCCTTCATTCCCAAATTTAGATCTCAAACATATTGCTATTTTCTCCCTGTGCATTTATCGTATTCGATTATATTGAAATACAATCGATGCCTGAACAATTAGGCGCCGATTCGAAGAGTCTATAGTCTGTGTAGTCTGCGAATAATATTTTTATGGCCAGTGGCGCGCATAAATCCCGGACAGTCGGCGTTTAATTCAAAATGGACAGAGGAGGATGAACGTGCGACTCGAGCTTAGCAGCGCAATTCCCAGCAGGATAACGACGACGACAACGACGACGACGACGACGACGACGACGACGACGACGACGACTAGCTCCATAATTTATCGGTCCGCTTGATTTGAGTGCATAAATTCCCTGGCAAACGCCTTGGAGCCCGAATCCTGCATCCACTCCTCTCACACGCTCACAAGCTGCTCAATGAGCAAAAGATGCAGAACATTTTGTAAGACGATGCGCTTTTAATGTGTTTATTGACTTTGCCAGGGAAATGGAAGGATGGCCATGGGGCGGGGCCTTAGGTGCGTAGCAGAGGGATTAGGCCAATCAATCAAATGCCATCGAGTTAATTAAAGCAGATGGTGCTCAAGCAGCCCAACGACTATTTGGGTCAACTGTTGGCACTTCAGCATCTCGCACTGTGCATATTTATTGCTGGAAAAATGCAAATAAATTCCGAGTATGTTATGTTCGAGTGGCAAGGCGAAGTGTGTTGTGTGTTGTGTGTTTGTCAATTATAAGTATAAACACATTTGTGCATTGTGTGCGCCCTCCTCCCAGGACTGTAATTGCATATGGAACATGAAATTTCACTTAGATTCGCATGCAACTAATCTGCTTCTCCGGAAGGTGTGTGTTCCATATACTATATGTATGGTGAGTGTATGTGCACAGTACATTTGATGGTTATTTTGTGAATTGTTCTCGAAGGACGCAGCAGTCCATTCAAAAGAGCTCTTCGACTCGGACAACTACTGTGTGCACAAAAAAAAAGAAGTAATACTTCTACTACTCCTACTCAATTGGAATATGTGCATTAAAAATGCAGCAAAACCTTAATTAAATTCCCCAACTCGGTGAGTGGCAAACACTCGCACAGACGGAGCCATCCATCCGGCCACAGAAAGTTCAATTACAAATTACTTTAAATGCAAACAAAGCCAAGTGTATAAGCAAATAATACTAAGTGAATGATGAAAGATTATTCGAATATTGCCTGGTGGTTTATACATACATATATGCACATATTTTCGTATATATGCACCTACTAGATGACAGACAATGGCTCTTGGTTTCTGCTGAGAGGAAATTCATAAATTAAAAAACAATATGTTTGTCCTTACTGTAAGCTTGCTTAAATATAAGTTTACCGATGGACTTCATCTGAATAGAGATATTCAAGGTTGCTTAAGTAAAATTGAGTAAAGAAATATGTACACCTTTTACATTGCATTACCTGTTTGTTGGGCTTAAATACTTAACAGTTTCTGTTGGTCTTCTAAAGGTTAATTATTTACAAATATAAACATTTCAATAAAAGCACTAAAAACCAAGAATTTTTGTAAATGGTTCAATATATGAGTTTTTCTTCAATTCTCCTTAAAAGCAAGAAAACTTCGTTAGAAGAGGATCTTTAGGCAAATTAGTTGGTAATTTTAGAACCCTTTTCCGCTCGGCGCTGCCACCTAAATCATACAAAGTTAACTTGGCTGCGCTTCACTTTTTCACAGTCAAATTTTGTGTGATCAAATATTTCTTCATTTATAGAACTGCAGGAATATTTTCAGTTTGCTGCTTTCCACACAAAGCAAGTGTCAGGAATGACACACATTAAATATTTTATGAGTTTTTACAATATAAATTATATAAATCAACATTAAGTATTTTATAAGTTTTCACAATATAAAATATTAAAACTTGGTTCAAGTAATAGGTTAGTAATAGCAAAGAGTATAGAACTATATAGTTATATAGTTCTATACTATATAGTTCTATACTATATATACTATATACTATATATAGTTATATAGTTCTATACTCTTCGGTAATATGATAACTTTTTCTAACAAAATTCACTAACAGTTAGAACTCAGTAACACGTAATTTTTCGCCAAGTAATTTTGTTAGTATTCATTTATCTAACCCAAACCGCCTGCATTTTTATAGTTTTTTAAACATTTTACAAAGCTGAAGAAGTTTTCGCCAGATCAACGACTTTTGTGACTTATATGTTCGCTGTGCAACACTGATAGCACTTAAAAAAAAAAAGCTTCTGGTAAATTTTCGCCCTTTCCAGCACTGCCAGTCAATCTTTTGCAGCAATGACATTTCCATTCCTGGAAAAAATTCTCTAAAAAATTAGGACAAGCCTCTGATGTTCCGCTTCTTCAAGCTCTACTCGCTCTACATGAATAATACGGATTTTTCGGCGTCACCAGAGTCTTGCGTGTGCGAGAAGTTGCCCCGTGCAGTGCTTCACGTCCCGGTGAACCGCTTCAATGCCTGCGAGCTGTGCGGCCTGATCCGCCGTCCTCGGACGTGCTCCAGCGACGAGGAGGAGAAGCTGGATGCCGAACGTCAGAAAATATTGTTGCAGCGCCGCCACGCCGAGGAAGCTGCCCACATGCCCAAGGCGGCGCGTTTCAAAGTGGCCGTTAAGGGCAAGAAGCCGCAGGTCAAGTCCAACAGCAGGCGTATCAAGAGCGACAACTGGACCAGGACAGAAGGAGGCGGCCTTGGAGAAGCTGGCGATGGCGATGGTCCAACAGAGGCCAGTAAGATGGGAGGTCGTCGCGATCAGGAGCCGTCGGCACCACCACCATCATCGCCATCGCCCGCTCCATCGGGATCGCCGTGCGAGGATATGTCTTCGAGCTACACACGCAGGCGCCTGATCTACGACGACCAGTTTATGAAGAAATTTATTCCACTAAAAGGACCCATAACGGATCCATCAGGAGGTGCCATATCCAAGAGAAGTGGCACCATATGGGGCGCCTCCAGCCCACACATCATTCGGCAACAGGGACCACTTTCTAAGGATAAACTGCAGGGCGGCGGTTTGAGCTTATCGAAGTCCAAGGGCAAGTACTCTGAAAGCCAACTGGCCAGTCAGTTCCCTCCCTTCGACGAGTACGAAGGTCCTTCGGAGGACGCCTTCGTCGCAGACAGTGCCCGGCGCATGCTCAGTCGCCCCAACTCGCTGTATATGGAACCACGTCCCGATTTGCCCAACAATCGCATAAACAGCCATGGCGCGAGCTTCGGCCGCATCTGGCTTGCATCACATACAATACCTACACCTCCGGCACCCAGGATTCCCGAGCCGCCTTCTGTCCCTTGCACCAACAAATCCTTATTATCCGAAGAGATAAAAGCGGACACCAAGGGGAGCAATAAGAGTGGCAACACATCGTCTTCCCCAGTTTATCAGCTGACGAAATCTGAGGAGCACCCTGGAACTTCCGAATGTGAGGAGATCCTACAGAGCCTCGGTTTGATCGAGCTTTCCAATGAGGAGGGCGGAAGCACTTTTAATCAATTAGCCAATGAAGATGTAGTTACCTCCAATAAAACCATGACTGATGAAGAGTATTCGGAAATTATATCAAAAGAATGGGGCGTACCTAGTGGAGAATCCATTGTAATAGGACTTAAGGCAAGCGATGACAAAATATCTTTCGCTGAGAAGAGCCTTTCAGTAAATATTAACGAAAAAAGGTATCCTAGCAAAAGATCTAGAGATGGTAAGACTACCAAAAAGTTAGAATTAGCCAAATTTCCAAGTGTAGAATGTACAAGCAGGAAGGAAAGAGTGTGTCCAGTGTCCAGAGGGAAATATTTTACAAAGGCATCCGAGATTTCGAATGCAATAGCTCCACGAAAGCCAGTCGAATTCGTTCACTTATTTACCGCTTTGACCAAGAACCAGCAGCCTGCGAAGAAATTATTAACCAGGAAGCTTGATACCTTTGAGAGAGTTCAACACATGTGCGGAGATCTTCCCATGCCACAGGCTTACCATGTCAGGCAATTAATGGATCAACTCTCAGTGAGTTTCGTTCAGAGGGAACCTGCAAAATATTTAACTTCAACGTGTGACCAATGCCGACGACCTTTTAGATATCAAACAGCAAACAGTAATCCTAGGAAAATATCAAGAGACCGAGAGTTAGAGCCATTAAAGGTAAAATTAGGCACCAACCGTGTGTGTCCAGTTCATTCAGATAATCCAAAGAGGTTACTATGTAAGCACAAAATAATAATTGGTAGATTGAACAAGTTGGAAACAAAGAGGGTCGTTGGAAAAATGGAGAAGCTGAAGATGTTACCATTCACCAGGAGTATTAAAACGTTTTACAAAGTTTACCACATGAGCGTAGATCTTCTCAAGCCTCAGTTCGTTTCCTATGTGAGACATTTATCAGGAATACTTTCAGAGAGTTATGTTCAGACTCAACCTTTCCTGTCTTTCATTGAGTTCCGTGTATCTGATAAAGAACTCAGCGGCCTAAAAACGAAAAAGAAAGCGAGAGCAGTCTGGCCATCTATGAGACCCACAGGGGTGTACGAGCATAAGAAAAAGAGATTGAGTCAAAAAGAAGTATTTAAAAGGGTTACTTATGCCCAAAACTTCTCGCAGTCTTACTCATTAAAAACTAATTTCTTGAAAGGTAATTGATGGTTGCAAATTAACCCGGTCTATAAAATTAACGAACAATAATTCCTTAGAAACCGAGTTGGAAATGCGTTCCCAGGAACAGAACCAGAAAAGGCCTAGAAACCCAGTACCAGAGCCTGAAAATAATCAGGATGCAGAGAGTGAAAGAAAGTTGATAAAAGCTGTAGTTAAATATTTCAGATCTATAAAGAAGCCAGCCAAGAATCGGGGAATCGGAATCGGAATCCCCTCAAAGAACAAATAGACAGGGCAGAAATCTTTACCGATTTCGTTGTACTTTCCCACAGAAAGGCTAAATAACCAAGTTTGTCTCCTTAAGACTGGCACGTATCCTCTCAACAAAGAGTCCCGCCCACATGCATCCAGGATGGATTTAAATTTAAAAGGGGGAACATATGCTACTTTCCCATTCACAAGTTTACAGCCTCATTAAAGTCGCTGACCATTGCAATTCATTTTAAAAGAGTTCGTGGAAAAATGTATGATGAGTCCAGATTTTAAGTAAAAGCTCTTCTTCAACAGCGAGGAAATGAGCATCGTAAACTCCTTCGGGGCCGTGTTTACTAATAAGCGTGAAGATCTTTACGTAAGCTATAGCGCTCTACTCCGGCTGTTTGGTTTACCTATTAATATTCTCCAATTCTTACACTTAAGGATCGTTTTTGCTTAGAGACCTGGTTTTCCTTGCTATTCCTGATACAATCAAAAATTTATAACTAATTTTAGTTCATTTTTGCAACAGTTTGAACAAACTAAGATTAACAGCTAAGCGTAGCTAATTAAAAGTCAAAATCCACAAAGAATCTGCCTTGAAGGTAAAGATCACCTTTTGTTTGAGTTTTCATCTGTGAAGGCTGACTGTGTTCAAATATGTGATCTCTTTTTATATATAAATTTAAATATCGAAGAGTCCAAGTCCTTAAACATTCTCTTTAAATATAATATAAAAGGCCATCTTTAACACAAGAATATCTTTTTTCACATAGATTATGCACATTTGATTTCAGAGCAACGTCAAGAAGATGCCTTCATCCTTAGCTGCAAACGCTGGAAAAAAGCCAGAACCCAAGTTTGAAGTTCACTATCGACATCCTGCAGCTGTTTTTGTGGGTGGATTGGCTAGTTTAGCGTATTTCTTCCTATGCTGGCTGTCTTACATTATCATTATTGTAAGTTTTCCAAAAACAACTTAATTAGTTAATTATTTACAACAATCTAGTTTATTATTTACTAGTTATCTAGCTGCGTTGTGATCATCGGGCTTTTCGTACCGAGACAGGCCTGGCACGTGCTGAGATCCATGCTCAACCGGTACCATATCGGAGGACAGTTTAAAGACGAATTATAGTATATTGTATATTTGTTTTTTTAATAAAACGTTCGAGCAAGAACTACAAAACGCTCAAATATCTCTCACATCAGATCAGAATTGCCTAGCTTTATTTTATATAATAGTTAATTGCGTGTTACACTACTAATTTCTTTAAGTTGTTAGTTCACTTTAATTACATTTAGAGTAAATATTTATGCGCATAGTCACGGTATGCGCTCTCATCTACGTACTCGCTATGATTATTATCAATTGTAATCGCTTTCTGCACTCGCTGCCACTGTATAATGTATACATTTACAAACGTATGAATACAAATACAAATAAGAATAATAAATGTAGTTTTTTAAAGGCTTGAGAACATACTGCGGCAACTCAACTCAAGACCCAACTGCAGCCTAAAAGGGAAACAAACAAATGCTCGGGGTCAACGTAATATTGCATATAGGAATTATTGTGTTCGGACTACCGTCAAATACGAATATTGAAGGGAGAACTGCAAGCGTCAAGCTTCAAACTAACAAATCGAAAATTCGCTGGAACTCGCTCGACAAGCCTTCGCTGTACTTGGAATAATAGTTCGTGTGCTGCTGCTGCTGATGTACTTGGTGTGTGGTTCTTGTTCTATGTCTTCTTATCAATTAGCTAGATGCGGATCATTAAATATTAATATAGATTGTGGGGCTTCTCCATTCATTCTCCTAGTTGCCAGCAACGTTTTGCACTTCACTCGAACTGATTATCTCGTAATCTTTGCTCGAGCTCTCCGAGTCCGATCCCGAGGTACGTGGTGTTCTGAAACAAAATGAAGGATTTTTATTATTACTAACGAAATATCAATATTAATGTGTAACTGTGGCAGTGTGCAAGATGTATGTTTATGCTGGTAAATACAGATTGTAATGAATGCAGAAACTTACTGTGTTGATACTTGAACCTTTTAGTTCCCATATCCGATTTGTGTCAGGAATAAGTTCACCATAAACCATAATAATGAGTATTTTTTAAACCAAACTACCGCTTAAATGAGAGCCTGAGCACTGATCACGAAAGGAAAATGTATTTACAAATGACATGCTTGAGAAAATAAATATATATAAAATTGTTATGAGAATGCGCAAACCAAAAGAATTAATGCTGTTTAATATACAATATTATTTATTAAGGAACAAAGTGTGTGTGTTGGTGTGTACAATTAAAAGCTAGAGTTAATTTATATTTCTTGCTCTTTACAAGATGTTTTTTTTATGACAAAACAAAACGAAAAGCACTTTGGATACGAAACAATTTATAAATACAAAAATTCGAGCAATAAAACGGGAATCCTTTTCAATTTAGAAAGAGAAATAGAGAGAGCGGATCCTTCTTACCCATCTTTGGAATCCTTGGGCTGCGTCTGCGACTCCTCCACATCCACATCCTCGTCCTCGTACTCATCAGCTCCCACTTTGCGACGCTTGCGGATCTCCATGTCGGTGTCGTGTTCCTTGATCAACTCTATTTTCTCTGGCTCAAGCGTGGAGACCTCTGCATCCACGTCTCCGTCGCCGTCAGCATCAGCATCTACAGCTGTATCCTCGGCATCGCTGTCCTTGTCCTTTTTCTTGGCCTTGGACTTGGATTTCTTGTCAGTTTTGCCATTCGCTTCGCTGTTGTAGTTGCTCTGATTGTAAAAAACATAAAATTATCAAGTAAATTTACGGTGTTACGTGGTTAATAGTGAAAAGTCAAACCTCATAGAGCGGCCAGAAGGATTCGAAGAAGCCCACATCCTCCGTCAAGTTGGGGAAGATCCAGAAGTGCAGCTTGCCGCCGGTTAGTGCCCACACAATGGTGAACACAATCAGCCGAAACACGGTCAGCGCCAGGATGAAGACGAGGAAGCCGGCTGCCGCAATGGAGAGATAGTAGACGCCCTTGCGCAGCAGTGGTGGCCATAGGGGGAACAGGCAGATGCCAACGGCGCCCAGGAGCAGGATGAAGCCAAAGATCCAGTAGTGGAGGGGAATGGGATCGTAGATCCACACATAGGCCTCGGAACCGTCCACGAAGATCTGCTCGGGATGCATGTCCAGCCGGATCTTGCGCTTCTTCTTCTCCTTCTTTTCCTTTTCGTTGCCGGCGGCTCCTCCATCGGCCTGTGTGTTCTCCGCCTCAGGATCGGTGTCCTTCTTGTCATCCTTCTTGTCGTCCTTTGCCTTGTCCTTTTCCTTGTCCTTCTCCTTTTCTTTGTCCGCCTTCTTTCCCCGGATCTCTTCCAGCGTGACGGGCACCTTCTTGGCGCGATGGAAGAACTTGTGCTCCAGCATAACATCCAGGAATTCCACAGCCTGCTCCCGGGTGGTGAAGAGCGGGCTGCTGCCCTCGGCAAACTTGGACTTCATCAGCGCATCGATGGCCTTGCTGGAGGTGAAATACTCGACAATGTGGCTCAGGAACTTGGTCTTCTTCGTCTTTACGTTCTTCTTCAGCCACTTGGCCACGTTCTTCTCATCCTTCGAAGGCTTGTCCGCCTTCTGCTGGGCGCCCGGCTCGGCGTACTCCTGTTTGGAAAAAAAATACAGGAAATTTAGTCACTTTTTGGTATTACTATCGCGATGGGAGAATCTCAAGCTGTAGACGAATATAGGCCACGACACCATTTTCGTGTTCGTCACACTTAAGCCGTTGCGGGGGCTTTTCTCGTGGGATTTTCCCCGGTAAACTATGTATGTATGTCCAGTACCGTGCCGTCATCGAAGATCTCCTGCTCCTCCTCCTCGTAGAATTCCTCCTCGCTCATTTTTGGATAGAATGGGAAACTGCGAACTTGGTAAATAACAAAGCCACAATGCCTTCTTGCTGGCTATGACGTGTTGCATTCGCTCCGAGAGTCTAGAAAGTATTGAATCTTGACTCTGGTCAAACGAGTGGCGATCACCAACACGACCAAGCGCCACCAACAACACACAAACACAAGCGGACACACACACGTGCTGAGTACATGAGCGTATTGAAACTTTCCCCAACAACAACAACAACTACGGCAGCGGCGGCCTCAGAGCAGCTGATAAGTGGGGCTGCCTGCACCTGACAAGTGTTGGTAATGAGAGAGAGAGCGTTTAGCTCAAAGAGCGAGCTTGAAGAGCGGCGCGAGTTTAAGAGCGGGCTAAGCGAGATCACCGTTACAAGCTCACAGCTGTTTACACTGTGTATCACAAAGTTAATTGGCTGGAAAGTAAGTAAATACGAGCAAATGCAGCGCCAACGGCGCATTTCTCCTCGCAGCGGGACAAGTTAATTATAGACCTTTGCATGCGGGGGGCTGAATCCATGGAATCCAGCAAAAAAAAAAAAACACGCACCCACACACACGCAGCTGGTTGGCCCCTGAACTTGCCCCCCACAAATGCGTAGAAAGAACTAATATATTATAAAATGCGGCCGTGATCTCCTCTCCCATATCAGCGATCTGAGCTTTTTTTCTTCTTGTTTGTCATTTCACGCTTTTTTTGCCGTTCCGTATCAAAACAAAAAACAAACACACTCTCGGCGTGCCAATTGGACTGTGGCACCACCCACATACACAGACACCTGGCAGCAGCTGGATTGCCTCTACGCTAGCGGCTCACTTACATCCTTGCGGCGACGGGTGCGCTTCTTTTCCGACATTCTCGCTCTCAGGTGTAATGAACTCTTGTCTCCGAATTGGTTGTTTAACAATTTTGATAATATTCTGCCACGCTAGTAGAGGTGGAGAAACTCGATAAGCACCGAAGTAATCGATGTTTCCAAATATCGATAGCCACGATGGCACATCGGTGTTGCAAAATATACCACATGCGAAAAGGCATCAACTCTTCAATTTCCAAAAAAAAAATTACTTTTCTTCTCTTCTCTTTTCACTTTTCTTTGTACTTTTGTTAGGTAAAATTCAGCATAAAATGCAATAATAGACGAAAATACAACAAGCTAGTTTAAACCAAAATACCAAAACTTTCTGATAAAAAATACTGTGACAGACATCGATATTTATTTCTCTAACGATAGTTCGTGAGTTGGACATTTAATGTTGTCTGCACTTAAAAAAATTAAGCAAATGTTTCTTCTGTTACAAACACTGCTAGAGGCTATAATCAAAATAACGCAATAAAAGAGTCATTTCCGACGCTATAAAATAATTATATTCTTGATTAGTCTCTCAGTTGCTATTTGGAATAAATCTTTGCAGATAATTTTACTAAGATTATAAGTCGGATTAGGAGAGATACGACGGCTATGTCAAATAGATGCCACCGGAACAATAAGAATATTAGCAGAAAATATAACATACTTTCTTTATCTACTCTTTTCATATCAGAATTTTGATTTACGTTTTATGCAAATTGGATGACTGTATAATAAACGCTGCCATAGGAACATCAGTAATTAATATAAAGAAAAAACTGTAAACTGTAAATAAAAGTTTGATTAAACAATTGTTTAAAATAGCTTTATGTCAGGACTAAAATATCTAATAAAATAATAATATAAAAATGTGAAAAACATATATTTTTAATTATATTATGATATTTAAATTTTGAGATATAGTTATTTTAAACCATTTTGAATTTTGCATTTGATCAATATTAAATGATCATGTCATATGTGTAAATGTTGTATATATCTTCTGTTAGCTGTCTTTATATTTGACCGAAATGGATCGATTCCCAATGATTCAACTGCAAACTGAAAAGGTATCAACATCGGCTTACAAATACAAAAAACCCATGTTTTTGGATGAACTATAAATAGTTTAAATCTTAAAGAACGCCGATTTGGGGATTACAATAACAGCTAAAAATAAGTTTTTGATAGTTACCGTGTAATGATCATCCTAGTCATAAGATTCAGTTATTTTTTAAAAAGGTTTTAAGGCTAAAAATACATTTTAATTGCAGTTAGATTTTTGAAACACAGACTTTATCGATCACATGTCATAAAATCCATGGAAAACTGAAACAGTCGAATTCCTTACATCCACTATTAAAATTATCTTTTTATTAATCTTTGTTTTACAACAAAATACAGACTAAATAATAAGTAAAATATATTATTTATTATATATTCTTATTATTATTATTAATAATGACCCTGGCCAGTTGGTAGGATCAAAGTTTACGCTACTTTGTTTGCTCTTCCGGTTCTTGTTACAGTTTTGGTGTGTGTGTTCAGTTGCTTCTCTTTCCCTTTCCGTTTCCGTTTTTGTCTCAATGGTTGATGTTATATTGTGTGGAGGAGGGAAGAGGAAAGCGAAACCAATCCGCCGCCAAATATGTACGTTTTCGCATAATGTTTACTTTGAATGATCGTTCAGCTTACTTTTTATTCTTACACAAAAATATATAAAATGTGTTTCTAGTGCCTTGCGTGCAGTTGAACAAAAGTGTTACACAGAGAAGAAATTAAAAGAGGATTGGCGTAAATGCATAAATAAGGATATGATTGGAAAGGTCTTGACTGGAGGTGGGGAGGTGCATACAAAAGGGACCGCGCTCCGTTTGGCTCTTCACTCACTACCTTTTTTTTACAATTTATTCAGATGCGTTATTCTATACATTTACAGTTGCATATACTTCTTTCTTTAGTGTGACATCTGTCCCTCTCGCTGTCTGGGAAATCGCTTTACCCCGCCCACGAATATGAATACAATGATCATGCTAAAGTCGATCCATGGATCCTCCATGCTCTTGAATAATAAACTTCCCCCCAGTGCTCTTCAGACTCTATCCGAACGACGACGTATCAAGGAGGGTCTCCACAATGCGCATCGTCTCTCAATCTTGATCTGCCTTGCAATAGCCCTAGTTTCGGGTGCGGGAAAAGGTTGGGAAAAATATGAACGAGCTAAAACGACGCTGCCAATCGCAGGGCATACGCACGATACGAGTATCCCCTGCGATCGAACGTCTTTGTCAGGTTGGTGGGTAGGTGAGTTGGATAGATAGTGAGGGTAATGCATTACTGTTGTGTTCGGGTGTGTGTATATGTCGGTGTCAGTATCGGTTCTGTTCAGTGTGTACGCTTTAAACTAAATGATAAAATATAGTTTAAACGTTAGTCGTGTGTAACTAATTGTTAAAATCTGGATCTTACGAATACGGCGCTCGAATCGTGTTCGCTGTAGCCCAAGCGCTTGGTGTGCTTGAACACCTCGTTGGTGATGCTGGTGACGGGCATGGACTGGTCCAAATTCTCGGCCATGTTGAGCACCAAACGCAAGTCGCGCTGCATGTGGCTCAGCGGCTGCTGTGGATTGAAGTCGCCCTTGGCCATTTCTGAAAGAAAAGTGATTGCATTACATCTTTAAATTGCTGGAAAGATTAAACTAAATACTAACCTTTGCCCTTGGCCAGCAGCATCGGTGATCGCATTGAAGTCAAATCAAAAATGTCTATGATATCCTTAAGCGAAATGGAGAAACGATCGGCTGCAAAGGAAATATAACAAATATTTTACTTTAAATCCTTAATTAATGATCAAATAAAACTCTTACCCAGTGCTAACGCCTCAGCCAGTCCGACCATACTCACGCCCAGAATGGTCTGCAAAATCAGGTTCACCTTGCAAGCATTTCCGACATCTGCTAGATGAAAACAAGGGACATTTTTAAGGGATTGTTCTCGGGATAATCAAGCAACGTTGGGCTGTACTTACTTCCCAAGAAGAACGTGTTCTTCGCGATGGTCTTAAAGCACGAGTGGCAATCCTCGAACACGGTGCGATCGCCGCCGGCGAGGATGATGAGCATACCATCGGCTGCGTCTTGACGCGACCCGTGGATTTGCGCCTCCAGATACCGGCCGTTGCACTGCTTGATTCCCTCGCCAATGTCCAAGGAGGTTTCCGGATCAATGGTCGACATTTCAACGTAGGCCTTGTTGTTCAGGTCCTTCAGCTGCAGGACGCCGCAGTTCCCAAAAACGAGCTGATCAAGAGAAGAGAATAAAATGCACAAGTTAGAAAGTTGCATAAAAGCTGGCTTAGTAACAGCTGGTGGACTTTAGACTCGTTTTCTTTTGTATTCTAATTTAATTTTAATGTATTCAGAATCGCCACAGAGAGAGAATAAATAAGAAGAGAAGCATTTCTTATTTCTTTTTCAGTTTGGCTGTGAATCTGGCTTCTCTTTTTCCATTTCGATATTCTTCACTTACATCTTTGGCGCCTTTGGGATCCGAAACGCAGCAGAATATAACGTCGGCCGCCTCCACCACATCCATGGGAGTGTCCTTAACTTCGGCACCGGCCTCCACGAAGGGCTGACACTAAAGAAATGACAAATGTCTTGAAATTTCGCTTTAAATTCTCCAAATCAAACGCTTACCTTGTCAATGGTGCGGTTCCAGACCACAACCTTGTGCCCCGTGTAGATCAAGTCCTTAACTATGGTCGAGCCCATCATGCCCAGGCCCAGGAAGCCGAAGGTCTGATCCGATGGAACGATCTCGCGATCGGCCAGCGTGTTCGACCGCGAGTTCATGTCGATGGCCTGCGTCTCCGGCCTCGTGACCACTGGACGGTCCAGCAGTGCGATTGCATTCGGTGCCCGTTTGGCCGCCAGGGAGGCCATCAGTGCGTCAGTCTCGATGCGACGTCTGGGCGAGGAGCTGGTGCCGGCCTGGTCCGCCGCAGCCTCCCCGGAAGCCGCTCGCCTGCCACGCTTGGTGCTCGATGCCCCGGTGGGCGTCTGTTGCGCGGAGATCCGCCGTTTCTGTGCTGATTTTGTGGAAGAGGCCTTGGCCGCCTTGACGGCAACGGCCGACACGGACTTGGCCTTCGGCGTCCGCTTGCCACCTGACTTTGTTGTGGTCGCCGGCGTCGTCGTCACTGCGACTGCGGCGGCGGCGGCGGCATCTTCGGGCGATGCTGCAGAGTCTGCTGCATTATTTTCCCTATCCAGGCCCTCGGCCTCGGGACTGCCGACCACATGGGCCACCACACCGTTGTTGGCATCCGCGACCGACTCGTCTGCCGCATTCTCCTCGTTGTCCAGACCGTCGCGGATCTTGTCAAAGTCCGCCTCGGTGGCGTGATTCGGCCCGCCGCAGCTGGCATTCACCTGCTCGTCCACCTCCGCGGGGTCGTCAATGTACTTCTCAATGTCCGTCATGGCGTGCCTGAAGGCAGCCGGCTTGCTCACCTTGGCCAGTTCATCCTTCCAGGGACCCTCGAAGGGCTTGATGTTGTTCTCCTCAATCCAGGCGCTGTAAGATTATCCATTGATTTAGTTTTCTTTCTTTTTTATTGCTTTCTATTGTTACTTACAAGTTTCGGGAGCCGAAAAAGAAGACACACTTGCAATTCGCGCGGCGCTGCTGGCTAAGCATGTCCAATGGAGGGTCCACAATCTAAGAGAGAAGTATTTGTTTATACAAAACGCCATTATTATAATATTTTGTTTGAATTTAATAGAATTATCTTTTCGTTAGCAAAGGAGGTAATTCCTTTTTATTTATTAACTATTTAAGTCACTTGATGTTTAGTTTTTTTGTTATTTTTGCTAATAAGAACCAATATTCTTCCGAGTTCACCAAAGTTACATTATTTTCTTTAGAGATATTGCCGGAATTTGCATTAATTTATCTTTTCTTGGTACAAAATATAACTGGTAATTGTTTTCACATCATTAAAAATTGTTATTAAATTTTTACTCTTTTTTCAAACACTAATTTTTATCACAGTAATAAGAAAACACTGCTCAAGTATATAAAACTAAAGGCCGATATTAATGGTAAATATAATTTTTTCACACTTATTTTTTAGTTTTTAGATAACTTTCTAGAGAAGCATTCATTTAACTTAATTAAACACTAAACCGATACCGATTTTTATTAAATAAAGGCCTGCGGGACTCCTCCTTTTTTAAGATTTCCTTGGCAACGAATTTCTGAACATATATCTGAACACTTGGTCCGCCACTGGCCCCTCCTCCTACTCCACCTCCTCCCCCTCCACCGCGCACATGTTGGCATCTGTGGCTGTACACGAACGAAAGCTAACGCCCGCTGGCTGCCTGGCCCGATAGCAGCTCCAAAAGAGACGGATTCCGGGCCGCGCAAGTATGAAGCGTGTGCAAGTGCGTAGCCAACAACACCAACAGCAGCAGCGACAGCGACAGAGACGCCGGCAGCGAGCGGTGCTGCAGTCGAAAAGTACAGTCGAAAACAAACACAACATGGCAGCGACAGAGGAGGCGGCAGCGGCAGCGGCGTCGCCGCTGCATAAACATTCCGATCACTTACCATTCCCGGCCACGGGGTGAAGCCCTTCATCTTGGCCCTGCAAGCAAATGGAAACACAATTAGAAAACTTCGTATTGGCCAAAATTACTTCACGCATTGGCAGCTACAAAAAGAAAAAAAAAAAAAAAAGAGCGCGCGCGCGAAAAAAGCGCCAACGCAGAGACGTCGACGTCGCCGAGGGCAGAGCAGTCGAGATGGGTCGGGTCACCGGAGTTGCACATGAACCTCTGGAGGCCGGAGCAAATGGTGGCCCATCCGGAATGCCTTGCGTGGCGGTCAAACGAGTGCTAATTGCTTTTTCTACGCACACTTCACTTCTTTTTTCGTTTGGAGCGCCAACCGTGCACGATTGAGGTTATGTGATTGCTTTGGCCCTTAAACCAAGCGCAGAAAATTCAGGAAAATCACGGCAAAGCTTAGAATTGGGCTAGCGCGTAGTAGCGGCGAGTCCCAACAGGACGGCACTCGGCTTACCATATCAGATCCTTGAGTTTGTAAATAAATTTCTCTGTCGTGTCGCCGCCCGACAGCGACAGTTTTTTGTTCTTCGACATTATGTTGTCCAGGCGTATATTAAACTTGGTTATCTTGCTGGCTTGGGCGGACGGGGCACACGAGCTAATTGGTTACTGGCTGCAGCGCGAATCTCGGCGTTGGCTTGGTATTCTTCAATCAATTTCGTCCAGTTCGCCCGTATTTTCTTTTTTTCGCTTCGAGTTGTGATGCGCTGCTTACACCGATAAACGATTGCTGCCAGGCGCCATTTTGACTAACTATCGGTTAGACCCACAAAAACATCGGTACGATACATCGATTGTTATATTTGTGCATCGGCGTTTTAACTTTAACGAACCTGAAACAGCTAGCGAGGAATGTTAAATGTTCAAAAACGTACTCTTTTGCCAGATTAAAAGTACAATCTTCTGAAGTAAGTATAAAAACAATCCGATTTGGCGCCATTTGGGCTATCGGCTAGTGTTGGAAAAAGATGTCGTTGGTGTGGGGCTGCCAACTCAACTGTTAGTACAAAGTCCGGCAACGCCAGTTGATTCGTTTGATTTTATTACATTTTTGCGTTGTTTGTTTGTAATATATTTTCCCCCGGGCTAGCGAACAAAAGTCTTTAATTTAATTACCACTTAAAATTACACAGCTTGGCAACGCCAGAACCCTAGCTTAGGATGATTTTATTGACAATTTGGGCGCAAGAAACAACGGGCACTCTGCACTTTTCCGGGTTTTAAATGTTGGCGCTATATTGTTAATTTGAAATTTTGGTTAGAAAGTCGGTTTTAGGGTCAAATTTCATACAATTTTTAATATATAGAAGAACATTATTTTTCAATACAAAATGTTAAAGTATTTTGATTGTATCTTTTATTTAAAACAACACTAAAATACATCCATCTTTGCACGCATCGTTGGGCAGGCACCTTGTAAGTGTCCAGTTCGTCATTGTTTTTTCTATTATTGTACATTTATAAATGTATATTCATATAAACTCACTTTCGGAAGTCTATACAAGTGTACCCAACTCGGAAAAAATAAGAAAGAAGTCAAGTCAAGTAAAATAAAGCAACGCTCTTAGCCGCAAAATAAATTACCACACGTTCACCCCATCTCCTGTTGTGCCCTGATATTCAACACTCGGCCATATAATCCTCATAAATATGAAACAATCAAATAAAAATGGAATAAAAGGAAATGCTCCGCGGGTTGAGGGGACAGTCGACAACCCTGCTTTGGGCAAACTTTTATGAGCGATTCGGTGCCCGGCAAACAAAAGAGGGAAAGGGAAAATTTGTGGCCGTTAAAGGGGTGAAAAGTTTCGTCCTTTTTTTTGCAGGAAAAAACCCCGTACTTTTGGGTTAAATAAACGCTTGGCATTTTGTTTTACAACTAGCACGGTGCGGTATGGGAAAAGGATTTATCGGTTTAGGATTGCCATCAATTACAACAAAAAATATGTCCTGCTAATTTGGGTCGTTTGCAAGTGTGCGATTTCTTGGGCGATATAATCAGGGAAACCAAAATCCAATAAGTACAAATAAATTCATAAGTACTTATATCTAGAGCCTTTGATCTCGGAATAAATCTTAATATATAATCATCTTTTTTATAAAAAACCCTTGCAGGGTAAAAAACTTCGGCGTGCCGAAGTTAGCTTCCTTTCTTGTTTAAATTAAATTCGATTAGCAAGACGATAATTAGATAGAACATAACAAATTTTGGTATAAGCTGTTTAAAAATATTTAAAATCATTTTTTTTTAAATATGCAGTATATATCTGTAATCGGATATGTTTGAAATGAACGCGATCACAAAAAGACTTTATTTTTATTAAATAATCGATTACATTAGCAAAGCCTTAGGGAATTGTCACCTCTAATCTTGTCACTTCGCTTAATTTTTAAAGTTGGTGTTTGTGTTTCTCTTATTCTGAAAGAATTAACTTGTGAAGTGCCATAGGAGATTAAGTTTCAAGTTGAAACTGTTTCTTGGTGCCTGCAAAGGAACAATAAAGCTAATAAGTGCGTAATTTCATTTATATTTTAACATCTCGAAATAAGAGTCCCAAAAACAGCGTTTGTTTACATGCATAAAAAGCGCTGACTTCACAAAGAGGGGAAAAAAGAACGGCGCTCTTAAAAGTTATATATATGTATATATGTGAGTACTTATGAATGTATATGTGTGTCAGATTTAATTTTCTTATTGGCGGAATGTCATTCGGTAATCGTCGTCTCCATCTGCAGGTCGAAGCCTATGACACTGCAGAAAAAAGTGCTCCACTTTCACAGCACTTATAGAAATATTCTGAATTATTCATTATTTAATTCCGAAACGGAATATATTATTTGAAGATCTAAGTACTCATATCTTTATAAATAAGTGCGATTGTGCCTGGACAACAGTAAGTAACTAAGAAAGAATTTATTCAGAAATTTCACGCAAATTTAAATATAAAATATACGTTAAGATTGTTTCTATATTAAATTTGCTGTACAGTGAGTTGGAGTATAATTTCAAATTACTATTTTAATTTTGTTTTTACAGAATTGTATTTTCTCTAATTGCACAATTAACTGGCAAAACAACAAGCTTATAATTCCGTATAATTTAACAACATTTAATACTATTAAAAATGCTACGCGGAAGCCATCCTAATCCAGGTAAGTTCGTTATATCTCCTAAAATTTGTTGTTATCCATAATTAAGTAATTTGTTTCGGCTGCTGCTTTTGAATATCTTTTTATGATCGATGGCAACTATCCATCTTTTTCCGATTTGCATATTTCCCGACAAGCGCAACAATGGCAGCATTTTTGGGAGATTTTTTATTGAGATTATCATACTATTATTTTATGAGGCAGATTTTTGGGGTGGAAAGCGGTGTTAATCCATATAATTCAATTGATTGTCGGAACCGCTGCACATGTTAAATGAACTCGAATAATACTGAGATAATCAGAGCCTTGCATTTATATTACCTTCCCTTTGGGAGGAGCTCTGAGCGCTTCAAGTGTTGATAAAACAGCAACTTGGAGCACGCCCGACTGCCGATTGTTGAGCACCACTTGCCACTCCCCAAGGAGGATGTGGAGCTCTGCAGCAGCAGGAGCAGGCGGCAGGCGGCAGGAGGCACTGCAGCAGATCTAGTGCAGCGCAAACAAACAGCAAATAGGCACAAGGACCTCCTCAGTTGCGGCTTAGCCCGTTGCTTTGTTTTGCCATTTAGAAGCTGACTGCAGTGGTGGAAAAGGCAAAGTGTGCCGCACTCGCTTTCGCTTTCCGCAACTTAAATTACCTAATTTACTCCCAACTAAATCACAATCCGCATCCACAAATTTAATCCCGTGGCTGCACTCTGGCTTCACAATTTTTGGCTCGCTTTTGGGAAAGTTTCTGACGCGTAGAAATCGCAGCGATTTACACATGACTGCACGCGGAAAATATAAACGAACTTTAAGCTTAACCCTACTTGTAATACATACATTGCCGAAATTTTCTAGATCATTTTTCTAATATAATCAAGGAATTTACATATAATTTATTTCATTTGTAAACATTGTTTACTAAGAAGAAAAAGGCTTTAATGTCTTAAGTTCTTTTCTTTCGATTTAAAGTTTTTATAATGCACACACTTCAGGTCTTCTTGGTGGTAATTAAAGGCAAAAAAACGTATGATTTTCATATATAATTATATTCGCCAATGAAATAATTATTAAATAGTAAAAAATTGGATAAATATTACTGGCAAAACGCTCGCTTTAGTAATTATTCTTCTAATCTAAATGTTATCTCACATTCGATAACACTCGGCATTAGCTTTCAAAGTTCTGTAGACATATCGTAGACTTTCTACTATATCTAATTATATCTGTTTTTATATTATTTCTTGTTTTTTAATTATATTTATTTTCACTCCAAATTAGGGGAGCTGGAGGAGCCAAAGATTCCACCCGATGACCAAGCCATCGTAATAACCCAGTTTTGTAATCCTCAACAATTCAGCTATGTGGGGCTGAGGGATGTGATGGCATCCGCATCGCTGGTTTTTCAAATGGAGCAAACATTGGTGAAACACTGCACCAAGGAGAAGAACGAACGGAGATACCTGGTGGATCAGAAGGTCATCGTGTTGTATAAGCCCAGGAGTCCGCCCAAGCTGCTAAGGGGCGTGGTAAAAAAGTGCGAGAATGATGAGTACCTGGTGTGGATCACGGACTACGGCTTCACTCTTTACTGCTCTTCATTAGACTTGTGGCCCCTGCCCGAGGATTTGACTCCGAGTTTCTGGGAAATCAAGGACGGAGGCATTGCATATATAAAGCCCAAGGATAACAGCTGGACCAAATCATGTCTGCGGGACTTTGACAATTTGTTAGAGGAAGCGGTTCAATTAAACTTTGAGGTCGTGTGCCAGGGAAAGCCGAATCGAAATTTTGGCAAGCTCATGTTCAAGGATGTCGCCTGCAAGGAAGTTTTTCAGGATGCCGCTGAATTCTTGGTAAAAAGAAAGTACGCCATCCGTGACACCATCCTGAACATCTCGTTACCAGCCAGTGAAGCCATTAGCTTTGAGCTGGCCGAGGTCAATGACTCCTTGTTCGAAGTCCGGCCCCGTGTCAGAAATATAATCCAACTGGTGTCCTCGTTCAGTAATCCATTTTCATATTATCCCAACAACATCCTGCGGAGTGTCAACCATCCGCTGGACGAACTGCTCACCGAGCAGGAAAGCAAACGCAACTTGGACAAAGCCCTTGAACATCGTACGCCCATCCATATCCCAAGCTCTGGCAGGGTCATGCGTAAGAAGGTCTTCGTCTCGAATGAGAGTTGGGTACAATCTGCCTTGGAAAGACCTTCGATCCAGAGCAATCAAAATAATGAAAGCAGCTCCTTGGAGCCAGACCTGGACTCGGATTATGAAGATGCCCAAACCTCGTTTTGTGTTGATTTCTGGAAGAAAATGCAGTTGCCAAAACGGTCCTCCTCACCTGCCACAAGCAGTGAGGCAAGCTTCCGCACTATGAAGAATGCTAATCAAGCCTTATCATCAGCTTCTTCAGACGACTTCTTATCCTCAGAATCACTAAAGTCCAGTACAGAATCGCTGTTATTCAAGTCCCTGGAAGAGTCTCCTTCGAAGGGCTTAAAGTCTAGCTCCTTTTGTCAGAAAGCAGAAGAGAAATCGAAGGCAGTTAAAGCTACCTCCACCACAAGCTGTGAAGCAAGTTGTAATGCTTCGCCAGACGATTGTCAGAATGCAATAAAGAAATCAAATAAAGTTGAAGCTACCTCCTTAAAGGATGTTCATGATAAGCTAGATCGCATATGCAACGACACCTTACAAACTAAATACAATATTCCAACCATTCTGCAAAATAATTTAAAGAATAGAAGCCATTCCACGGAATCGAACAAAATCGACCACGAAACCATGTCAGTGCTGGCTCACAGCCGTCAAGCGGTGAACCCTGTTAAGTGTCTAGCCGACTTGCCATTTTCCCAAGAGGTCCGTAGAAACATGAGTGGTCTGAATATTAACACACTGCTCCCTATGCAGCTGTACTCCTGGCCGCATCTCTTGAACGGCGGATCGCTGGTGCTGGTCAATGACTGCCGCACGGGTCGTTCTTGGAGCTACCTGCCCGTTGTGTGTTCCTCCGTGTTGGGTTCACTGCAGAAATCTGCATTTAGTCGCGAGCTAAGGCTGGGTCCACTGGCCATTCTCCTGGTGGATTCGACATGTCGTGCCAAAGCACTGGCCAGCAGTTGTGCCTCTCTGATGACAAGCTCTGATCCCCCGATGCTCAAGGTGGTCAATACCCATGCCCATTCGTTGCCTGCTTGCCAAATGATGTTGCTCAATTCGTGCGGTATTCTGGTCACAACACCGGACCATTTGCTCGACTTGATGGGCCACGAGATAGCCACGATCGATCCGAAAAGTCTGGAGTACTTCATATTCGATGACTTTGATCGCCTGCGGCAGGCGACACCGCAGGCCTTGAACAAAGTGCTGCAGCAGCTAAATGATATGCCTGTTAGCCCGACGATGCAGTTGATCCTGGTGGCCCAACAATGGCATGCAAGGGAGTTCGAAAAGCTGCTGAAGCGGATGCCGAAGCCACTGGCGCTCTTTGGCAATTTCCTCGAGGCAGCCATGTACGGCGGTCTCAGGTTGAAGTTCAGTCTGAAGGTGTCCTCCATGAAGGCGGACCTGCTGCTAAAGTTCCTGGCGGAGCAGAAAGCTTTTAAGAAACGAACACTTATATATTGCACACATGAGATGGAGTTAAAGGATCTACTTAGGATCCTGACAACTGCTGGGCACGAATGCGTGGTCCCGCCTGAAGCCCAAAGCCAGGTAAGCGTCCTCTGTCGAATAATTAAGATAAATTCTGTGATATTTTCTTGAACTTTACTTTACTTTCAGCAGCCTTACCAACTGTTAGCAGTCAGCGACGAACTTGAGCAGACGAAAGTGCGAAACATCGAGGTGCTCATCCACTTCAGCCTGCCCCATTCATGGCCGAAGTTTGCCGAGCGATTCCGTGTCATGGCTGATCGCATCCCAAACTTCTTTACAACTACACCGCAGGATGAAAAGAAGGAACCTCTGTTGAGCTACTTGTTGCTGGACAAGAGTAACTCACAGGACTTTATACGTTTGACCGAGTTCCTCCGTCCTCATGGTTTCCAAACGAATGGTGCCCCCTGGACGAACTGCCAGCCGCAGGCGGACGACAGCATGCCCTACTGTCCGTATCTCCTGAGTACGGGCGAGTGTTTAGTAGAATGCGATAAGAGGCATCATTTCATCCTTGCCGATATGCCACCTCCTGGGAATCCTCTGCAGCAAGAGGGAACCGTCATCCGCTGCAAGCTGTACCGGGCCTACGACCCAGGTCACATGGCCGTGTGGCCCGTGGAGTACCAGACCAAGGGTTCGACTCAATGGCTGGATGCTCCTCATTCGGTCAACAAGTGGATCGCGGCAGTGGAAATGAGCATGGGAACAAAACAAACTGTGCACAGCCCGTGTCGCCTGGGCGATGTGTGCGTTATTCACCACCTGGGACACTTTAAGCGAGTGAAGATCGTAGACATCCAGCCCAAGGGTCCAGTTACCGTCCAGCTAATGGATTACGGCACGGAGTTGCTGCGCGTCTACTCCAGTCACTTGTTTCAGTGTCCGGAGCAGAAGTTAAAGAACCTTCCACCGCTGGCCATGGATATTCGGCTTTCAGGAGTGAGTGCCGGGGAGGGCAAGTGGATGACGGACACCACCCAGTGGATTCAACAATCTCTTTCGAGCATCAGCGACCGTCAACAGATGCAGATAACCGTCGACTTTGCCATGCTAAATGTGGTTTATGCCAAGGAAGTGACCTTGGTTGAGGAGTGTCCTAAAATGCGAACTAGTGTCTATAAACTATTATTGCGCAAGGAGCTTGTTAATCGAGGATTCGGTAAGGTGGATAGCCAAAGTGATCGTCAGCTTCGCGCGATGCACGATCAACAGAAAAGGGCCAACGGGGAGGTTAAGGGAAAGAAAGCAAATATTGATGCATGCCAACCTGGGAACACAAACACATATCCTTCTCCCCCAAAAATTGAACCAAAGGTATTCCCTGACATTTGCACAATCAGTAAGAAAAAAGAGCCAGAGCAGATGAGGGATGTTGCTAAAGCTGATTGCGTTCCCAAGGAGTTACATTCTATCAAAGAGAACACGGCTCCCAATTCTTCAGAAGCTGGAAACGACCAACCTTTGACTAGCACAGAAGCTCTTTGCAACGTTCTGATGCAAGAATTTAGTCCGACGAAAAAGCAGGATAACCACATGTTCCTTGAAAGCATTCTAGAAGGATTCGAGACTACAAACCACAAGAAACCCGCAGAACAACAAGAAATAAAACTGGAGGGTGCTCTCCAAGGAGCTTCCCAAGGTTCGTCGTCTAAGCCCGTTAGCAAGTCCTTGCAGTATTCGACAATATCTAAAGGAGCTGTCCGTCCCAGGGTCAAGTGGTCTCAAACATTCTCCCACATCGAGCTGACCATTGAGCAGCAGGTGCCGGAATACGAACTGTGCCTGGAGAGCAGGACTTTGATCTACAACGTGTCGAGCAGCTCGCCACCTCAGCACTTTGTGCTGCCACTTCTGGGTGAGGTGCGGATTGTGTCGCAGAAGCAACATGGGTATTACCTTAAGATAAAGCTAGCCAAGGTGGACACTCTAATGGATTGGCCAACACTCTTTGACTCTGTCTACGCCCAAAAACATTCCCGCTGGCTTACCTACGACGTCGACCGAGCTGATGAGACGTCGCCACCAGCGGGTCTGGTCATGTGGGAGCGTTACACGCGACATCACGTGAACAAGGACGACTACAGCAGCGAGGATGAAGAGCTATACTCTGACCCAGACGTGGAACCCAACGAATCCGTTGAGATATGCGAAGATTGTTAGAATAATATTGATACTTAGGGTACACTGGACCAAGGTAATTGGAGGGGTATTCCTTTAATAATGGAACTTCCTTATAGTAAGTAATGACGCAGTACCTAAGGGGTTAAGAAATTGTAATGACATAACCTCTATTTTTCTACACAACGTTGCAATGAATCTGATATCGATAAATAAACTACATAACCTCAACATTTTCAATCAAATCCCACCTCAAAGCCTTTTAAATAAAGGGAACATTTGAGCATTGTTTTTTTAATGGTTTTATTAGAGGTTGGATACGTTTTTTCTCATTCTCATTTACAGTCTTCCCTCTATTTTCCCCTTAGAATATTTTAAAATGCATTCGATTTTGCTCAGTGTGTTATCAGACTGGCAGCCCTGGTTGCTTTGCTGCGTTTGACAACACTAGAATGGCCACTTTTCAACCCTAAAATCCCTAGATCGTTCTGCAGTTTCGTTTATTTTTTTGTTTGGTTTCCGACGTAAAGGATGTTATCCTGCAACAATAAGCGAGATGCACATTACTGGCAGCAAAGGGCAGCCACCCTGCCGGATCTTGTGCCACAGGATCAACGGCAACAGGAACTAGCGAAGCTGCAACACCGTGCCTCGATTCTGTGGTCGCCTCAGCTGCCAGAGCAGGCTGAGAAGGCTCTGAGCGAGTACCTGGACCTCGCACTCACTAGCTACCAGATCGAGGAGGAGCAGGCGCTGTTCATTCTACGCAGCCAGGGCTTCGATCTGGCGATGGCCCGCCGGCGTCTAACCCGAAGCCAGACAGCCAGGGGATGTCACTACCATCGCTGGAGGGCTCTGGACCTGGTGGCACTCTCCAACGCATTCAAAAAGCATGGCTCTGACTTTAAAAAGGTGCACCAGCAAGTGCCCCACTTTCCCGTTGCCGAGGTGCGGCGCTACTTTAACTTTTTGTACTCTGTCTAGGACGGAGATTCTGTGGTGCAGAAGATGACAGCAGGAATTTACACAAAGTTGAATTCTAAATAATAAGAATTGTGTTACTTAAGATCTTAAGATCTCCACTAACCCCAAGTTCCTAAAAGTTTATTACCTCAGATGATATTAAAACCATCAGTTTAGTCCTTAAAAAGCATGATGTTGGGAAGTCAAATATAAAAAAGACTTGAGATTTGAATGAACATGTCTTTATTTTGGATACACCATATATATATTTGCATTATTCTCTTAGGCTAACAAGTATTACGAAGCGTGTATATCACTAAGTAAATGTAGTTATAATACATGTATATCATTATGTTTATATAAGTTGGTATCGAATGTGAGCTTATGTGCCTAAAATTTACACTTTAAGCTTAGATATTAAGTTTATATACAAATTAAAGTGGTTAATACAAATTTTGGCCTTTTTGAACTAAGCTAAAAAAAAACTCTTCAAGAAATTGTAACTGGAAGATACAAAAAAATAATGGTTTCAAAATGTTTTCAGTCTGTTTTTACGGTGTAATGGAACAAAACAAAACCATTGGAAAACAAGGATATATCTTTTTAACTTTCAAACAAAAATCAAAAGAAATAACGAACTAGAAGTTGAAATCAAAATGGAAAACATGAAAGTAAATGCAGGTTCAGTCTAGATCTAGTTCAGGATTAGTCGCTTATAACTAAATGTGCTATGCTTCGGCGCATCGTTGTCTGCTGCTAGGTGTGCGAGTTCCCTCCTCGTCGTAGCGCTCTGGCTCTGGATAATACAATGTGGCTATGCTGCATCTTGCCTACATCTAAATACGTTTCTAAACTAGGATTCGGCTAGACTAAGGGCTGAGACTTGCGTGCATTTCCTTTGGATGCGATGCCCCATGGATGCTTCTAGGACTACGACCTACGACTAAAACAAACTGCTCTGCTTGGCTAGGCTGCAGCGGTGCAGGGTCATCGTGCCCGCGGGGTGGATGGCGAGGGCGTGCAGCGCCGCCGGTGGCGGCGTCGTCACCGGACCCCAAGACAGCCGCTTTCAGTTGGGCCGAAGCGGCAGCATTCCATAATGTTGCTGCTGTTGCTGCATCATCATTTGCTGCTGCTGCTGTTGCTGCTGCTGTTGTTGCTGCTGCTGCTGCTGCTGCTGTTGGGTTGCCATCGCCGGTCCCTGCGAGGTTGTGTAGGTGACGGCGCAGGTCGCCGGCTGGGACACCACAACGGGCGCACTCACCTTCCGCTCCGACTGCGTGCGAATGGGCTGCGGATGGGCGGCATTGGGCTGTGGGGGCGGGGCGTACATCAGCATGGGTGGCGGTGGCGGGGATGGTTCCACACTGGGATGACGTGCCGGCGGTGTGACTGCCGATCCATGGTACGAGCCGTAGGAGCTATCGTCCGACTGAGCCGATTGTCCGCGATTCCTGGGTCCCGTCACGCCATACAGCTGCTGCTGCTGCGGGTCCCGACGATCGTACTTGTGGCTGCCGTCCATGGGCGTGGGATTCGTCCGCGTGCCGTACACAGGTTGGAAGCCCTGCGGCTGCTGCTGCTGCTGGAGAGGATCGGCCATCAGTTGCGGGGGCGGCTGCTGTAGCTGTTGCTGCTGCACGACGGGCTGTTGCTGCTGAAGCTGCTGCTGCTGCTGCTGCTGGAGGGGCTGCTGCTGTCCTCGCATGGAGCCTCGCATACCGTAGATGCTCTCGCTGCGCTGCTGCATCTGATTCTGGACATTTTGGTTCTGCAAGTGGGAGGATTGGGCAGCGGTGGCCTGCTGTTGCTGCTGCTGATGTTGCTGTTGCTGCTGCTGTTGCTGCTGCTGCTGCTGCTGCTGGGTGCGCATGGGATAGAGACTCTGGGCGGGCACCAGTGGTCCAGGGCGTGGCACAATGTCCCTGTTGATGGCCGTGTTGCTCTTGGCGTAGACGGACTGCGAGCGATTCAGGTTGCTCCTGGTCAGGGTCGGGGAGCGGCAGTACAGGGAGCGGGTTCCGCCATACAGCGGCTCCTGCTGCTGCTCGTACTTGGAGGAGAGGGGCGGAGCCGTGTACAGATTCTGGCAGTAGTTGCCCTGCCCAGGAGCAGCCACCACTCCCGTCATCTGACCCATATTCCCGGCTTGATGCTGACCATTGCCTGGCTGCTGTCCATTGCCGCCATTGCCGCCGTTCTGGCTGCGGGGATAGGTGCCCTGCGACTGCTGGTACTTGCCGCTGGGCTTCTCCAGGTCCATGTCGTAGTTCAGCTCGTCCTCCGAGTGGATCGAGCTGGAGTCGTTGTCGATGCTGCCCTTGCCGTGGCGCAGGTTGCGCCGCGAGTTAAACACGTACTCGTACACGATTCCGGAGGCCATGCCGCCCACCAGAGGTCCGAACCAGTACACCCAGTGGTTGTCCCATTTGTTCAGCACAAACGAGGGGCCCAGGGATCGGGCTGGATTCAGGTAGGGCATCTGAGGGGAAAGGAGAAGAGATTTGGTTAGATTTTTGACAAATTAGGAAGGAATTTAAATAGTTACTAAGTTCAGTCCGGAATTTACTGCACGCTGTTTAGTTGGGGAAAAAGTTGCTAAACATTTTAAGCTACAAAGACTAGTTGAGGATATTTTACAGAGAAGGCTCTCCTGCTTTTGTTTTACGAGTATTTAAATTTAATAAAGAAAAGAACAAGGTTTTCTTTAGGAAAGAATGTTTAGTCAGCTTAACTAAGCTCCCAGACTTTGTGCAAAGTTTAGAGTTTAAAAGAGTCAGCTTTTGATTCTTTCTTTTCTTTAAAAACTGAATACATTTTCTCAAGACCCATCAAAGTTATGCATCCCTCTTGAAAGCTGCCTAACAATCTACACTTTCCGCGAATCTCATCTGCATCGTAATTCAATCCGCATTCGATATGAGCCCGACTTTAATCGCTTTCCCCTCGTCATCGTCATCATCAGCATCATCTCCTTTGAATGCCGCCAGAAACTGTCCGTTATGCCAACAATGCAGCTCGGTCCTGGGAGTCCCTGCGCTAAATTAATTACCCCGACCCCCTGCCCCTTGCCCCTCTGCCAGCCGTGAATAAAAGCCTCTTCTACCTGAAACCCAGTTTATCTCGTCCGTTGTCATGCTGCGATTTTGCACCAGCAAAATGACAGAGTCACAGTCGGCGGCAGTCGGCAGGTGCGTTTCGGTTGTTGTTTGTTTTCGGTTTCAGTTTCGGTTTCGGTTTTGGCGGGTTCTGGTTTCCAGATTTCAATGATTCTGAGTCGCGGCATTCCTGGGACTCAAGTCAAGGCTCTCATCAACTTACCGACACAAAGCAGCAGGCGCTGTAGGCAGCTCCAATCGAGACGGCCGAGTTGCCCATGAACCTCCTGAGGGGATCCGTGGACACGAAGTAGCAGAGCACCACGAGGAAGGTGAGGATGAATTCCACACCGAAGCGCTCCCAGGCGGCCAAAGAACTGCTCTGCGAGATGGCAGCCAGCAGATTTCCCTGATATCCTGGCCCAGAGACTCTGTGAAGAGAAATAAAAATCATAAGCATATTAAAAAATCAATAAAATGAAAGGGAATATAAAATAAAGTCTTTTTTATTTCATTTATTGGATTTCCAACTTCCGCTAATACCTGATTGATTTGAGAGAAAAGTTTGTCATTGACAATCTATATTATTTATTATTTAACGCTGTGACAGTTCCCAAAGCAACCCTCCTCATCCTGACCTTCAGTCGAACCCGAACTCTCAACCCCATTAATCTGTTCACACTTGAACTGCCTCAACATCATTTAGACTGTCAAAGTTTCAATTACCGAGTTGCCCAAGTTGTTGAGCAGCTCCTCGAGGCCCTGCGATTTATGGCAATAATTCGTATCCTGATGCAGGATGCAAAAGTTTCTCAAAAGCCATCGTATATTACACGGCTCGAACTCTCCGGATTGTTGGGAGATCCATTAGATGGCATTTTGCAATAGGCTGGCTGGGTAAATATTGCAAAAGCCAAACCGCAATCCTCTACCTGGCACTCAGGAATCCCAAGCCCCAAGAATCCGCCTCCTCTTTCTCCTCCTCCTCCTCCTGCTGCTTTGCGAAAATCCGGAAATAAATGCTTTCGGAATGCACTTAAAAGTACTTGAGCAAATAGAACGAACGCCTTTCAAAGGGAAATTGCTCCGAGTTCCGGCTGCTGCCGGGGACTGGAGGTGTATCCGTGTGGGCTGGGCTTAGCGGGCATTAGGTGGTCATAATCCCCAACTGATTCACAAGAGAAGCCCTCGCCACAATGGCTTCCACTGTGACCACCGACTGCTCCCCAGTCTTGATTAAATTTTGATCGCTTTGGAAAACAGTTTGCCATCGGAGGGAACTTCAACTTGTTTGCTCATAAATCTATAAAGTGCTAATTTCACAGGACGCCAGTGACCAAAACCACTCGTCCACAGAGATAAAAACAAAAAAACACTCTCATGAGCAGGAAGCAACTAAGTAGCCGGAAATGGCAGAATGTTGGGCGGGCAGTGCCTTTCAGCATGTTCTTCCTGCGCAAATTGTTTGCGGAATAAAAAATAAAATCACAAAAACAAGTGCTGGCAAACTGCAAACTTGAACTGTGAACAGGATTCGTCGTTATCCTTTATTCCCAAGTGTGGGCGAACACTAGCACATTTCCTCGCACACATTCCAGCTCTCCGGCCACCGCGAATCCTGGCGAATCCTGGCGAAAGGCTGATGGCTGATGGCGGATTGCGATGTGCCATGTGCAACACGCTCGGTTTGGTTTGGTTTAGTTGGTTCAGTTGGGCTCTCGGTATGGTTTCCCCCAACGGTTGGCTTTCTGGCTCGCCAGGATTGGGGACTGGGACCCGGTGGAATCCCGATGCGGCTCCCAAATCAAATTATGCCACCGAATCACTAAATGCATTTCAGTATTCGCAGTTGGTTTAAAGCGAAAACTAACACGGGTTATGCTTTTCTAGTGTTTATTTGGGTGAATTTCAGTGAAAAAGGTATTTAAAGTTTAAAGTTTCCATAAAAATATAAATAAAATATTTTATTTCCTGCTTTTGGTCAGCGAAAAATGTAATTCAATTAACCTAAATGTTATTTTTCTTGTTTTCCTTTTCTTTCTTTGCATTTGAAGGACTTCCTAGTTAAAAATGTTGAATATTTATTATTTCAATTACCATTTTTAAAATCCCAACCGTTGCAATATTCCAAGTAGTTCAGGAAAAGGTATTCAAAGTTTAAAGTTTCCATAAAAATATAAATAAAATATTTCATTTCCAGTTTTTGGCTAGCGAAATATGTAATTCTATTAACTTGAATATTACTATTTCTATTTTCTTTTACTTTCTATGCAGTTTTAAGAACTCCTAGCTAAAAATATTGAATTTTTATCATTTCAGTTACCATTTTAAAAATCCCAAAATAATAAGTAGTTCATTAAATATAAATTCACAAGTGCATTTTAGGCATTTGCACATTTTTATAAACTCTCCTTTTTTAAAACCCCATCCCCCAGGTGTTGTGTGAATGGCGACGACATAACTGTATAACTGGACCACCTGTGCTCCATTTTAGATGCGAGTGCGGATGCAGGGGCCAAGTGAAGGCAACCGGAAGCACTGGCAGGATGCCATTTCCCAGCCAGAAGTGCGATAAGCCGCCCGGAGCTGCAGTTACTAATAAAAGGGGAGAAAGGGAAAGGAACGGGAACTGATTCAGTAATTGAATCGGCCGAATGTGACACGAATTGATTACGATTTCAATTCCTGCCAACCCATCCTTGCCACACGCAGGAAGTGCATTTCCATGCTAGATAAAAATCGAAAGGGTTGCATCGAAAACAATTTCGGAAATGTTTGAATAGGAATTTCAATGATGAAGGGAAGATTTTGGATGTGACTTGATTCTATTCATATTTAAATCAAATTAGAAATTGGGAATAAAAATAACAACCTTCCAGGAATTTATGCTTAAGATTCAACACTGCAAATATTCATTATATTTCCCAACATCTTTGCTGTAACTCTTAAAATTTTCCCTCAGTGCCAGGCCCTAATCTTCCCTTCTCCTGTCCAGTTCAATTCGTTTTAGTTTTCTGTTTAAAATTTAAATGTTGCTTCAAAATCCTGTTTTTGGTTTTCATTTTTTTTCTTTGTTTCTTTCAGTTTCTTTGTGTATCCTCGGCAACAGTAATTTCTGTTCTGTTTTCGGGAGCAGGTGTTTACACAGCCCGGCCTGCGTTTTTTCCAGCTGCTCCTCGAGCTGACCAACCAGAGCGGAGCAGCGGCGACTCCGGCGACACGTGTTTGATTTCAAGTTTCCGCACCGCATCCTGCATCCTGCGCAGGCGCAGCTCCGACGAACCACGGACAAAGGCCGGCAATCCGTTGGAAATGTTAATTATGCTTCTCTGCTTTTTGGTTTTTTCTGGTTTCTTCGTTCCTCAGTCTTTGACGGCCTCTACCTGATTTTTATCTTTCGTCATTTTCAAAGGCTACTCGCATTTTTGGAACGTGCTCGGCGCGCGTTCCTCGAACCCACAAAAAATAAAAAGAAAGGGAGAACGAGGAAGAAATCATTGAAATGCGAGGAGGAGCAGCTAAAGACTATTCAAATATCGCTGAGCCGGATATCGATACTCAAGACCGTTGCCCCGACTTTCTGCGTTCTTTATGAAAGATAATGAAGTTGAGACTGAGCAGAATTCGCTGCTACTTGGCCACATGTGGCATATGCGGCGCAATTAGGGTAAGTGCCAAGTGACATGTGACAGAGCGAGTGGAGCAGGAAGGACAGCTGAAGTGGCAGGTCCTTGGGGGTGGCATGTGTACCTAGGCCCGAGGATATTTATCATTTGCAACACAAAAATACACAACAAATCTGAAAGAAATGATTTGCCTTTCCTTTTTTTTACAACTTCCTAAATGAGAAATAAATATATTTAGGCAATATTTTTCCCCTTACCTTTATTTTTATGAAATCACAGTCATAATTATCTTAAGCATACAATTCTCTGCACTTTAACCCCCATTATAATCGGAATCTAAACCAATTAATCAGCAGCTGTACAGAGCAGCAGCTTTTAGTCTCTCCTTATTTTTTTAGGATTTCTCTTAGGGAAACATGTGTTTCGACTGAAAACCCAACGTGAACTCGTTGGACCCTAAGAAATCCATATCAGAAGAGTACGAAATGGAGAGAAAAAAACCGAACCTGATCGCAGTAGCAGCAGCAGCTGAAACATGTTTCTTTCGTCCCCGATCCCGATCCCGTTCTCGTTCCCTTTCTCCTGATCTGTAGAAAGTAAAGATGCCAACGAACGCACTTAAAAAGCAGGGGCTCCTCTCCTCCGAGGGTCGGAACAGATGTCGAGCAGACAATCGAGGGACGAGGCATTAACATTGAGCATTGCCACGAAAAGGAGTTCAACGCTCAGCACAAAAAACCAGAGCGACATTTGAAAAATGGTGCGCAGGCGCAGATACCAACCAGCAAGGAGGAGTAATGTTTCTGCTGTCTTTCATCCTGTTCCTTGACGGTCACAAAGGAAAACCCTGACGGGCACAAGATTTTCGGCTGTGCGTGTAGAACCTATCCTGTGTCGTCCTTTATCTAGGCATCACAAAGGACAAGTTCCCCTTCGAGGCGGGAAATCACTACGCAGAGATAGAGAGAGAGAGAGCTGAAGGGCAGATGTTTCTCTACCAACTACCTGCGTCCTATTCCCGCAGGTGTGTGCATGTGTGTGTGAGGATTACCTGCATATCCTATTTATAGAATTTCCCATTTCTTCTTCTCTGCACACACACACACGCATTTCACGCTTCCTGCCGAGAGTCCTTGTTGTACAGTCATCGCCCCGAGAGTGCGTTTCATCTGTCTCTCTATCCTCGGTGGTATCCTGTCTAGCAATCTTTTTACGCTTTGATTTACGACCTGGCCCTTGGAACAGCCTGTTGGATTTAATTTGAAACTCTCGAGTTTGCTTTTCGGGCAAATCCGCACGCAGCAGCAGGATGATGCAGTGCTGTGTCCTTGGCATAATGCTGAAATTGTAGTGGTCAGGCACTCGGACATGAGCGCAACGAACGCACATACAAAATTACGAACATTGTTGCAAACCGAAAATTCAAAATGAATTCCAGCTCAATTGAGTTTGATTAGTTGGGATTTTGTGAGTGAAGAACGAACGGGTTGGCCTAATAGAATACTTGTTAGCCTCTATTATATCCTTGAACAAGAAATCACTGAAGGATATTAAACTCAAGTTCAACTATAAACAGATACTGTCCAGATAGGTAAAAGGTTTGAACTTATATTAATACCATTTTAATATATCTTGTTCTGTTTACGATAATATTTCCAAGTAATTTCAAGTTAAAACTTACCCGTAAAGCAAGGCGGCTCCTGCAATACCTCCGCCACATTGGGCGGTCATGTACATGGCGGCACGAATCGGAGAGATACTCCTTACCACGCACAGGGCCAGGGTCACGGCGGGATTAACGTGGGCGCCTTTATGAAAAAATAAAAGAAAATGTGGAAAATTACTTAAGATAGAAACAGTCTGGGATATAATGGATGGCTCCCCCGGGAGCAACGTTAAATATCACTTTGACACTTCTGCGGAAGGCAAGAGAGATAACATCATAACTTAATGCCCAACCAATTGGCTGTGAAAAAGGGAATCGCGAACCGCAAAATGGGGAAATTCGTTGAAGGCAAATCAAGAACACATGCTCCTCCTCGTCCTCTTATGCTTCTTTTTTCCTTGCATTCGCTTAATTGCCTTGAATGTCAACGCAAATGAACAAATATATAAATACCAGAGTAAATGTAGGGAATACAAGGAGGAAAAAGGGAGAAATAAGAGCTTGGGCCAGTCGATGGCACCACAAGTGCGCCTGGAGCGATAAGACAAGGCGGCAGGAGGAGTCGTAGGGGGAGTTGGTGGCTCCGCACGGAGTGCATTGCCTTTTCGAAAATATAACAAACAAAAATGGGGTTCGTTTTTGGTTCGCTTTGGTTCTGTTCTGATGGCAGTTTCCCACGCAAGTCCAAGGGCCCCCAAACACTTGTCGCCCTGTTTGTTGTCTGTTGTCTCTCCTCAGTTGATGTTGTTGATGTTGTCCCCACACACAGTTGTTTATTGTCTTCTTTTGGCTGAGTTAGCTTACCCGAGATCTGGAGGAAGCACTGCGTCAGCGTTGCCATCGCCAGTCCAGAGGCCAGAGCCGTGGCCAGCAGCACGGAGGAGATGCTGGCCCCCACGCCGGCGCCAGCGGCGGCACCGCAGACGATGAACACGTACAGGAACGAGGCCAGGCACTCGCTGATGATGGATCTGGAACGAGGAGGAGCAGGAGGAGAGAGCGGCGGACCATAGCCCGGGGTTAGAATAATTCCGCAACTGGGTTCGAGTTCGGCTTTGCATGCCATTCCCCGTGTGTGTGACTGGAGTGTGTACAGTAATCACTCAAGTGGATACAATTTTCTTGTTTATTTATTCTAACTTTTTAGGTTGTGTTCTAGCACAATGTTTACAAAATTTTTAGCTTGAATTTAAGGTTAATATAAGGTCACTTTTGCCATATTTAAAACGCTTTTAAGTTCAAAAAGGAAAATCAATAAAATATGTCTGTACATATTTGTTTTATTGAAATATTATCTTTATTGAATATTTTGAATATTTTCTTTATTGAATCTTTTTCTTGTGGGTGAACTTTGGCGTATTTATTATTATTTATTATATTTAATAAATTTCTCTTTGATATTTGTGATTTAAGAACCAATTATTTAAAATCTTTCTTATGTTTAGTGTGTCATATGTATAATATTTTTTAAACAACATTTTTACTATTTTTCTTTTCAAAATATATTTTCAAATATAAATATGATTTGTTAGAGTCTTGTATAAATTTTATTATGTATTTAAAGCTTAAACAACTTTCTTGCCAAAAAAGTAGCACTACAAATTAATTTAAAATTCCAAAATAAATATTAAAAATAAGTTCAAGACCCGCTTTAGTGGATATTCACTGTATTGCACAAATCAAGCCTCCACACACACAATGCTCGCTCTTGTTGCCTCCGAGCCTTTTGCATTGCAGTGACAATTAAGCAGGGGCGGAGTAGGAAGGGGGTGCATGTCAGCGGTTGACGAGCAGCTGCAGTGCCGCTGATTCCAGCGGATTCCCGCTGGACGTGCCGCAACTCCAACTTGTTTAACAAATTCGCATTAAGCTCAAAGCGAACGGAGTCCCGGGGCGCGATAAAAATAAAAATGACGAAAAATCAAACAAACCGAAGAGAGGAGTTATGACGAATTTCCATAAAATTCATAAATTCAACTGTTTGGCTGCCGCTCCCTCTCGCTTCGCTCTTTCATCGAAACTATATGAACTCTCCCCTCTTCCCTTAAATTCACTTATTTTTTTTTAATGGTCACTTGTCGGAGAATAAAGAGCCAAAGGGGGGAAATGTCGCGTAGTTTAGTTGAAATTCTTGCGCTTGACATGTCTTAAGAGCCTTCACTCCGGCTCCTGGCAAAGATTTAATTACTCCATCAGTTCGTGATGAAATGTTAATTATTTTGAAATTCTTTGAGCGAGCAGGAGGAGCTACAAAGTGCTTGCAAGTTTGCCAATGTGTTTAGCTTTGACGATTATCTTGATGATGTCTGAAGGAGGAGCACTGGGACTTCAATTACTTAGAGTTCAGACACACAAAGCTAAATGACATCAAACAATTGCCACCTAAAGTTGAGCAAATTGAAAGCGCGAAAAGATAATGGCAGGGAAAACAAAAGCCTCGGGAGTTTATATGCACACGGAAAAAATTATATATGGTTTTAAAATCAAGTAGGCTTTCCCTTTGATTATTTTTATATTTTCAAGTAATTACTCTTCCATTTTCTCTGTTTTTATTACAGATTTATTGACCACTCACCTCCAGAACTCCAAAGTGCGAATCTCGGCCTGCATGCTGCGCTTGGGTGCCTGCAGGGTGCTGGACAGGCGATTGTTGACCCCATTGCCGCCGCCGGGCGAGTCCTTGCGCATCGCCTCCAGGCGCTCGAACAGCGTCACGATGTGGTAATCGATGTTGTGCTCCAACGGCATGGTATGCAGACTCTCATCTGCCATCTTGGATGCGTGGGAGTTCCTCCTCGATAATTGCTGAGTTCGCGGCTTTGTTTACTTTCACTGATTCAGCCGATCAACTAAGCTGAGCTGAACTGAGCTGAGCACGCGGAAGAAGCGAGGATGGCGGCGAGTCTGGGCTTCAGTTAGACACACATTTCGCACTCTCGGCAAATTGCATTCAATTTGTGTCAATTGACGAGTTTCTGAACCTTTAACCGATCCGATGCGATGCGATTCGATGCGATGCGAGCTGATTCGACCGATGCCACGTCCGTTGTCAAGCGCGAGTGGTGAACGAATGAAGTCAGGTTGAGTGCGGCCACCGGCCGAAGGAACAATTTCGAGTTGCAAGTCACCACCACAGGCAGCAGCAGCAGCAGCAGCGACTGCCCACACCACCGACG
The DNA here is from genome assembly GCA_008042575.1 of Drosophila watanabei. Classification (NCBI taxonomy): domain Eukaryota; kingdom Metazoa; phylum Arthropoda; class Insecta; order Diptera; family Drosophilidae; genus Drosophila; species Drosophila watanabei. The sequence continues at coordinate 141,973 of VNJS01016446.1, forward strand.
CAGTGGTGGATAAACCAACCCTACACTGGCAAAAGAGTGCAGAACAGTGTGCGCGAGCAACCCCAATTGTGCATAATTCAAGTCAAGCTTTCTTCTTATATTTAGTTCATGCTTTTAAAAATGTAAATAATAAAAAATAAATATATTTATAATTTTAAAGGAAAATAAAACCTGAAATTACTAAACAGGGAGAGAGCGTGGAAATTTAAGTAACATTTAATAAATCGTTTGCACTTTCAACTGCAAAAAAGTGTAACATTATTTATTGATTATATGTTTTTTTTACAATCAGACTATCGTAAACAGATTTTCTATTCCTTGAATAATTTATACATATATACAGTCACGGACAAAAGTAAAAATACGACCCCTTTTTTGGATTCTACTCCTATAGCTATTCCAGTAAAAGTAATTATGCACTTTTGTTTTAAATGTTAATATTATACAACAACTAAAATTTATTGGACATAAACTTTTTATGTTACAAACAAAAAAAAAAATTAAAAAAATGCATTGACAAAAGTGTACATACAATTTCAATAATAGGTTTTCTGTGATATAATATTGATATAAGGAAGAAGGTTACTAAAAAGAAATCATCAAATAAAATATTGCCATATATTTAAAGTCAATAATTTTTGTTGTCAGTGCATGGGAACGAGGTGGAATCGAAAGGAGAGAGAGAGAGCCTGTCAACCTGTTGGCGTTGCGTTTCTCCTGTTTCCATTACTGTGTGCGTGTGGTGGAGGTGGATTGCAGGACATCGAAGGCATACGATTGTGAGTTAATTGCGCAGCACTGATCAATATCACAGATTCCAGACTCCCAGGACTTGAACTTCGCCCGAAATGATTATGATTATAATTCTGATGATGAGGATATGGGGGAACTCAAGCAGCTGGTTCACAGGACCACTTTCATTGAAAGTATTTCGCCTTTTCGGCACATTAATGAAATGTAAAATAATCTGGGCTCAATGGGGAAAAACTTTGATTAGACGGGATGAGGAGTCCAGTGTTGCGGTCTCTTCGGTTACCCCAAACCATTAACCTGATGTCGGTCTCAAGAGCAGCACACTTGACCAGGCTACACCCAAAGAAATTACCATAATGACACTATTAAGACCCTAAATATGCGAGTAATTCCACAAATTGATATTTTTGCTAAATTATATCACAAAAGGGTAATTCAACCGAAAAGAAACTGAAAGTAAAACCTTCCGTTATTTATACTCTTAGCTACACTTTGCATTGTGATTTTATTATATAATACAAGTAACTAATGTTTAAAGGGATTTTACCGTATTGTTGTTGGTTGGCTCTAAAAATTAGGTTTTAATCTTAAGATATTTGTTTTCAAGAACCTAAATATATTAAATAATCCTGAGGAAACTTAACAATGAATACTGATGAATAAGATTGGTTTTACTTAACAACAATGTTATAGATTAATCCTGGTTTTCCCCAAAATAATTTAATTTCAACTTCATTTATTATCCAGTAGGAAATCAATCAAACATTTGAATTCTAAATAAAAAAGGACCTTTCTTAACTTTATAAAAGAAATATTAACCTAACTTCCCTTAGTGTAACTTATTGAATAAAATTGCCAGTACTTACATTAATTTTTTGTGGTGCATCTTCGGGTCAGGAGCTTCAGAAAAAACCTCAGTCTTGGCTCACATTTTCCGCATCGCCGAAAACTATAATTATGAGCCCTAACCACTTGATACCTGTCAATTGTCAACCAGTCCCCGTGTGAGCGACTTTTCAAGCTCAATGAGCTGTGAAAGCTAAGAAATTATGTTATGGGCAGGGACAGGGTGAAATCAATCACGAAGACAAAGGAAGGGGTTAAGGTTGAGGTTTAAGCGATGGACAGGGAAAGCACAGAAGGGAAAAGAATAGGCGCAGAAATTTCGACACTGCTCAGTATTTTTTATTTTGTTTTGCCTTTACACTTTTGCAAACTCTCCGAAAAGGGCAGGAGGGCGGGGACGTGCAAGGGGGCGTTGGAAGGACGTTGCCTTATATGGAACGACGGACAAGGAGAAGACAATAACGATGATGATGATAATGATAATGATGATGATGGTGATGCGAAGGAGACGGACACGACGACAAAAGGCTGGCTCCGGCCTCTGAGCGTGGGAAATATTTTGCGCACTCTTTGTGCTTTTGTTTTTTACTCTTTTTTTCGCCCGTTTTCACGTCGAGGTCGCACGGGGTCGTTCCTTCGGCCGGTCGAAGGTAATAATAAGATGTTTTGTTTCAATCACATCGTCGCTTGATCATCCTCATCATCATCTTCATCATCGTAATCATCATTGTCGCAGTTTCTTCTTCTCCAAGCAGACATAGCAGTCCAAACTCTTAATTCCCTCTTGGTTGTTGTTAGTGTGTGCTTTTGGTCAGTGTCAGGGTCGTAGGTAAAAGTTCTGTGGAGGGATATAGAATTATATATCTTATTTATTAGCAATCTTCTGGATTATAAAAGCTATCTTATAATATTCTTCACATAAACTCATTATTATTTATTTTCTAATTCCAACAATTAATGAACCCCCTTTGCTAAGCCCCTGCCTGTATTTATCGTGTCATAGGAGTAGAAGAAGGATAAGAGAGGAGTAGCTCACCGGCTTGTAGTTGCTGTTGCACATGATGTTTACTCTTTTTTCAGGAAGAGCTTAAGGGGAGGGCTTCGCTCTTATCCTTTTTGCGGCTCCTCTTCTTCTGGCAACTTTAAGGTAAGCTTAGTTGGGCTACGTAGTTTTACTTTCGTAATTGTTTTTCCCTATACACTGATGAAAATAAAACAAAATAAAGTGATAAATTACTACACAATTTGTAAAAATAGAAAAACAATTTTCTTACTTGGAGCCTGCATTACTTGAGGCTTAATTTATAAGAAATTCTAGATTAAGTGATATTCTTTGATTTAAATTTTTGTCAAGTGCTTTAAGAAAATTTAAGTGAAGGAGAGTGCGAAGGAGGCCTCTTTGAGACTCTCTTGTGTATGAAAATGGAGATGGAGTTGAAGATGGTGTCACGATGCCTCGCCCGCCTGCCGGGGCAATAAAAAGGGAAAGGAGCCTGAGAAAAGCTTCCCACTTTTCGGGCAAAATTTCGATATACTCAGAGAGAGCGTGCCCTGATATCATTATTAGAGATATATACGCCGATCCGATGAACTCTTGCCCATATGAGAGGCTGATTTATGGGTTGCCCAGCACTCAACTCCTTGGCCGTGACTTATGAGTGGATGAAGCGTGAATACCTGACCAACAGAGCCGTCTGCCCACAATCCCTTCTGGCCCTTGGATCTTCGGCAGGTAACTTGCCACACTGAAGATGGATCGCCGATTTTGCTGGAACTTTTGCCAAAAAAAAACCATAACAAGGTCAACCTTTTTTGTATGACTTCCCTGTTGTGTGTGGGAAAAAATCAGTGGTCAGAAAAAGAGGCGTTAAGTCCAGAAAAAGGAGGTGGAACAACCCAAATAAAAGAAATTTTAGGTGGGAGGATAAGCTATATTCGAAGAAAGATAATTATAAAGTTAAGAACTATAAATATGATAAAGTTTAAACTAAAATTCAATATTTTTATCTTAAATTCACCAAAATATGCTACAAACTATTAAATTTAAATAATGACCAATATTACATTACCAAGAAGGGTTTATTTTTCCCTTGTTTCTTTCATTGTCATTCCAAAGGGTTTAAGGATGAAGTAAAGGCTTTAATTTATTCAATTTTAACTGCATTTTTTTATATTTTTCACATTGTTTTTTCCAAGTTCACAGTTGTTAAAATCACAGATTGATATGACTAGACAGTTTTGCATTTGCCCTCATCAAACCCTTTGACCTGCGACAATGAAAAACACTAAAATCTAATTCGCATGATGCTGTGAACATCAGCATATGCAAATCCAGTAAATCCGGCAAAAAACACGATTTCCATGTCGGGTCAGGACCAGGACTGAGAGAGAGTGAGTGAGTCAGAGTCCATATCTAAATCTGAATCGAAGGACTGCAGCCGGTGCCTGGCACGTGCCCCACTTGCAACCCTTTTTCCCAGAGTCTACTAATGATGCGGCATTATTTTGCATATGGACACGGAAAGGGTTAAGGTCGAAAGCTGTCCCCTAATGAACTGAAACATCCGCGACATGAACGTTACAGTTGCGATACTCGTAATTTATGCATGTTACGAGCACGAGAACACGACCATTGACTCGGAGGACTCGGATCTTTGTGGGATTGTTGTCAGGCTTCGGCAATGATATGGCACAGCAATTAAACCAAAGGGTTAGACAGATAGGACAGCAGGCAGGATAGGACTTGGTGGTGGTTGTCCGAGCTTGCACTTGCATTTGGTTGAGGTTTCCTGGACATCCAACACAGGTGCGAAAGTTTCAGGGATTGCGGTTTTTCTGGGCAAAGTGAAAGCCAGTGATTGGAACGGGAGTGCACTGGAAATAATATTTTATAAAAAAAAAGAAAAAATAGTGGGAAAGCTATAGGACAGGACAATGTACTGTTTAACATGCAATTTTATTGTTATTTAAATACTATTTTCATCATTGAATTGTGCTCAAGTTTTAATAATAATATCAGTTAAGTCTGTGCTATAAATTTGGCTATAATATATTCTGGCTCCAGCAAGACATCTTTAAACTACAATTTCCAAAAACCCTACACATTAAACCCACAACAGAAAAGTTCAAATTGTATATTTTTTGCCTTAGTGAATCATTTTTAAAATGAATTCCGGAACCTTTTGTATCATAACCCTCGTGGAAAACCCTCACCCACATGCTAGATTTTTGATTTTTTCAGATGGATGAAAAATAACCGCCTGACGTTAAAAACTCTAAAATGCTCCCTGATCATTAATACTATTTGTCCAGAAGAGCAATCCATAAAAATGTCCGCAGTAGCCAGGAAAGAAGTATATAAAAAAAAACTGCAAACTCAATCGCAATTGCAATCAGTTGAAACTCGCCTCGAACAAATCGATTTTCGGTTATTAGCCGTCACACAGTCATTAAAAATTTTGACAGATTTTGACAATTTATTGATGTTGCCGGGACACACGCGACAAACAACAACAACAATTGGGAATTTACAGGATTCGCAAACGCTGGATATGTTGACCTGTGCGAATTGCAAAAAGTGGACAAATGTTTGCCCTTCCCCCTCCATCTGCAATTTTCAAGTGGCTGCCACCGTTGCCGCACACACTGTGTGTGTGTGTGTGTGTGTGTGTGTTTGCATCAACCCCCAGGGGCGCGCGATAATTTGATTAATTGAAAGTCAGACGGCGACGACCTTTTTTTCGTGGCCTCGGGGAAGGGGTTGTTCTGGTTTTGCACCACCCTCCCTCTGCGGTTTTTTGGTGGCGTGAGTAAACGATCTCCGGTCGCCTCAAGTGGCTCTATTGTATTCACATTAGCGGGCTTAGCCAACCCCCGGAGGGGTCTATATTCGAGTATATCTATTTCCTATATCTGACGACCGTTTTTTATGCCAAAATTTAAATATCGCATTACACACAGGCACTTGATTTTAAAGCCCATTCAAATGTTTCACTTGTGGTCGGTGGTCGGTGGTCGTTGGTCGGGTGGGTCAGGTTGGTCCTGGTCCTGGCACTCCCTGGACAATTTTCTAACACGTGTTTTTCATTGAAAAATTCAAATCTGTTGTCTGCACTTGATTATGCGATAAACTGCGGCTGCGGTTTCGTCTCAACTCTTGTTTTTATTTCTCGGTTGCTTTTGGACAGTTGCGTAATTGTTTTTTGCTTCAAGGGGTTTGGTTTCCTTCCACAGACTGCAATGAGAGAATTCTTTAAAGTCTGCTGGCTGGGACATCATCTGCCAGGCACTTCAGCACATTTTACTTTTTTTAACACAACTTTTTTGCTGCCTTGCAGGAGCTGGAGATAATGGCTTTGGCTAGACGGTTGGCTGGGAGCTCTAAGAAGCTTAAATTGAATTAAATTTGAATAAAATATTTAACTGGGAAGTTTTGGGACTTTTTTATGGAATTTATATATTAAGAAAATCCATAAATATCAATGGAGATAACAAATCAATTAAAATTGTGTCAAAAAGCGTGTTAAAACAGCTTAAAATCTATTTGTTTCATGATAGTCCAATGCTTTTAAATCAATTATTTATTTTATTAGTAGTTTTACCCAACACAGTTTCCTAAAGAACATGAAAAATTCAAACAGCAAACAATAATTCAAAACGTGTAATCCCTTGACATTCAAATAAATCTAAATTATTCCCTTCAATTATGCAATTAATCACAATTTCCTTGTACAATTTCGCAAACTAAAGAGCCTCTAGGACCTCTCCCTTCACCTTAAAGTTAACTCCTTGACAGCAAGCTCATTTTACAGAGTTCATGGCTCTGGAACATAAATTGGAAAACCAAAGGCGTTTAATGTATTATCAAATCAATAACCCAAACCCAGACACACAGTTTATTTTCCCCGCAGTACGAACTGCTGTGGCATGCAACATTTAGCAATTTTGCGGTGTCCCACTCCTTGATTATGGTGTGTTGTCCTTGCGGCTGTTATTGTTCAGCGCCGTCACGCCCACTGCTCCCCAAAATGTTAATTGATTTTGGCCAAAAGGGTTTCAGAACCAGCTTGCCAGCTATTATTCGTGTTGACACGAAGAGGGACCCAACACGAGGCAGCAGCTCTAAGGACATTCAACTCTCGGATTTATCGCTTCGAGTGGCTTCTTTGCCTGTGCAATTTTCAATTTCACGCCCTCAGCCACTTTTTCCCACCTCATTTGCATATTTTCCGGCAATTATTATTCGCACATGCGAATATTTTCCAACCATTGTGATTCTAATTCGATTTCGATACTTCGCGCCCCATTGCAATTTGCCTTTTTTACGATTTGTTTTGCCAGGATCGTGTGCCGGGGCCCTATTGATCTCATAATCGAGCCAAGTGGGCTAAAAAAGCAACATCCTGCGAGAGGAGGAGAGGAGAGGGTCGTCGCCTGATTTGCATTATTATTCGCCTGCTCTTTTTTTTTATATATGAGGAGTGCCAATTTTTGATAGATGATGCGTGAAAATATGGGGTGACGGCGAAGGGGCCGGTGCAGCCCGCTTATTTGCATATTTGATTAATTTGTTTGGTTTTTTGGGTGGTTTTTTATGGAAAAATAATAAGCATTTCATTGTGCGTTAGGAAATATATGACTGAGGAATTAGGAAACTCTCTATAGCTGAACTAATTGCAAGGACATTCAGGGCGACGGACGTTATTGATGGGGCGGAACAGTTGTTTCTGATCAAGAGGGGAATTTGACAAGCCTAGAGATCTTTTTATTTAAAAAATGTAGGTAAAAAACGTTTGAATTATAGCCAGGAAGTTTGTTGAATAAAAAAAAAACATAACATAAAATAAAGTTTGTAGACAGACATATTTAATAACATTTTAATCACTTTAAATAACAGCAATTACTTTATTTGAAAGTAATTCATTATTATTATGTTGAAGTTAATTTTCGACTCAGACAATTCTTCTTAATTAATTTAAATTATTCGCTTATTTTCCAAAAATATGTAGCTTTAATTATTGCTTATAAATGTAGTTTAGTTTAAATAGAATACTATTCTATATAGAATCTATACATTTGTTAAGTTTAGCTTCATACAACAGTACCCTAACTTACACAATCGAAAATCACCCAAAACTCCATTCATCATTTAATAAGACATTAATTAATTCGATTAATTTAATGTATTATATTTAAGTAGACTTATAATTTAGGGATTTTTTATGCCATCGTAAAAACTGCATTATCTTCTTATCTTGAAAGCTGTTAATAGTGGAGATTTACCCCTGAACTTAATCAATTTGGAAATCAGGCGCGACAGGAGCCTAAGCTGTGCATCTTTTACATGTAAATCGTCATCGTAGTTAAATGTCCTGGGACCAGGACTCGCTGCTGATTCTGTGTGTTGCCTCCTGCCTAGCAGGCACTAATCCAATTGCTGTTCGGATCATTAAGCACTGATTGCGTTTATGGCGCAGACAGGACCTCGCACTCCCATACATACACATGAATAGCTGCGGGCGTACATATACAAATGCGTACAGTATGTGTCTGGATCGGATCCTGCGCAAGGACGACACTTGCAACAGTCGCGGCATATGCAGATTAACCCAGAAAAGGGGACGCGGCATCAATTATGCTGGCAATGCGGCGCTTTAGATTTAACAGCAAATCGATTTTGCGATAAAAACAACACGAAATTAAAGTGCATGTGTGTCGAGGGAAAGTGTAAAAATTAAATTCACATCTTGGCATAACTGCTAACTTAGCACTTTCTTTTACACTAATAAAAAATAAAAACGATTACATTTTATAAAAATTGTTGACTTAATTTAGAATAAATGGAAACCCGTAAAAACCGGTTTATAATATTTTTTATTACCTTTTCCTTTACAGAAAAGAAAAAAACTTATTTTTTGTGAAATTTACTTTAAAAAAAAATGGTCCTTAAGCATTTTATGGAATCTATCCACAGACAAAGATCTTATTTAAGTTCCTATTTAAGATACCTTGACAGCATTAATTTTGCTGAGTGATTTAGGCTTAAAACTTTGGAAGATTGTTACTTAATTCGTACTTGAGAATTTTAATGCCTTTAAAAACATACGCTTTCAGTAATGGTAGTAATGGAAATATTTATTAGCTATATCTTACTGCAGACAATTTAAGACATTAGTTTAAGACTTTTTTCAAATCTAGTATTTAAATTTAAATTGAAATTTTGAAATTCTTTGACATTCTCTTATAATATCTGTAGGAGTTATCATGGCAAAAAGTATGTAATTTCGTGAATGTAAGCTATTTAAAAACATTACGCCTTATTAGGGATATAGAGAGAATAATAAACTTTTTTCTACGTGTTTTTTCTTAACCTATCTGACTGGCATCCTCCTCCATTCAAATGAACCGCAAAAGTAAATCTGCATTTGATTTGTCACCCCGGCGCACATGTTGCAAAAAAAATGAAAAAAAAGGAAAGTTTCACCGCAACTGTCGCCACGAAAGGTGACACACACAAAAATAGAAAAACAATTGCCAATTACGAGCGAGCAGTTTGCTCGCGTTTCCCTGTCTCCGTGAGCTACCCCGGATCACCAGGACCATCCCTACCCTCTCTCCTCTCTCCGGTAGCCATGGTGACCAGCATGGCCCAATAAACAACAGTTGGAACAAAGTAAAAACGGGAAGAGAAACAATCGAATGCAGGAAAAACCGAACCAAAAAACCTGAGGGGTGGCAGCAGGCGGCAGGAAAAACTGTGTGGAAAATCACTTTTGCGCTCATAAATTTCAATAATAAAAATTTGAATGCAGTTGACACGACACCGAAACAAGCATCCTCGGCCACCCCAGCCCCTGCTCTGAGGAGGGCGGCAAACAAGGTTAAGTGAAATAAAAATTAGTGAAGTGCATAAACAAGGTGCGGGTCGGCGGGCTGCCATTTGAATCTGGATCCGAATCTGGATGCTGCCTGCACCACCCGATAATTGAATTGGCTTGTCGCATTCGGTTGAGGAGGCACAACCCTTTTTTTTCTATGTCCACCGAAGAGGTCTTTGGATTTTGCATACATATGTACGGTTACATGTAGGAATATGGTCGGATTTGAGCTCGAAATCCATTACTGCCATATGGAAATCGAATACGGGGTGGCGGCCTCAATTAATATTAGCAGTTCAAGAGCAAATACTCTAATCTAGAGGTCACTGCCATGGGATTAATGTCAGGGCTTTTATTTAGCAATAGAAGTTTCAAAGGAAATTTAGTGGAAAAATCAGTTATCCTTTAATTAAATTGAATAAGTAATGACAACTTAAAGAGCTTGAGCAGATTTGTTGAAGTTCCTAAACTTTAAACACTTGTTTTATGTATAATTTGTACTTAAAATATAAAAACTAGATCTATCAACAAATATTGTAAGGAGTTTCACACAACATTGTAAAATCAAATGAAAAAAAATGTCACCATAAAACTCACCCTTCCCCCAAAACAAAATTGTTCAATACCATTTTGAAGATCTACAACACTTCTATTTTGAAGTTAAGTTACCATTAGTAACGATAATACAGAACAGATATAACTTTATCATAATTGTTGAAAAGCTTTAAAAGTCTTTATGTGAATACAGTGTTCTTCTTGGATAGGACCACCTTCTGCAAGTGCTCTTCAGCCGTGTGAATAGTGTGCGTTCCTCCCGCATGTCTCTGAGTGCACTTGACCATGGGCACTCCGGAAATGCTCTTTGCCCACGTACTCGTGGTACCAGACTTACGGATCTGTCCCAGCTCGTAGGTTATGAGGGGACCCAGTCCGGTAGAGCCCTTGGCCGTGGGGAGTGTCGGCACCTTGGAGCGCTCCACGGTGCGCATCACGCATTCGGTGTCGCAGGAGAGACAGGCCAGATCGTTCATCACCCTGACCCTGCCGGCGGCGGCGGCACATTCATCGTTGGTCATCTCCATGTACTTCTGCAGGGCGTCTGCAATCATGTGCACCTTCCGCTCGATCAGCTCGCGGAAGTCTTTGAAGCTCAGCTCCAGTGCATCGATGCCCATTGTCATGCGGAGATTGTCGATTATCTGCAGGACGTTCTTTTCGTTCAAGCCGACGAGGTTTCGGATCTCGCAGAACTTGTCCTCCAGTCTCTCCTTGAATTCCGCGAGCTGTTCCAGCGACACCTTGGTCGCCAATTGCTGGAAGTTCGGTTTCTCGGCCAGCAAAAGTTCCATCTCTGCTCTATCCGATTTCACAATGTCCAAATGGGCAGCGGATTTCTTTAGCTGGCTCGCATCGTCCTCGAGAACCTTTATACGAGCCATCATGTTGCCGCTGGCCTCCGTGCTGCTGGCCACGAAAAGTTTGACCTCCCGTACAGTGGCCTGCAGTTCGGTTATCATACCCAAAAGCCTTTGGGAGTCCTGCTTGTAAAAGGCAGCAGTCAGATCGTTGACCTTGTTGGTCAGAGCACAGAATTGTGCTTTGTTATCCAGGAGCTCGTTGAGCATTTGGCTCGGGGAGTAGCAGAGGGTCTTCAGCCCAAACTGCTCATCCGGCTCATCCTCGACCTTCTCCAGTTCCGTGCTCGCCGAGGATTCCTCGTGGACTTCTTCTTCCAGCAGCCCCAGCTCTTCTTCAGCAGCCGCCTCATCATCGTTAATGGACGATCTGATGGAAATCTCCTCGTCTCCCGCTCTCATCAGCACCCTCAGCTCTTTGGAAAAGTGGCGAAGCATTTTAATCCGCTGAGGATCCTGTCCCTTGTCGATCATCATGTGGCTTACGGTATCCAGCTGCTTCACGATTATCTTCACCTGCCCCGTGAGATTGCTTACAAATTGTTTCATTTCTAAAGCGCCCTGCTCATTGCTCAGCTCCATTTTCGTTAGACGCGAATCCAAGCGCATAAAGTTCCCGTTCAGAGAAATAAGTGACGCCTTTTCGGAGCGGTGAGAGGACTGTGAAGGCACGGCAGGGACCTCCGAGCATTTTTCATCGACCAAAGCAGAAGAACCTACAGAAGGTAACGGCTCTGGCTGGGCGGCCGGAGCTTCTATCTGACTATGCTTAGAAGCTGCAGGTTCTACTTCTGGACCTGGCTCTGGTGCAGCCTCGGTTGGTTCTATTGTAGCAATTTCCTCCGCCTCCGGTAAATTTTCCGCCGGAGGAAGCGGAGGGGCCTCTTCGGCCATGTCAACTGGTGGAACCTCTTCAGGCTCGGCAACTGGAGGAACCTCTTCGGCCTCGGCCACCGGAGCTGCTTCCTCGACTGGCGCTTCAGTCGGAGCATCTGCCTCAACATCCGCTCCAGCAAACATACGAGACATCCGAGGTTTGCTTAAATTTACTGCGAATATACAAACAAAAAATAAATAAATTATAATGAAACTAAAAAAATATCCTTTTCCACTCACATAAACTTTTCTGGAGGCGGGCGTTGGTCATAACGTAATCGTCCTGCACAACGACGTCATCAAAGACGTCCAAGCGCTGGGCAAAGCACGTGAGGAGAACTTGCAAGGCGTAAAAGTTAACGTGTCCCGACTCCGGCGAGCCAATGGCCACTTCGATGAGCTCCTTGTAGGTGAACGCCATTTGGGAAGGATGCAAGTGCACGAGCTCTCTGGATTTTATCCTTCCTAATTGGACAAATACCAAATGGTATGAATATGTTAAAGTGTTTAGTGTAGCAAACAAGTTTTAGGTTCGGTTAATTGAAATTTTCTGAAAATTTTTCGAGACTTGTCTGTAATACAGCTAACTCAGTGACAAGCTGATCGCAAAGATTTCAGTTCTTTATAACTGTAATTATACAAACCAGATTTAAATCTAATTACTATAATGCCCACATTATCTCCTTAACCATTTACAAATATTCACTTGCAAACGCAAGAGAATCGAGCCTCTGCATTGACTTGAACAATGAATTTGAATTCAAAACATCGCTCCCAGAGATCGACCTATCGATAGTCACGTCAGATGCTATCGATAAAATGCATATCGCCCGTGCTAGCAACAACAATAAACACCGGCGTTATAATTTCACGTTTATGAAAAACTAATATTTTATTCTGGTTGTTGATGTTATAGACAGAACTATCAGGTCAGGATGCGGTTTACTTCTTGGCCTTCTTGGGGTCGCCCTTGGCGGCGTCCTCGCTCTCGGCGGCCTCCTTGGCGCGCTTAGCGCGAATACCAACCAAACGAGCATCAGTGCGAGCCTAAAATATAACAAAGCGATGAGTATCGAAGCTCCCCAGGAAGCAGACAAACCGCTGTTAGCTTACCTTGCGCAGGGTAGCGAAAGCCTTGAACTTCTTCTCGTCCTTGGTGACCTCACGGAACTCGACAACGGCGGGCTGCTCGTTCTTGACGGGCATGACGGGGCCCTTGAGCTGGGTGGCCAGCTTGCACTCCTCGAGGGTGGACTCGCCCTTGCGGATCTTCTTCTCGTTGATGGGGAACAGGATCAGCTTGCTGCGGTACTCCTTCAGACGCTGGATGTTGCGCTGGCGCGACTCCAGGGATTTGTTCTTGCGACGACGGTCCACGGCGATGCCGATGGTCTTGGCGAAGTTCGCGCTGATGCCAGCGCCCTGCGGATTAAAACAGAAGCGTTTAGTGGTGGCCTTAATCGAGACCTAGCAGTTAAGCACTCACCTTCAGCTCCTCCAGGGTGAAACCACGGCCGGCACGCAGCTTTGTGTGGTAGCGGATGGTGGGGCAACGGACCACTGGGCGCAGGGCACCGCTGGCGGGGCGGGGGAAGACGGCCTTGGCCTTCTTGACGCGGTTCTCGTGCCTGCGCACCTTGCGGGCGGGCTGGTTGAACCAGGTCTTCACATGCCGCTGCCACCACTTGTGGTAGTGCTGGTTTGGAATCATATTGTTACCCTTACCCATCTTGGCGGTTTAGATTGGCTGCAACAGAGGAGCGAAAACAACAACAATAACATTAATATCATTTTGTGTATATGCGGCATAACCAAACAGCAATAGGCACCAGCTGCGGCGGCAGCGACCCACGTGGCTGAGTCATTTCGCTTGTTTCAGTCGCTATTAAACGCATTTTAATCACTATCTGAGCCGCGCCTGCAGCGCCCGAGAGTTGCGCAGCCTTCGCCCATTCGATTGCACCATTTCAGGTTCGTTTTTCAGTTATTTTCAGTAAATTTCGGGACGCACTAAAATTTCACACACCTTTTCTTCCCAACAACGAATTAAAAAGGAAATCGCAACCAACTTCACGTCGTAGCATGAACGAAAATTTCCCTCGAAAATTCCCAGTGCCGACAACGAAATTTCCCCAGCTATCGATTGGTGATGCAATCAGTGTTAGCGAGAATTTTCATCAATTCACATTTTTTCCGCACGCGAGTCGCATTTACTGTCACCGGCGCATCGGCATATTATTTCCAAAGACCGCAAAAATAAGTTAGCGGCCACCGAGAGCATTTGGCGCATTTAATAAGTTTAATTGCCTTATCGATTGACTGGCGTGTCGCGTGGCAACTCTGAACTGTACCTCTGATACAGATAAAAAACTATTGACTATTGAACCGTCTATCTATAATCGAGAAATTGCGCGCTAATTCCCGCATTGAAGAGCAATAATCGTCGTCGGGTCCAATCGAAAGAATTGTCCAACAGATCCCCCAACAAACGAAGATGAGTGAGGAGGTTCCCGCGTCGCCGGTCGCCATCAGCGAACTCAAATACGAAGACATGGGGCAGCTCAACTTTTCCAAACTGTACTCGCCCAAGATGAAGAGCGTCTACTGGCGCTACTTCGGCTTCCCTTCCAACGACAACAACGAGGTAATAACCAAGCAGAACGTGGTCTGCATCAAGTGCCACAAGGTCCTGACCAACCACGGCAACACCACCAACTTGCGGGCGCATCTCCAGCACCGCCACAAGGATCTGTTCAAAGAGCTGTGTCAGGAGCACGACATTCACGTTCCGCCGCGGAAAACGCCGCGCAACGTTACCCACCCGCCGCTGTCCAAGCGCAATGTGTCGACGCGCCGCGTCAAGCTGGAGTTCATCAATAATCGCAACCACGACAACGCCTCCGATGAGGAACTGGACGAGGCGGCTGTGGCCACGGCAGCCATGCAGGCGGAGGAGGACGGCTCCTCGCAGACACTGCTCTACGAGACCATGGTGCCGTTCACCTATGACGAAGCCGACCAATTGGTCGAGGAAGATGAGCGCATGGTCCCAATGGAATCAAAGTTCGGCCGTAAGCGCAAACTGGCCAATCCCTCGAGCGCCCTGCAGCATTCGCGCGGCATAAAGCACGAGGATGGCGGCTACGCGGCGGCCGCCATTGCCAATCTGCCGGAGGCCCTCACGGACATCGTGATCAAGGATCTGCGCAATGTGGACTCCCTGTACGATGTGGGTTTCAGTGACTTTGTGCGACAGGCGGTGGGCAACTCGGGCTCCATGCCCGATCCGCAGAAAATTGAATCACTGATCGCCGAGATGCACGCCTCCAAGTTCCTGGAGATTGGCGACATCACACGGGAGTTCACCAACGAGAAGCCCTTCTCCTTCGCCTTCGAGCAGTGGGTGAACGTGGAGCAGCGTCGCTTCCTGAGCATCTATCACCACTATTTGGACGAGGAGACGCAGTCGGTGCGGAGCATGCTGTATGCCACTGTTGAGTACACTGACTACATCGTCTTTGACGATCTGCTGACAGACTTTTACCTGGCCAACTGTACCTTGGCCATCATCAACTACGACGATGAGCAGGAGGACTTGCTGCACACCTATCTCAGGGAGAAAAGTAAGGGCATTCGAGCTTAATATATTGACATTTTCCGCTGTAAATACTTATGAATGTTTATATTTTAATTTTCAGATATTCCCATTGTTTTGTGCTACGTTACGGTTATTGACAAATGCCTGCGTCGCGTGTTCGAGATTGAGGAGGTGGCGTCGCTTCTGGAACAGGTGAAGGACATCATCCAGCGTCACTCGGCCGAGATCAGCGCGAAAGTGGCGGAGCTGCCGTCCTACAATGAGAACTTCCCCTGGACCCTGTACGAAATGCTCAAGTTCTTTGCCGAGTCCATTTCCTGGTCCGATGACATGGACCAGCTCGTGCTGACGGCCAAGACAGTGACTGAGGCACTCAGTGCTCTGGTGGTAAGCACGCTACTCCTTAATCTTAGATATGATCTATAGGATAAACTCTTATTGGCAGATTGCTCTGGACACGCTGCGCGGCGAGGATATCCCCCTGAGCAGCATGCTGTCGCCGATCACCTCCAAGATTCTCATCAAGAAGCTGGGCATTGCCGAGCAGGACGACTCGCTGATGATGAATGTGAAGCGCACCATTGCCGGTGTGCTGCAGTCCCACATCATTTCCAACGACAACCTGACCGCCGCCGCATTGCTGGATCCGCGCTTCCATCGCCTGACCACCATTGACAATCTTGACAGATGCATTCGCATGCTGACCCACAAGTACAACAAGGCCTTCGGGGGAAGTGCTAGCGGTGACTCAAACGAGGTAGCCGCCACAACCTCCGTGAACACATCGCCCACTGTAAACATCAAGGCAGAGCCGAGGGCCATTGGTGGAGGATCAGCCAGGCGGTCGAGTGAGTATAAAGCAAGCCATAGAACTTACACAGTTTGACTAACGCAAAACTTATTGCAGAACTGGAGCTGCTCTTTGACATTGCCGAGATCCCGAGTCCGCCGAAGCGGGACTCTGACAGCACCGTAGAGACAGACCTGAAGCGGTACCGCAACGAGGTGATAGTGCAGCTGGACGAGTCGCCCATCGAGTGGTGGCACAAGATGGGCCACATATACGGAACGCTGCGCGACCTGGCCACCCTGTACCAGAGCGTGCCCGGCGTGGTGACCCTCAGCTTCAAGAAGGCTCTGCGCGACCAAATCTACGAGTTCAACAAACGCTACATGCTCACGGGCAACCAAATCGATGCAATCCTCTTCCTGCACCATCACAGCAACTAGACCGCCACCTCAGAACCCTGTTTTTTATCTTATAAATACAGTTTAATTATGTATATTAATCTTAATCCGACCGTATGTGTATATGTATCTATATGGACACGACGGCATCACGGGCACTGCAAAGTCATTACCAACCCCGCTTTGGTAAAGGAAGGAACACTTTTCTAATATGCATACGAAAGCAGATGGGAGAATCCCCTCGCGTATAAGCTGTCCCAATGATTTAAGTAACTCTTAGTGTATATCTGTTAATAAAAGTAATTCAAATATACAAACCAAAGGCTCTTGGTTCGTCAATCACTATCCAGTTATGAGATGGGATTACGTTTGTTTGGATATGTTTAAAAAACACTTTTTCGCTTAAATCGACTCTAAACCAAATTCAAATCTTTAAATATGTAAGAAATCCCTTAATTTGTCTTAAGAGAAACGATTTAATTTACTCTACTCAACTTTTAGAAATGGTCTCTCAAACAACAAATAAATATCATAAAACAAAGCGTTTGGGGTTGTCTTTTAAAATGCTGTACTTTTCTGCCTAATTTTGATTGTTTATATTATATAAAATCATTTAAAATCTTTAAATTAGTTTAAACAAAAAAGAAAGGTTGTTAGGGAAGCTGAAGTTGTTATACCCTCGCAGTTTGCAATTGAATCTCTGATCCCAATTTTTAGTCAATCATAACTAAGCCAAAAACTAATGATTGAAATTATTATTAAAGTTGCATAACCCCTTTTAATTTTTTAACAATTTGGTAAACTATTATTTTGTTCATGTTTTACCAATATATTATATTTTATTGATACAAATTTTTAAAGCAAATGAAAAGTTATATGACTTTTGGCAAGCAATTAGTTTTTGTCCAAGTATACCTTAAAATTTTGAATCTTTAAACTTTAAATATGTATTTTGTGCAAATCAAAATTTAAAAAAGCAATAAACATTTCTAAAATAGATTTCATTAGATAAACAATTTATTATAAAACATAAAGAAATTATCGGAATTTTCAAACTTATAACTATTTACTTAGTAATGGTAATTGCCCTAATTTTATCATTCCATTTGAGTTGCTTTAATTTTGTTCAGTGTGTTTAAAAACTTCCCTAGCTAGTATTTAAATTTCCCAGCTACGGTCATATTGCGGTTTATCAATAGTACCACAGAGGGAGTTTCCGATGCTATTACGATACTATCGCTTTAACATTAGAATTGATATTCTGTAAATATTAAAGCTAATATATTAAAAATGGTATGAATATTTATTGAATATAAATCAAAATTGTAAAAGAGGGGTAATGGAGAGGTAATGTTACCGCACTAGTTGGAACAAAAAACAACTGTGCCGTCGAAAGTCCCTCCATCGATAGTATCGATAGAACCGTCAATGTTTTCACACCTCTAGTTGCCACAAAAGAAGGGGAATTAAGGCCAAAATATTATTGCAATCAGGACAACTAGTGGCTTGCCAGCCCCCTTGCACTGCTAGGAGTGGATCCCTGAAAATGCGCCGGCATAGTGGATGCGACATCCGTGCCCAGTAACCCAATTCTGCAGACGGAGTGACGGCTGAGAGCGGCGGAGAGTGTTGGAACCGAAGAGAAAACAGCAACGGGGCGGCGGCAACGCCAACAGCAACGAATCAACAACTAGGCAGCGTCGTTGTTGCTCTGCTCTACAGAAAATCCGGGCCCCTTATCGCAAGCGAGCACCTAGGCGAGGCGAGACTCGTCTCTGTCGGGGCGAACGATGTGCGGGTTGGACGTGAGACGCTTCTGCGAGGACTGGCGGATCTGGATACGGCCGCTGCTGATCGTCACCTATGGCATTTTCGCCATCATTGTGGTGCCGCTGCTGATTGTGAACTCGGTGAAGGATGGTTTCCAGCGCAACGACCAGCTCATCCTCATCGGAGGCCTGTTCGTGCTGGCCGCCGTGCCCGTGTCGATATGGCACATTATCCAACACGTCATCCATTTCACAAAGCCGATTCTGCAGAAGCACATCATTCGCATACTGTGGATGGTGCCCATTTACGCCCTGAACGCGGTAAGTGGGTCATCGATATGGGAATTGGAATCGAAATCGGAGACCGCAAACAAGTGCGCGAAATCTAATACTCGCTCTTCGCCTTCGATTCTCCGCAGTGGATCGGCCTGTTCTTTCCGAAGCACTCGATTTACGTGGACTCGCTGCGCGAGTGCTACGAGGCGTACGTGATCTACAATTTCATGGTGTACCTGCTCAACTACTTGAATCTCAACATGGACCTGGAGGCCACCATGGAGTACAAGCCGCAGGTGCAGCACTTCTTTCCGCTCTGCTGCATGCGACCGTGGGTGATGGGGCGCGAGTTCATCCACAACTGCAAGCACGGAATCCTCCAATACACGGTGGTGCGACCAATCACTACCTTTATCTCTGTGTAAGTTTAGAGAGAGACTTTGGTTCTCCTGCAAATCATAATCCGAATTTGGTAATCCCTAAACCGTAGCATCTGTGAGCTGTGCGGCGTCTATGGCGAGGGCGAGTTTGCCGGCAACGTGGCCTTCCCCTACATTGTGGTCGTGAACAACATCTCCCAGTTCGTGGCCATGTACTGTCTGGTGCTCTTCTACCGTGCCAACAAAGAGGACCTCAAGCCCATGAAGCCCATTCCCAAGTTCCTCTGCATCAAGGCTGTGGTGTTCTTCTCCTTCTTGTAAGTGTCAAGAGATACTTTTCCTGTGTTTGAATGTTGTATTTATTTAAATCGTAGCCAAGGAGTGCTGCTCAATGTGCTGGTCTATTACAATATCATTAAGGACATTTTCGGATCGGATGTGGGCGACACAAATCTAGCATCTCTGCTGCAGGTGAGTTGCTGGTCAAGAGATTCAACCGAGAGCTACTTTCTCTTTTTGAGACCTTTATGGAAAATATATATATTTCTTATTTAAAGTGAAAGTTTTTAAACATGTAAATCCCCTTTGGCCAGAACTTCCTCATCTGCATCGAGATGTTCATCGCCGCCGTGGCCCATATCTACAGCTTCCCACACCATCCGTTCCACATCAACTCGCCGCAGTACTGGAACAATCCGAACCATAGCTGGTGCCGCGCCTTCCTCTCCATGATGGACATATCCGACATGCAGGAGGACGTCACCGAGCACCTGGGAGTGGTGAGCAGTTCGCTGAGTCGCCGCTTTCAGGGGCGCAGCACCTATCAGCCGCTGGCGCGCAGTCCTCGTCGCTCCAGCAGCGAGTCGGAGTATCTCATAAGCAAGCGGCAGGATCAGCAGTTGTCGGGCAGCTCGTCGCAGTCAGGTAACATGGCAACATATGGCGCAACTTCAAGTCGCCTGATCGTGCCCGTGTACGAGGGCAAGTTGAGCACACTCCCCGAGAGCCAACCCACTCACTCCCAATCTCAATCTCGATTTCCCCTAGCAGGCTTGCCGCCCGACGATATGAACACTAGTAGCAATAGCAACAACTACCAACAACAGCAACTACACTTGCCGGGAGCGGTGGGTACTACACAGCCGACGACGCGTCAGCGTGAAACATTGCATCTGCGTGAGCGCGAGCGCGAAAGGGAGCGGGATCTGGGCGCTGGTGTGGGGGGCAATAGCAGCTTCCTGCGCCTGGCGCCCGGCGCCGGAGCCGCTTCGGCCGCCGCGCCCATTCCCGAGTCCAATGACGACTACGCCATGCTGCTGGGCGGCGGCGCAGGCAGGTGACACCGCTACCAGCATTACCACTACCAGCAGCATCACCAACACCCGCACATTGACGACGCATTCGAGGATGAAGACGGCGTGGACGTGAGCCAGCACTTAAATTGCGCCTCGTCGCTCAGCGCCTCGCTGTCCGTGTCGTTCGGCATGTCGAGCAGCCTCAAGTTCAGTGCCACGGGCAGCAATCAGACAGCATCCGAGTGGTCGAACTCAACGGGCGGGGATGATGACGGTGACGGTGACGGTGACGATGACGATGATGATGACGCGGACGAAGACGAAGACGACGGTGCTGGCGGCGGTCAGCCCGTTGTTGTTTTTGCTTCAACGACGCGGCGTCGCCGCGATCGAGAATACATCACCTAGACGCCCCTGACCAGCCCCAAATCCTTATTCAGTTTATGTTATGCTTATATTTATGATTTCTGTACTATCTTGATTTGTGTTAGGCTAAAAATACTCATGAAACGAACCCATTCTAGCGGGCCCCATCGAATGGGCGCTCCTTGTAATCGTGGCCTTAGTTTTCATTGCGAAAGCGCACCGCCCCAACTGATTTTCCACTTTCCACATGCCACTATCAATGTAATCGCACACACATCCCTTAGCCCAAAGAATCATCATCATGCTGGGGTCAAGCGGCGTTTTGTACGTACATTTTATACACTGTTTTTGTGGCAAGCCGACCTTGCTCTCGAAACGATATTCTTACTATATACACACATCCCCCCGCTAGGTGATCCCGAAGAAGTATGTGTAGTTAATGGAGCCAGGCCTCTGAACCGCTTGTGAATTTTGTGACTGCCGCCGGTCCGAAAAGGGCGAGACTTGTATTTATATAGAAATCTTATTGTAAAACTAATATACATCGTAATAATATAATCTTGAAAACAATTTGCAACTGACTTTTATGTTTTTATCATTTGACTTTGCATTATTTGCACGCCCATGCACACTAACATTGCTTTTCATTCGCTGTAATATAATATTAAGTCTAAGTCTTATCTTTTGTTTCATTTTGGTTGACGCCAGACGTAGATAAGGAAGGTTTTAAAAACATTTGCTGTATCATTGATTTCCCCCGACATGCATTCCATTCCCCGTGCTCTCAAATGGACCTTGATCTTTTGTGTTTTATCTCAGACTCTGATTTGCTCGCCTTGCTGATAAGAGATGAGCAAAGAAACGCCATTTAATTTAGTTTGTAACATTTATTGAATTGTTTGTTTAAGCACTTCGATTCCCATGTCTTTTAATAATACTTTCATTTGCTTTACACTTGAACGAAGATACATAGAACGAAACAGAGGAAACTTTAAATTAAAACAAAGACGGAATACGCAGACGGAGAGTGTCCGATAGATGGACACAGACAATGTAGAACGAAGTACATTTAAAGGCATACACGGAATTCACGTTACGAACATTACATAAATCAAATCAAATCGAATACTAAACGCGGATGCTAATAGAATGAAAACAAGTAAACCGAATATCAATCAACATCAATTAAAAACAAATTCAGTCCAGTGATTACTTCTCGTGCTGTATCCCAGTATATTTCGGCGCAACCAGCCGCTCCCGATCAATTGTTGTAGTTCTGCCTGCCGCCCAGCTCGAGCAGATATCGATCCGGATGGTCCATCCAGTCGGCGGCCGTCAGCTTCACCGTCCGCTGTCGCTCGGCCTCCTTAATCTGCCACTTCTTGATGTCCAATTGCACTTCGCGTGATGTCTTGTCGCCGCATCCCCAGACCTGCGATGGAAGGAGAGCAACGTGTAGTTCTTGTTGTTGGTAGACACTGTTGTTGTTTTTTTAGGGTGAGGAGAATCGTAGACTTGGTTTAAAAATGCATTGTATGAGCACAACACCTGGCCATTAGGCGGCGCAGGTGTGGTGCTTTTTTAACTGCTTAGGCTGAGGATTCAGCCTTTAATATGCGATATATATACATATACATACGTCAATGATTTTTACACTATATATAGCCTAGATATATGCGTATACACATATATATATAAATATACCCTGTTGAGTAAGGCTTATTGTACATGAAATGCAATTAAAATACAGAAAAATATTCACAGCATGTTGTATGCTTACCTCTATGGACATTAGTCCCGCCGCCAGTCCCTTGCAGTCCACATTCTCGAAATGCTCGTCGACCGATATAATGGGTTTGCGGGGATCGGCGCCAGCGCGAAATCCCTTGGGATAGCCGCGTATGCTCGTGTTTAGGTACAAGATGTTCGGCTTCTTTTCCAGTATCACAAACCTTTAAGGAACATGATTAGTAAACAGAGCGCAGATCTAAACCAACTTCTTCGCTACACACTTGGGCAGCAGCTGGATAATACAGGAGCCCTCGCCGCCCACGAACAGGTGCGTCTCCTTCCATTCACTGGGCGAGGCCACGCAGTACGTCTGCTCGTCCTTGGTGTGCAGCAGGACGAGAGTGGGTCCCCGGTAGCCGAGAACGTGATGCAGAAACCGATTGGCACCAACGCCATGCTCGTTCGAGTCGTACAGCAGCGTCCAGTGGGACGGCATCATCGAGAGCTTCTCCTTGAAGATTTGCACGGCGTTTGAGGCACTGCTAGTGGCATTGCCCTTGCCGGCCGAAGGCGGAGCCACGGTCTGCGGCTTGGAGTAGAGCGGCGGCAGAGCCCCGGCCAGCAGCCAGGCCTGTGAGAGCGGCATTAGCGAGTCCAAGTCCCTGCCACCATCCCCGCCACCGCTGTGGTCGGTGGCGTCCGTAAAGGGATTGCGTTGCTCCAGCACCGGAGTCTGCAGCTCAATGCCGCAGGACTGCGACTGCTGCTCGAGGCCGCGATAGGCGGTGGACAGTGTGTGCACGCAGTACTTGTGCACGAGCAGCACCAGGCGAATGAGGTTCTGCTCGAACCAGCGGCACACGTAGCCCAGACTCAGGCTGTCGTGGCAGAGGAAGATGGACTTGGTCACCGAGCCGAAGGTGCGGTTGATGGCCGGGCACAGGACGGCGTTGCCCGAGTGCTGCATGGCAATTGTGTAGCAAATGTGGAGCAGGCGCGTGACGCCCTCCTTGTCGATGAAGTCGGGATTGTCCTCCTGGGCGTACATCTTGATGTAGCACTCCAGTGTCTTGGCATCGTCCATGATGCCGAGGAATCGCTCGCACTGCTGCCGGAAGGCCACGGTGCCCAGGTGCTTCGTGGTGGCCTTCGAGTTGCTGTGCATCAGCCTGAACAGCCGCTGTCCCAGGTCCGCGTACTGCGGAAAGACTTGTGACTGATGCGGGGCGAAAGAGCGAAAGGTGTTGTATGTGAATGGGTTGTCGTCGTTGTTTGTTATCAGCTAATTACTCACCACAAAGACGTCGGCCACAATGCCATTAACTCCAAGTTTGGCCGACGACAGCTCCCTCAGAATCTCCGCCAGCTTCTCCACCGGCACCAGCTGCGTCAGATACTTCTCGGTGACGTCTGCCCCGGAGGCGGACCTGGTCATCGATGCCTGTGACTGCTGCACCTTGAGACTGTTGTTACTGCCACCGCCGACTGCGTCAGAGCTGCCGTTGTGGGAGCCACTCGAGTGGGCGGAGTGCGTGCTGGACTTGTGCCTGTGCTTCCCGCCGTCCAGGGGAGGCTCACTGGCGTCCGACTCCCCCTTGGTACTCGTGTTGCCCATTTTCTAGAGTGCTTGTGCGTATCCCACTTCGACGCAATTGATTTGCACAGCGATTGTCGGTGGCAGTGGAAACGTACAAGTAAAGGGCATAAAAAAGGCCAAACGCAGGTTTGCACTGAATCGAATTCGCCTGGCGCAACAGGTGCAGGAGGGAGTTTCTGGTACAAAAAAAAAACTGCGACGCTGTCGCAAAACCTGTTATGAAACACACAAACACAGCGCTAATAAATCTGGTAAATATATTTACATAATTAAACGCAAATTAAGCTTTGAAACGAGAAACGAAAACAAACCAAACAAAACACACAGTTATCGATAACGATTGTGCCGTTTTGGCACGTTGTCTCCCATCGCTTGTTTCCGTTTATGCGTCCGATTATCGGATAATATGTTTTAAACTTAACTAATTAATAGGGGACGTTTTCAATAAATTTATGGAGTTTATCAGGGGAAATACAACTTTGTTTTTCTCTTTAATGGCTTATGTTTATAAATTTTAATACTGTATATGAAATGATTGCAATATTTCCGTAATCGCCACTTCGCACCGCATAAACGATGAATACCAGCTTGTATCACAAAACGTGAATAAAACCAAAACAAATGGTGGCGCCAGCAAGCACTCTCCAAAACAACACAAATTCCGACGACGATGACGCCGTGCGGGCGGCGCCAACTTCCATGCTGGTGCTGGACTCCAAGCGGAAGAGCGCCTTTCTGCCGTACCGCCCACAGTCTACCGTCCTCACCAATCTTCAGCGCGGCAACACAGAGGCTACCTTCTGTCCCGTGGAGGTGTCCCTATCGTTCCACGAACGAGCTGGCCAGGGCGAGATAACAGAGGAGCAGGTGGCGGCGGAGCGGGCGCGCAAGCAAGACATTGATCACAAGGACGAGCATGGCTTCACGGCGCTCCATTGGGCCGCCTCGTACGGCCAGCTGGTGTCCGTGCAGCTGCTTGTGGCAGCTGGGGCTAATGTGAACACCATGGCCCCGGATCTAGTCAGTCCCGTTCTCCTGGCAGCTGCTGGCGGCCACAACGAGATCGTTCGCTTCCTTCTGGATCATGGCGCCGACTCTGGGCACATGGACATTGTGGGCAACACGGCGCTGATGTACGCAGCGGCTGGCAACCATCCACACACGTGCAACGAGCTGCTGGCCAGGGACTTGGATCTGAGTGCCACCAACGAGAATGGGGAGACTGCGTACTCCCTGGCCGTGGAGCACGGAGCCCAGCTGGCCCAGGCACTGTTGGAACAGTACATGACGGCCATTATAACGGCGGGAGCATTCGGAAGTATTTAATTATAGATTAGGAATATTAAATAATAAATACGAAGCCTTTTATATGTACTAAAACTCAAACATTTTATTCTTGCTCTTGCGCGTCTGCTGCTCCTTGCTGAGGCTGCGTTCCTGGGTCTGCAGAGTGGCCAGCTCCTGCTTCTGGGTCTCCATTTGCAGCTGCAGCCTCTTCTGAAGCTGAACGTCGCCGGCATTCCTGTTCAGCGACTGCTGAACCTTGGCTATGTCCCTTTGCTTGCGTCGGATCTCATCGGCCACCCTCACCGTCTCCACATTGAGAGTTTTGGTGGAGTGCTGCTGCAGTTCGTTGGTCTTCGCCTTCTTGGCCACCTGTTCGCCTTTCTGGCTGCTATCCCCGCTGCCCAGCACGCTGCCGTTGAGGAACGTAAAGACATCCGTGCGTTGTGACTCCCGGGCGTAGGCCTTCTCGCCCGCTTTTCTCTGGCGTCGCTGGGCTCGCTTCAGCTTCCGCTCCACGCTGAAGTAGTCCTTATCCCCGTTGGCGGCCTCACGCAGCTCCATACAGGCATCTAAGGACCGACCCTGGGGAAGGATTTGGGCACTCACTGGGGTCACAATGCCCCTTCCATCAGAGCCCAGACCCGTGCCATGGATGTAGCCCATTTTCTCCATCAGCTTGGAGCCGATGCCCTGTGGAGGTGGTGTTTGTATTAAAAATATTCTGTCCATTTAGTTTGGTGGCATTCTTACCCGCGTAAACTCCTCCCAGGCTCCCAACTTCTCTGTCGGCTTGAAGGTGAACAAACTAAGCTCGACCATGCGAGCTCGTCGAGCCTCCTCCAGTTCATCCATGTCGGAGTCTGCCTCGTCACTGCTGTCCTCGTTCAGAGTCGAACTGCTATCTCCACTGCTAAGCTCGGGATCGCCTTCATCTTTGTCGGTGGTGAGTGGAAACAGCTCCTCGAACTTGAAGTCTCGCTCCCTCTCCTTGTGTTCCTGACCGTCCAGGCGCACTCGACATACCTGCTCCACGAAATTGACGCATAGTACCCGGCCACGGTGCCACAGGCGGTCCTGTAGCTGGGCCAACACCGGACAGCTGCGGGATAGTTTGTGAAAGTCGGGCTGCTTGTACTTCCTAATGGAGCTGCCGCTGACCAGTTCGCCGTGGGAGAAGCGACACCGCGACTCGTCGAAGCGACACTCGCCTTCGAGGTAGTAGGAGCAGGGCAACATCTCGCGATGCGTGGGATTTGTGAAGAGCACCCGCAACCGGACATCCAAGACACCGTCGCCATTGATTATCACCTCGTCATCTACGCCACAGATTAGGGAATTGTGGTAGCTCAGGGCACCCCAGCTGTGTTCGTGCGGAGCCGAGCACTTCTCGCCCACCATAGCTGTGTACTTGGACCGCAGCTCCGCCAACTGCTGCTCCTCATCTGCATTTGATGTGCCTGCGCCAGCCTCCTCCAGGTCGTTGAGTTCGCTCCTGAGCCTTTGTAGCTCGTCGTCCAGGTCGTCTCCCTTTTGAGGAACATCTTCGGCGGGCCCCTCATCTCCTGTATCCTTGGTAAGGGCTAGTAGCTCTTGTAGATTCGTTTTAAGGGCCAAAAGTTCCTGGCGTTGCTGGTCATCGGTGGCATTTTCCAGCGCCTGCTCCACAACAATCAGCTGTTGAACATAACAGAGATCGTAAAGGAAGTCTGGATAAAATTGATATCACCTTTGCTCACTTGTGCTTCGTATTCATCCATAATTAAAGCGCTAAAGCATTGCGCGGCTTTATAAATTTCCAATTGTTTGTAAATCTTTCAATCAGATGCTCGCATACACACACAGCTCCAGTCAACAGCAGCGGACCGTATTGTAGCACTAGGCGAAAGTGTCCCTCAAATCACTTTTAAATACTTAAAAAATACAAGGAAAAATATAGGTGTTAAATTATTAAATAATTTTAAATACTACATTATTAAATTTATTCTAAAACACTCTTTAAAATACAGATAAATAGGGTTTACTCCATAATAGTTTCTATTAATGTAACCGCATGTGTGCTTAAAGGGAAATTTTTACCAGCACTATCAGCTGATTGCACAGGCCTTTACCAACTCTGGCGTCCAGCAACAAAAATACCGGCCACAGCGTGCCGCCTTTTGTTTTGATTTTGCGGTTACATATTATGAAATAACAAGGATTCGAAAATGTTATTATCCCTGCTTCCCTCAACGAGGAACTTGGTGCCACGACTGCACCGCTTCACCAGCAAAATCGCCGTTGATGTTGAGCCGGCGGTTGTCATTGGTCTGGAACAGGCTACCTTTAAGCCAAGGAAACATCCGGGTGTAGTGAAGCCCAACCATGTTGAGCTGCCAAAACAGTTGAGCGACACTTTCAGGCGCATTGTGGGCGACCACCCCGTCAAGAAGGTAGTCCACGATGGCCAGCAGCTCAACTCCTATCTCAAGTCACGCCACCCGCCGCCCTCGCACGAGGAGATTGAAAACAAAAAGCGGATTATCATCGACGAGGTGAACTCCAAGATGCCGCTGGAAAGGCTGGCCACATTGAGTGAGGAGGAGGCCACTCGCTGGAAGCGGAAGAGGGAGCTGGAGATCAACAAGCGACTGGCCCAGCGCGTCTACGCCTGGCGGCGCATCGAGTACGGCACATACGAGGCCATCGTCTATGCCGTTGCCCGCGGCGCCCAGGAGTACGCTGTAATGAAGCGTGTGCTTACGGAGTTGGCCCAGCGGGACGAACAGTTCCGTCCGCGAAGCTTCTTCGACTTCGGATCCGGCGTTGGCACCGGGATGTGGGTGGCCAGCGAACTGTGGCGCGATCAGATCTTCGAGTATTACAACGTGGACAGGTCCAGGGAGATGAACGAGATCTCGGAGCTCATTCTGCGGGACGGGCACGAGAACAAACAGATAGCCCTGCGCAACGTGTACTACAGACAGTTCCTGCCCGCCATAGAGACCAAGTACGATTTGGTGGTAATTTCTCATACGCTCTTCGAGATGGCGGACCAGGAGCAGCGGCAGGAGGTTCTGCTGAACCTGTGGCGCAAGTGCGATGGCTACATGGTCATAGCGGAGGAGGGCACGCGTCGTGGCAGCGAGCTGGTCAACGAGGCCAGGCGGTTTCTGTTAAAACAGGACGACGAGGGTCATACACTTGCGCCGGTACGATCCAAAGTTAACTTTAAACCTGTGCGAAAGTGTGTTTAAATCTCTAATTGTTAATTTTCAGTGTCCCCATGATGTGGCCTGTCCACGTCTAAGAGATCTGGCTGATCGCACACCCTGCAATTTTCCCATTTCGTACGCTCCACTTCGATTGGGCAGCGACTCTAAGGCGGACCGTCACACCGCCTTGTATAGCTATGCCATCCTAAAGAAGGGCCAACCATCGGATAGTTCTCGTTCTTGGCCAAGAATCGTGCGGCCCACATTGGTGCGCTCGAAGCATGCCATCTGTAGGGTTTGCACGGGAGAGGGCAATCTTCAAGAGGTCATTTTCACCAAATCTAAGCACGGAAAGTGAGTGGAATTACAAATTGTGTCTCCTGATCTCCGAAGCAATAATACATATTTTGCAGATCCGCCTACAGTTGTGCGAAAGTCAGTCGCTGGGGCGACCGCCTGCCGATGTCGCTGGGACAGCCGCAGCTCAAGCCCGGCTCCACAGAGTCAGAGCAAGCTGACTTGGCGTAGCTTAAGCAGGTGGAATCGATATGTGAGGCATGAAGTTACACCCTGCCCAGGCAGGGGCTAATTGATACTAAAAACTGGCATCCAATTAGTCGATTTAATTATGTGCAAACAAATCGTTTCGGGCGGAGCTGAAATTAATTAAATAGTTGCATTTAAATTAACCATACAATCCAAATGGCGGAGCCGCATGCTCATTGATACTAAATTTCGTTCAACGGCCAACACACCCTCACCTAGATTTTAATGTATGGCAAGACTAAAGGCGGATGCGGCCGCAAATGGGTTGGCCTCCGCCGTTTGTGGGATCAGCTTGTTATATAATGTCAACGGTATATACGCTGACCAGCGAGCAAATGTGTTTGTAGAGGAAGCTTTGGAAGGACTCTGAGGTGAACTATAAGGTGTGGCATCGCTTTTCAAAAGTGTCTTTAAGTTTCAGCACTTTAAAAAAGGTTTTCAAGAGAACAAAATATAATATTTTTGAAATATAAACTTCTTTTTTATTAAGTCCTAAGCCGCTGCAAATATTTCAATTAGTCATAATTGATTCTTTAGCCAACATGTCTGGGCAATGGTTGCCTTCCAGAGGCCAATCCCAGTTCGGCTGACATTTGGCTATGTGAGTTTTGGAAGTTTTAATGCGGGACGCGCCCTTTTAACGACCGCAGATCATCCCCGCTGCTATTCACCGCTTCGCGGAGTCCCGTCCTGTGTGTGTGTGGCAAAAAGATATGGAGTGGTTGAAAAAAGGGCAACTTGTGGGGCGCGAAAAGTGGCACGTCTCCTGGCAGGGAAGAGTGGGTGCGGTAGAGAATAGTTCCTTGTATATATGGTTTTAGGGATTGGCTTTTAGAACAAGGTGTGCTGCAGAGCAACGGACTGTGGATATATAATGTTGGCGAAGGATAACGTTTGGTTTATTCCATTAGGAGGGAGACTTCTTCATAAAGGTGCTTGAAAGTATTGAATTGAATTTAATTCAGAGAAACTTATTGAATGTCGTATCGAAGATAGATGTAGTTTTGTTGATTGAAAAGATGTTTTCCTTTGGAAAGTTTTTTTAACTACACCTATTTGAAAACCTGGATTAACTTTAAATCTCTTGCGCTTCTAATACAATTTCTTATCATTTTGGTAACTAATTTTGTAATTGATTTGTGTTATTTAAAAGAGATCGATCTTGACGCTTTGATTGGGTTACAATAAATTCAGGCATGCAACTTTTTTAAAAAGTATAAAGTATATAGAAGAAACCACCTTCTAAGACACCTATTTAATTAAAGTTCCTGCTTGAAATTCATGTGGGGATATAGCAGGCTCCAGCGAAATTGGGTTACTCAAACGCCCCACTGCATCTGGGACCTGAATTTAATTAGGAAATGCATTTGCCAAGTCATTAACCCATTTCGAGGTGCGTATTAAAGGCAAGTGGCAGGATATATGACAGGATCCCGGCTATACATATATTGTTTGTCCAATGATAAACGGCTGCGCTATGTGCGGACCACAGTCCAAGCCCAGGCACACGTCATGGCAACCCCGAGGCAGTGGCATCTCCATGTGGCCGCGTATGTAATCACTCCAGCTCCAGGTGATACTAGGTGGGGTCGCACCGCACCGCGCTGGCCGCTCGTTAAGAGGCGCGCTCGCCTCGCCGATGGTGTCAGCTGTCGCTTCGCTTCCACTCGGCTATTTGTATTAGTAAGGTGCGTCCCGCCGACTAATGGTGGCGTTCAGCGGGCATGCGCCGCCGTTGCAAGTGCCGCCGTGCCGCCGTGCCAGTGGTGCTAGTGACCCACCCACCCATCCATTCAGCCGGTCTGTCTGTCAGTCAGCCAACCCCAACCGAGGCGGCAGTCAGCCAACCAGGCAGAGCCGGCGCTGCCATTGTCAGCGCTTCCTTTTGTTCCCAGTGCCTCTAATGCTAATACGCCTTTACATACATAGATGGACGGATGGACGGGCGCCCGGGTCCGGGTCGATCACAAGTGGCTACCTAGAAGCTGGCGCTGGCTTCTGGCCATCAGTTCCAGCCCGAGCGTGGCCCGGAAAAGTTGCGGTCGCGGTTCCAGTCCCGTCTAGTGAGTTGGTGATTCATCGGTCCTTTGTGGAATTTGGTTTATCCTTCGGGCGGCATATTTCATTCGCGCCTGTATCTTGCTGAACCGTTACCATTTTGGCCTAAAATCCGGTTGAGCAAAATTTCAGGTGTGTGAGAAATTTGTTAAGCAATCTTCAATGGTTATCCCTTTAAATGGAAAGCTACTTTTGCAGAGATCGATTTCTGGTGAGTATTCAATGAGGTCTTGAAGGCAGGAATAAAAATTATTATGGACCTTTACCCTTTGGAGATGATTTTGGGTGTGACAATCGTGAAAAGTATTACAAATATAAATGTCTATTATTAAACCAAGTTGGACAAGGTTGTTGAGTTCAAAAGCTTTCTAGAGCAAGTGGGATTAAAAATATATTATTTATTTTAATTTAAACGAACAATTGCTTTTAAAAGGCAAGCTTTTTGAAGTATTTTAAACTACGAAAGGACATCCGAGTGTTATTCATGTGATGCAGATTATAAAAGGGTTTTAATTTATTAGATTGAAGATGAGATCTGATCATCAAAACACACAAACCCCAATACGGAGACTCGAAAAGGCTAATACATCGTTCGAATCACGCCATTAGTCATTCAAAATAAATCGTTAAATCTGTGGAATAAACCACTTCCGATGTGCCAGAGATTTTTGGGCAGAGATCATATTTAATTGTTCCAAGAGGCACACGCTCTAGCCAGGCTTATCAGCTTAGTTAGACGGATCGCCCACGACAATGTCATAAAGAAGCACAGTAACATTAAAGAGCCCGCGACTATTTGGACTTTGGTTGTTTAGAATACCCACCACGACATGGACGGGGCACATGATGATAACTTGAATCGTAGGAGAGAGAAACCCTCGAGATTTTGACGCTTGATCGGTGGGTGGGTGCAGTAATATTGGCAAATATTTAAACAAGGCGATTAGTTAAAACAAGGAAGCCAGCGATTGCCTTGATTTAGCCCCAAGACGGATAGGTTCCCATGCGCCTTATTTACGATTTCCTATTGCCTTAGCCATAACGATCATAAATGGTTATCTTATCGTTCGCCGGGCGTGCAGATTGTGTTTTGTAGATGTAGTCAATATTTAAAGGTATCAAACACTTGTGTAAATCGTTATTTATAGAGTGCAGGAACGAACTTCTCCATAACTCGTAATCCCCGGAACAAGCTCGGAACAAAGTTCAAGCCCGAACAGTAGCACTCGATAAAGCCGTGACGTATTGCTTGCTTTTATGTTATATTGTACTCTGTTCCCCCCTATAAGCTTGGGAACATACAGCGGTACTTACTATATCAATCGGCTTTTGTTTAGCTCGAGTCGAGAACGGTCAAAGTCCGGCGCGAGGATTGAATCATAGTGTCGCTACGGGGCTCGTTTGATGGGGTAATTATTACGATAATAACTAAATAAGTACTTATCAATGAAGTTTTCAGCGGAGGAATAGAGAAGTGGGACAAAGCAGCGGAGGTTCTACAAGTTGGGGAATACAAAAGTGAAAACAACATACACGATATCATGGTGATTTAGCTTTAATTTCAGTTAACAGCTCATTAAAAAAGAGTTTGGAAAGGTATAAATGTTTCTTCCTGAATTTAGGGTTTTACTTTATTATTTTTATTACAAACACAAAGATAATATTCAACCAAATTGGAGCTTTTCATGTCATATTAAGATCGTAGTCGGAAAAGTCTTAATCTAAATTTTAATCTAGAAATGTAAATGAGCTTCGCATCAAATTCGGATAGATTTTAGATCCTAAATATACTACAAGTTTACTTAACATAGAGACCAAGATCTAATCCCATTCACTACATTTAAAATTTAAATAGTAAAAGAAACAAACTAAAGTTCAGAAAATATTAACCAAACATTTCCTTTTTATATCAGTATTTAAAGCGAAATATCAATCAAAGAGCCTTTTAACTGACACTGCTAATAACGGTAAATTACACAGGTATTTATTTCCCTTGATCTCCAAATTTCTTCCCAATGAAAGCTCAAGGAAAAGGTAAGTAAAAGAGGCATCAGATTACCTTGCTCCATTTCGTGAATGCCAGTCGATGCAAGGGTCCAAAGACCGTCTGAATAGGGAAGCTAATCGGTGAAACAACTCTGATTCACAAGGCAACACAAAGAGTCTTAATAAGTACACGGATGCTTTGTGTGTAGGTGGGACTATATACTATACATATTCTATATAGGCATTGTAAACCGGCACCGATAATGTCGAGCGGGGATAGAGCTGGCCATTGTTTCACTCTGTGCCCCGCTGCCATTGGCACAGAATAAAAGCGAAATGAAGAACGCAACGCTTTATTACGTATTACGTATGCGAATCTTGCGGAACACCGAAGAAATTCGATATGTGGACTTGTGACCCAAGCCCGAGCCCCCGAGCTCCCGATCCAATACCATTCCGCTCTCCGTTTCGTTACCAAGCACAACGATCGGGCCGAGACAGCCGTACTGCCAAAAAACTCAATCAGCCGCCGCAGCAGGTGAGTATAGGTGAGAGAGTTTGCTCTTATCAGCGAAGGAAAACGACAATATAACAGCGCCAAAACATTAATAACCAATGCGAAATTAACGCCAGCAGAGACTGACGAGCGATTTTCGGGCCAGTGTTGGCGTCTTGGTTATTCCGAAGGCAAATTATATGGATTTCTTTTGATCTTTTAACACCTATTACTCTATATTTTATATTTATTATCTGCCTAAGTAGGTTTTTAAAAGGCTGTGTTATTGCACTAAGTTGTATTCTTAAATGTATTAAATAAAAAACAAATTTTTTAGATCGAATATATAATTTATATATATTAATATACTATTAAAAAATACCCATCGCTTAATTGAGAATTATGAAGTAGTATAAACTTACACTTTATTTCTATGGATGAATGGAACTATTAATAAAATAAATAACAAATTTATTAGATCGAATATATAATTTATATATATAAATATAATTGATCATATTGAAATATACCCTCAATAGAGAATTAAAAAGCAATATAAACTTACTCATTATTATTATAGATCTAATTTTTAAGGGAATATAATTATCTACCCACATACCAAGTTTCAAATCGATCAGATAAAAGATACGTTCATAAAAAAGGTGTTGGTTTCTATCTGAAATTTACCCTATAAGCAACTGCCTATAAGTAGGCAGTGATTTAAGGTCTTGAAGAATTTTGACCCTTCTTTTTAAGGGATTGTATCCATCTTTGGCTATATTCAGATCTTATTTTTATTAAATATAGAGTACCGGTCATCACTGAGCGTCTTCAATAAAGCCTGCATTCAACACACCTTCACACGAGCGCACAGATACTCCCGCCCAGCTGGGACGCCCGATCGTGTTCTTTATGGCTGTGTGCGCAGCGGCAGCGGCAGCGATCACCGAAGCTGCTCTCCGCTGGCAGCCGACTTCTGGGCGATCGGGAACGGGAACCGCTACCGCTGCCGCCACCACAGCTAGCTGGGATCACTGTTTGTTTACTGACCGCCAGTCGCGCACGTCGCTTCGAAGACGCTGTTACTCGGTACTGCGGGATCGCCAGATCAACGTTTCGGTGGATATACTATAGTGCGAAGGGGTTTCGAGTTCGAGTTCTCCTGTTAAAGTGCAAAAATCCTGACTCTCAAATAGGGTAAGGATCTCAAAAATTGGAATATGTGAAAGATGTTAAATTATAAATAAAATCTTATAAAAGATGTGTGCATTGTCTGTGTTATTTTATAAGCATAATTGAATTCAAACAATTTTAATGATTTTTATAAATGGATTATTATGTGTATAAAAACAAATATGGAAATCATATAATTATGATAGTGGAATATAAAGGCTTATGAAATAAATAAACTGTTTGTACAATAATGTTTTGAGTGAACAGATTTAAAAAGGAAATTACTTTAAAAATTAAGAAATACACCTGGTTCATAAATATTAAAATTTTTTGAAAACAAGTTAATTAATTTCTTGTAGGAATTGAAAAGGTTTTTATATATTATTTTCATCGAAATGCGATACAATAAAAGAAACTTCTGATACTCGAAATTATTGGCTCATACCTTATCAGCAAATTATATTAACGATATTAACGACATTCTTTGTCAACGAAAAACGTAAAAAGGCGAGTGTTAAGTGACCCTCTGATTCATGATTCATGCTTCGGTATCTGCAGCGAAGACTAGATACAAGTGATATGTATCTGGCGGCGTCCCTCTCCAGACCTGCGAGACTGGGTCACTTCCGCAGAGACGACCCCACTCTATGTGGAACTGCTTAACCCGCATTTTGATTTGTGGAATTGCAAACTGTGATTATTAGCTGACAGCCGCTGAATACTTAAAATCAGTGCGACAAAGATGGAAACCAAGAGTGTTTTGGTCGGGTCTGAATTATCTAATTATCAGAATATAAACAGAAATCTGTTCCCAGGGAACAAACGCACTGATCGGCATTGCTCCCGATTCCCCTCCGACCGCCTCCGGTCGAACAGCTGCTGTGCTCGCCTCCAACTCCCAGCTGCAACGGAGCAGGGGCTCTGATCCGGACCGGTTTGTTCGGTCAGCAAGGCGAGCGACGGGGCACATAAACAAGGCATACAAAACAATGTTTCAGGGCAGGCACAGCAGCATCAGCATCAGTACATAATGTAATGTGTTATATAGGCGAGCCGCAGCATAGTTAACGATCATCCCAGTTCCCAAAGTCGCAGGCAAACTCGAAATGTAAAGCTCGGCGGAGATCGAACAAAGGAATGCAAGAAAAGTGCGAGACCGGCTAAATGTGACGACAGCTCTGGGTATCAATCAATATTGAAATCCAACTGATTAAGCCCCATCAACGTCGTAGGGCCACTCCCTACCTCCCTCTGTGGTTTCCCAGGGCATTGACATAGGTAATTGTAATTGGCAGCCCTGATAACTTTTTCACTCGGGTTCAAGTTCGATGCTCATTAAAAGAGCTCGTACCTGTCTCAATTCGTTTATAAAAAAAAAGGGAAATGTCCCAGTTGGAACTGCCCCACGAACAAGGAAAATTGCCCAGATTGTGATAAGGGATTATACTATATAGGAAATCGTCACAATTCTACAGGAAACAATACGAAAAGGCATATGAAAATGTACAGGAAAATGCCTCAAGAAGAAAGAAAAGTTCATAAAGGACTTGCCCCTGTGATGTTAATATAATTGAAGAATATAGCAAGATATCCTGCATTTAGTTTGGCTTTTAAACCCAACAGATTTGATAAGCAAAATGCTATCTGCTGCACTCTTCTGGGAATCTAAATAATATGTTATTCGGACTTTGTTTTTCAACAACAAATCGAGATTGCACGAAAATTCTGAAGCAAGAAACCCCTGTTTGCTGCGTTGATAATAAAGCAACCCATCTAAAAGCTATACCTACTATATAGCACATCGTCACCAGCAAAAGAGGCAGCGACTACAGCGATTCCATTTATTGTTAATGCTCGGCATGGGACAATGCTTTTGTTTTGATTGCAAGTGATCAGCTTGGAGCGGATCGGCGGATCAATAGCAGATGTACACATTCACTCTTGCAATTTTATTTCCACTCAATTGTGCGCTGTTTTATTGTCTGCCGCCTCCCCCCCCGATCCAGCCTCAGCGCCTCTGTACCTTGATCTTTTCGCAAATCTGTGCATTTAATGCACCCGTATTTAATTGTCTCTTGCAGCAGCAGCAGCAGCAGTGCGAAATGTGGAGTAAACTGCGTGCTACATTTCGCTTATGTAAACTGGCGTTTAATTGGGAACGCCAGGCTGCTTGTTGCTGCTGATAATTGATTTATTTTAACTGGCATCCCAAGTGACCAAGTGAGGAGCAGCCTAGCTGGGATTAGCTGCATCTGAGCCATCGATTGGGATTAGCCAAGCCCAACAAATATGAGCTAAGATGACAAAGGTCGATCGATCTGTCAAGCTATGATCAAAGTGCGAATTCAGCAGCATTGAAACCTGTTTTAATTACCTTATTTTTTTATTACTTAAGCATTTTCAACTGGCCAGCAACAGGTTGCCATTCAGGAGAGGCATGCCGCTTGTTGCACAATCATTAAACCGATAAATCAATCAAGCGTTGGACAAATATCCAAAGAAACTGAATTCAAAGCCTAAAAGAAGATATTTTATTGTAATCGTAAGGTTATCGTAAGGGTTTGAATATCTTTATAATTTAAAAATATATAATCCTCCTTAAATACAATTAAGAACCTTTGTAATAAGAAATTTTGATACTAAACTAATTTACCAGGTGTGTTTAAGTTATTTTACAATAAAAAACAAAATACTTTCTTCAGTGAGAAATTATTTTTAAGTTCGTTTTTAATCTTAAAATATAAACCATATTTTTAACAGTAATAAGTTAAATAAAAATAATAATTTCTTTTCTAATACAATTAATATTAAACCTTCCCATAGTTGACCCTGTACACCTAGCATGGCGACAGCGCGGGAGCAGTTCTTATTCGGCAGCGACAACGGCGTCGCCGGACTCGGCCTGGGCATCGAGATCGGAGAGACTACGCCCAGTCGGGTGTACAATGCCACCACAGTGCCCGTGACCAGTGCCGGAGGATGGCGCAATGGCCAGTCGAGCACAACGGCCAACGTTGCGCCGCCCCCGCCCGTCTCCACACCGCCACAGGTGGCGTACAGCAATGGATCCACGGCCAGCAAGCAGCCGCCACTGGAGCCCGTGGAGGAGGAGGAGGTGCACTTTGACATCGATGCCCTCAACAACCTGCCAGCCCGCGAGCCCGTCGATATGGAGTTCAAGGAGCTGTCCCTGACTGTGAAATTGGGCTTCAACCGAGGTGAGCCAAGGCGTCACATTTACGATCCACAGCGATCGCATGTTCTAAGATATGGCTCGATAAGATTGCCAGCGGAAAATACTTAAAATTAGCTAGGAGTTATGGTCATATTCGGTTTATATATGTTTTACGACCAGCGGCTACTCTTTGTGAGAGTGAGAGAACTCATCCTGCAGAAGCAATCGAAGTATTACTTGGAAATCAAGTGCTTCAAGACTTCAAAAAGGGTCTCTTGACTTAACACTTTTACTTTCGTTTAACGTAATCGAGAAATATAAGTAAGCATGTTTGGAGAACCAATCAAGGTCACTGTGTTTCGGCAAAGCTCCACATGCCAATCAGCCATAAACACTTGCTTGCTAGTTCCTTTACCAACTGGCTTCTCCGGTGATTAGATAAGCGACGCGATCACACCGATCGCACACACCCCTGTTTATCAGTTTCGGGCCTTAGTCATTCATAAATTCCCCTATATACACGGGTTATACTTCAAACAGGAACGAGCTCCTCCATAAGGAAATGAATAGAGCATTTGGCATTCGATATACAATAAATGCTGTATACTTTTTACAAGGCTCTCTTGCTAATTTCAAAGTTCAGGAGGAAACAAGCAGCAACTGATATCGACACTGGGTGCTTGCCTGCCCCTGGTAACTTGTTCTAATCAGGAACCAGAATGTATGGTCATCGGCATACCCGTGTCGGTAATTATACGAAAAATAAAGATAATATGTGGTCAACTCTTTGATTAGGACAAAATAATGATATTGGTATCAAATCGATAAAAATCGAATTTAAAAATAGCTAAATAACTATTTAAATTGAAAATTCTATCAAAATTATGAATGTATAAAACCTATAACAGCATACAAAGCTTAAAACTTTCATTGAGATTTCACTTTGTTCATAATCTGTCGAAGTTATGAGTAGTTATCTTTACGGACTTTTTGGAGGTGAAAAACTAAAAAGTTTGTAAAATAAGGAAAAGAGGTATTTGAAAAAGTAAAAATATCTACTTCAGAACTTATAGAAATGATAAATAATTAAATAATCACATAAAAAATATAAATATATTGCCAACCTAAATATGGAAATCCAAAATTAAATACTTTCAAAGATTGAGCCATTACTGTGATAATTACCTCAGATAATTTGATCTGCAAGAATAAATTAAATACAATAATTACGTATTTTATAATAATAATAAGTAATATAAACTTAACTTGTTTATCCAGTTATTAACTTATGTAATGCTAAAAGCCTAGACTTTATTTACGGACTTGAACCCTTTATATGAACGACCGTATAAAATGAAAGCTATAAAGTGTTTTTATAGCCCTTTATGATATAGCAAGTATTAAATTCGGAATTTCTGTTTGTAGGATCCAAGGAAATCTTGCACAATGTAAGCGGAAAGTTCCCCGGCAGCCAGCTCATCGCCATTATGGGGCCCTCGGGTGCGGGAAAGTCCACGCTGCTGGATGCCCTGTCTGGTTTCAAGACCACCGGCGTTGATGGCTCCATCCTGCTCAATGGTCGACGACGTGACTTGCGTAAGTATCAGAAATTAATGCTCAATGCTTGAATGACAGAAACTATTTTTCCTGCAGCCTCCTTCCGTCGCATGTCCTGCTATATTACGCAGGACGATCGCCTGCAGCCCCTGCTGACGGTCAACGAGAATATGCATATAGCCGCAGATCTTAAGCTGGGTCAGACCGTCAGCTACGAGGAGAAGGAGAGCAGGGTGAGTCCAAGAGGAATCTTGAGTTGTTTCGAATTGTCTTTAATCGGAATTGATTCCCTTACAGATTGAGGATATCCTGCTGCTGCTGGGCCTGTACGATCACGATCAGACCCTAACCATGCGCCTGTCCGGTGGTCAGAAGAAGAGGCTATCCATTGCCATGGAGTTGATCAACAATCCAACTGTGATGTTCCTGGACGAGCCAACAACGTAGGATATATAAGGTTATATATAAAAAGCACACCTTTATTTCATCTTTTTACTTACAGAGGCTTGGACAGTAGCTCTTGCACAAAGGTCCTGGAGCTGCTCAAGAAGCTGACTGGCCAGGGCCGCACCATTATCTGCACGATTCATCAGCCAACTGCCAAGCTCTTCCAGATCTTTGATCAGGTCTACGTCCTGGCTGCCGGCAACTGCGTCTACCAGGGCAGCACCCAGAAGCTGGTGCCTTTCCTGCAGGCAGTGGACCTGCCCTGCCCCATGTACCACAATCCGGCGGATTACAGTGAGTTTGCAAACTTATTCTTATAATTTGGAATCCCAAATAAGACAACATTTTGCAGTCATTGAGCTGGCCTGCGGCGAGTATGGCTACGACAAGGTCGACACCTTGAAGGGCGCCACGGAGAACGGAAGCTGCCTCACCTGGTTCGATAATCCCAGCTCGATTTTGCGATCCGAGGCTTTGATGCGCAAGTATCCCATTCCCAAGCGCACCAAGGCTCGCTCGCTGGAGGACACAAGTTTCTCCAACCAGTGCTCGGTGCTGATGCGACGCGGCTACATGAAGGCCAAGCGAGACACCACCATGACCCACTTGAGAATTGGTGTTAACATTGCAGTGGCCGCCCTCTTTGGCGCCATGTACGATCACACGGGTCGAGAGGGATCCCGAGTGCTGGATAACTACAACCTGCTGTTCGCCATCCTGATGCACCATTCCATGACCACGATGATGTTGACTGTCTTGACTTGTAAGTTGTTTTATTTGAAGGGTACAAAAGGTGATTTAACTATTTCTTATTGTCTTTGTCCAGTCCCCATTGAGATGTCCATACTGATCAAGGAGCATTTCAACCGTTGGTACTCCCTGAAAGCTTACTACACTGCCATGACTATCGTTGACCTGCCCATATCGGTGAGTATCTCATTCGCTTTTGAAAACTGGAACAGTAAGCTAATTTTTTTGTTTTGTAGATAATAAGTTGCTTCATCTTTACCGTCATTGTCTACTTATGGAGCTACCAGCCCATGGAGTGGGTCCGCTTCTGGATGTTCTTCGTCATTAGCTTACTGACGGTCTTCGTTGGCCATAGTTTCGGCCTGATGATCGGCTCCTGGTTCGATGTGGTCAACGGCACCTTCCTGGCGCCAGTCCTCACCATTCCCATGATGATGTTCGCCGGCTTTGGAGTGACCCTGCGGGATCTGCCAAGCTACCTGCAATGGGGCAGTCACATATCGTATCTAAGATATGGGCTAGAGGGCTTTATAGCGGCCATCTACGGCTTGGATCGAGGAACGCTGGC
Organism: Drosophila watanabei; assembly: GCA_008042575.1. Lineage (NCBI taxonomy): Eukaryota > Metazoa > Arthropoda > Insecta > Diptera > Drosophilidae > Drosophila > Drosophila watanabei. The sequence goes on from VNJS01016446.1 coordinate 183,174, forward strand.
GTGTGAAGAGGCGCCTTACTGCCATTACAGGTAGGATCTTCTGGCACTACAGCTTTTTCGCATTATAAATCCGTTTATTTTCGCTACAGGTATCCAAAGAAATTCCTTGAGGAGATTACCATGAGAGGAGACCAGTTTTGGAATGATGTCATTGCTCTGGGAGCCATGATTATTGTCTTCAGACTGGTGTCCTACGTCGTGCTCAAGGCCAAGATCAAGTCCATTCGATGATTCCTCCGTTGAGGAATCTGCAGCCCATCCCTTGTATTATACATTACTTGTTGAACATTACGTTTAGTGCTATTAATATTTAAAGAAATATGTACAGGTACATAAAACACTGTTGAATAAAGCTACGATCTGTAACTAGCCTAGGGAAATATATCACAAGATTTAGCTGCTCAGGCCTCGGGCAGCCTCGGGCTCTTCGCTTGTCTCCTCTGCAGCTGCAGTTGTTGCTGAACTCAGCAGCTGCTGCAGCTCCTTGGCACTGGTGGCCATATCCGCCGAACGGAGCTGCAATACTCATGGTTTATATCGTAGGTTTATTGAGTTTTGTGACTTTGTCTTACCACGACCACCTTATGGCCTAAGGACTCCAGGAGCCGCTTCTTCAGGCGCAGCAATGAAGTGGGCTTCTTGCTGAACCTTAAGGTCTGATCTGCAGTGAGTAGTTCCACGAAATACACACTCGGCTGCTCGCCCATGGTCTGAACCCGAAGGCTGGGCAGATTTACACCACTGATGGGACACACCACATCCACGCCTTCGATCTCGGCATCCTGGCTCAGTTCCTGGGCGTACTTGGTCAGATCTCTGCGCTCCTTCAGCAGGTAAGCCGGGGCACGGTCGAACTCTTTGAATGCCTGCTCTACCTTCAGCTTCCCCAGCTCTGGCTGCTCGATGGCAATGGCTGATCGCAGGACGGTCAGGCGACTGTCCACCTTGGGCTGCGTCCGTTGTCGTCGTTGGGCGGCTTTCAGTTCTTCGGCTGCGTTGATCAGATCCTTTGAGTAGTGGCCCAAGGTGCACAGCGAGAGGCAGGTGTCCACCAGATTGTCCGGGAAATAGTCGTACTCGCCATAATCCAGCTTTCTAAGAGCAGCCAGCTCGAGCTGTCGGATTTGCGCTTCGGACAACTCACAATCCAATTGGGCGCTGGCCCACAGGAGGGTGGCGAGGTCCTTGGCTCGCAGATCTCCCGGCTTGAGCAAGTTCAGCAGACGCTCCACTACGATGTTCAGGCACTGCTTCTGATCCCAGAGCTGCTCGGCGAAGAAGGCGAAGATGTGTGCTAAGCCGCGGGCATCGATGAGAGCAATCTTGCGAGGATTTACGCAGATGTCCTGCAGATGCTGACAGACACGCTCATCCTTCACCCGCTGCAGGCGCAAGGCTTTCACGAAGGAGACCAGCAGGGCACTGCTCTCCGCATCGAGTTTTAAGTCCAAAGTGGCCTTAACGAGGGCGGACTCATAAGAGTCGCGAACCTCGCCCGTGACCAAAGTGGAGGTCTTGTAGGCCGCATTGCTGATCATGGCCAGATCCAGCTCACTTAATGCAGGCAAATGGGACGCCAGTTGCTGCTCGAGCAGCTGTTGGAAGTCGTCGGACGACTGGGCCTGCTTCTTTTGCAGTCCCAGGTAGAAGCACACCTGGACGAAGCGCTCCTTGTTGCTGCGGAAGTCCTCCTTGGCCAGTCGCTGCACGGCTGCTTGGAAGAAGTCCGTCCGCTTCATCCAGCCGGGGATGAGAAAGAGGAACGAGTACAGCGTTTCCAGCACTGTGCTGGTCTCCATCTTCGCCAGCTGATCGGCTGCATGGTTGTCCAACGCGTTCAGAGCGGCCACATACATGGGCACAGCTGCATTGGAGCGGTAACTGGAGGCCTGGATGATTAGGGCAGGCAGCTGCGCCGCTTCCGTCTTTTGTACGGACCGCTGGAAGTAGCGGTCGTCCGAGATGGGGAAGTAGTCGGCATACCGGACCGTCGTCTTGGGAAGCACATGCTCCCGATCCCTGTACCGCTCCAGCGCGATGTGTTTGGCAAAGCGGGTGAGCAGGGTGCCGGTCTCATCGCCACTCTGTCGTAACACATCCCTAGGCGTAAAGGAGGCGTAGCATCTCAGTGGACTGCTGCTGGTGGAGACTCCCGCGAAGCGTCGGAGCAGGGCGTACATCTTGGATGCACTTTTGATGAATTTATGTAATGTATTTAAACAGAAAACGTGCACATCCAGAACGCAAGCGAAACATACGTTAAAAATGTTGCCGTTTCTCAACACCATTGAAATTTCCCTTGTAAAATGAAGTGTTGTGTAAAATTACCCAATTAACTAAACATTTTTTTTTGGAATATAAGACAAAACCTTTTTAAAAGTTTATTTAAAATAAAATTTTAATTTTAATGAAATACCAAATTCAAGAAACCCAATAGGGAAAAATAGCTAAAATTCTCACACAGTAAATGCTTATTGTGCAGCACTGGTTAAACACCTGTTCCGGTGAATTGATAGCCAAAACATGAAGAAAGCGGCGGGCTTTGTTATTTTTCGTCGTATTTGCGGGGAAATACAATACCTTTTACTAAAGGCTTCCTATGGAGACTTCCACTGGAGCTCCCCGAAGGGTCATGTTGACCCAGGAGAGGATGACTTTACCACTGCGCTGCGAGAGACCAAGGAGGAAGCCGGGCAAGTGTTTACCAGAGCCTAGCTATACATAACACTTATCCCAAAACTGCATCTATAGTTACGATGAGAAGGACCTAATTATATACAAGGACACGCCGCTGGAGCTGAACTACCAGGTGAAGGGCAAACCGAAAATCGTCATCTACTGGCTGGCGGAACTGCGGAACCCTTGCCAGGAGCCCATTCTGTCCGAGGAGCACACTGCCCTCAAGTGGCTGCCCAAGGAGGCGGCCAAGGAGTGTGTGGGCTTTAAGGACAACCAACTGATGATCGACCGGTTCCACGACATGATTCTGAAGCAGGAAAAGCCGGAGTAGATTAAAAACACGAAAACACCAATTAAAATTGTAACAGTGTTGCGTAACTGTAACACAGAAACTAGAAGTAAATAAATCCCTAAGAAAATACCAAGGCAAATACCACAATTATGTCAGCCAGCCTTCGCACGCTGCCCAACACTGTTTTCAAGGCATCTGCGAAAATTGTACAAAATTTGTATTCACTTCGATTGATTTGTTGCGGCGACCGAATCGGGCAACCAGCAAGGCCAGAGACTGATTAAATCGCATATTCCCACGCCATGGGCTCACGTTCACGCACCCCCAGCCCGTCGGGCAAGCGCCGCCACCACAAAAGCAAGCACAAAAAACGCAGTAAGTCTCACCACGACCACGAGCGCAGCAGCACCCGAACGGATAGAGACAAATCCTCGGAGGTGAACCACCACGGACGGCGTGACCGCGACCGGGAGCGGGACAGGGAGCGCGAAAGACACCGCGGCGAGCGCCACACGGAGCGCGACTACCGCCACTCTCCGTCGATCGTCAAGTCCCGAAAGCGTTCCAGCTCCTCCAGCAGTGATAGCCAGTACTCGGAGCTCGAGTCCCAGCGCAGCAGACACAAGCGCAGCCGCTTCAAGAAGCTGGATGAGGTGAGTGAGGTTTCCCCTCTGATAATATTCAAGTCATACAAATTATTTTTCCACAGCAAAACCAGCTGCAGGTCGAGCGCCTGGCCGAAATGGAGCGACAGCGCCGGGCGAAGGAGGCCGAGCAGAAGACCATAGAGGAGGAGGCTGCTAAACGTATCGAGATGCTAGTTAAGAAGCGCGTCGAGGAGGAGTTGGAGAAGCGGCGCGATGAAATCGAGCAGGAGGTCAACCGGCGCGTGGAGACCGCCAAGGCCGAGATGGAGCGCGAGATGATGCTGGAGCTGGAGCGGCGGCGCGAGCAGATACGCGAAGAAGAACGCCGGCGCGAGGTAGGTGCTCGTATTCAGATTCCGCTGGACGACTGCTGCTATCACTGTCAAAACAAACCGCACACAATGCCACATTCGTACACTCGAACAAACCCGAAAAGACAGCAGTTCAAACAGTCGTCTCCACCGCATGGCGGTTAACCGCTTCGGCGGCGCTTCCTTCCGTGGCTCATCCTAGCGCATCCGTTCCATTCCTCCCTCTTGACTGCCTGCCTTACCTAACCCCGACCCTTAGTGCCCACTAACCGGCTCCAACACTAACCAAACAAACGTAAAGCCTTTTCAGAGCCCCCTTTCCCCCAGCACACCCAATGAGCCAGGACGGGAGCGGGCGCCGCGGCTGGTTCCGCCATCGCTCTCTCTCTCTCCTCTCTATATTCTGCCAATAATTTTGTAATTTTTATTTTTCCTAAAAAAAAGAAAGAGAAAACAAATAAGCCAAAATGACGACATTGCCAAGTGCTGCATGTGTCACAGTTTTGATGCCTATGAATGACCCATTTTGCATACTCTTAGCCTCATCTTTTCTGTTCGTTTCTACCCACATACTGTTATCATTTTAATTTTTTGGTATTGGTTCTGTAACTGGTTCGTTGTCGTGTTGATATTGCGCGCAAACACTCCGCTTCCGTAGGCCCGTGCCACAAACCGTGCTGATCTTGTCCTGCTAAACGCTCGCGCCGGACGCAAAGCGAGCCCGCTGCGAGGGACGCTCACCCTCCTCCTACAACACACCCACACCCACAAAAAAGAAAAGAAAACCAGCAAGTGGTGTCCCTCAGTTAGTCGGGGTAGTTAGGCGGGCCTAGATTTTAGACCCAACTGTTCGCTGCATGCAAAGCAAATCGAAAAGCCAAAAGAGACGGGTGAGTTTCCAACGCCAGCGACGTGATAATGAGCCAGCGCACCCGTGAGGACAATGGACGCAACCAGTAATGACTCCCCTCCCAAGCATAGAACTCGTGTCTGTAAGATTCGCATTGGACTCTTGACCATATACCCCGATGCCAGTCAATTGTTTGTGTGTCTGAGCTTTTTTGTTTACGTCTGGAATAGTGAAATATGCATCACAAAAGAGCAATACAAAAATATATAAACTTGAATCAAAAACCTGCAAAAATTCTATATAAAATTAACACAAATTTAGCCTTTGTACTGGAATAATGACCTCTATTTAAATAGTAAGTAGCAAAAAAAAAAAAACCAAACAAAAAACAAAAAAATCAATTGAAGACCAATCATTTAGCAAATACTAGTACATGTTTTTATGTTGTGTGATCCTACATATATTGTAATAATCCTAAGAGAACAACCTACTTTAAACATTCTTATATTTAGACACTACTACTAAATGTTTTACTTTCTACCTTAAATTTTCTTTGTAACGTATTGTTAAACATAAATCTAGATTCTAACTGCCTTTGCAGCTCATCAAGCTCAAAAAAAAAAAGAAAGAAAAACTAGCAACCACAAGCGTGCGTCGAATTCGGCGCACCGTTTGCATCGCTGATGTCAAGAGACTGTTTATTTATATAATATATATATATCCATAGTTCTAAGCTTCAGGCCGAGACGTTGATTTTTGTTATTAATCGCCATTTTGTTTGGGTTTTATAGGAGGATGAGAAACAGAAACGCGAAGAGCTCGAAGAGATTTTGGCCGAAAACAATCGGAAAATCGAAGAAGCTCAAAGAAAACTGGTGAGTCCGGCTCTAGTACTCCATTGAAATACACTCTAAATGTATTTTAAATCTGTTTAACAGGCCGAAGAACGGCTAGCTATCATTGAAGAGCAACGCCTTATGGACGAGGAGCGGCAACGCATGCGCAAGGAGCAGGAGAAGCGCGTCAAGGAGGAGCAGAAGGTCATTCTAGGCAAAAACAATTCCAGGCCCAAGCTGTCCTTCTCCCTCAAGCCGGGAGCATTATGAGAGGCGTTGTCAATCCTTTCTTGTTAACTGCTTTTGCTTTTTTATACCTCACAGGCCATTGTTTGCCTGCACCTAAGATCATCGCCTCGCTCTGATTATTGTTGTCATTGTGTTGTGTATTATTTTATTTTATTTTTTATTTTTTTTTTTAAGGATGAACGATAATGTTGGGTGCAGGCAAATCGAAGCCGTAATAGATTCACCCTTTTCGAAATTGCCAATAATTGAACATATATTCTATACGGCTCTATATAGTACAATATGCTAGAGATCTACTTAACCTTTTCTACATAAACCATTCATATGTGAGACAAATGATTATATGTAGTGCGTCGTACTTTGTTGACACAACCGAAAGAATATTGAGAAAACCAAAAAGAAAAGGAGATGTCAGTGAGAAACATATGTAATCTATTTGCAAATTTTTGATATTTCAAAGAAAACATACATATAACGCAAATGAAATCAATAATAAAAACTTTAGTAATGCCAAAGAAAGTAGTTTTATTGTTACCCCATCGTAGTTTAAGGACACAAGATGGTGCTGAAGGAAAGGGATAGCTCTACTCTGTGTATTATAAGTATAATTTATATTTAAATCAATTAAATTAAGTATCCACTGCTGGCTTAGTCTATTGATACTTTCCCAAATGTGCATACCAGAGCATTAACCGCACACTTTACTTGGCACATTTGACAGAAATTGCCAAAATATACGTGCTCTTTTAGCTCCTGCCCCAGCCTTGCCTCCTGCCTGCCTTTGAACCCTGCCGTGGGTATCGGACACGATCTACGCGTGTGTACATGTCGCTAAGTAGACACAACTTATTATTTATAGAGACTACTTAAATTTATATGTCTTGTTGCCGATTGGGTTGGGCGGTGGAAGGTGGACAGCGGAACGACAGCCGGCACGGCACGCCTGCAGAAGAACCTACCTGTCCAAGTGCGTGAGCAGACGGCGGCCGATGTCAAATTGGTCCACGACCACTCAGAGTCACAGTCAGAGACCACCATCACTCCGCACTCCACACGCGCCGCGCACTCGTTATCTTGTTCTAAATGAATGTGGCGCAAGACTCGCGTACGCATTCGCAGACGCACTGAACTACTCCAGCTCTCTGCTCGGCTCGGCTCCACCTGACCCCACACCACTGCATCCGCGTAGCCGGCTTATTACTTCATATTGAATTCGGCAACGAGTTTGGAGCGAGTGCGTCGGGCCGGCCTTTGTCGCATTGATTTGTGTGCAGAGCACATGCGTGAAAGGCGAAGGCGACGGCGACGGCACCGCCACCTGACCAGCCCCAGTCCCAGACCCAGATCCAGATCCAGATCCAGCTGCGATCTTGGGCGGCACACGAGCGGATGTTGCAATTTGATTAATTAATTAAGTGGAAAATTGGCAAAGCTCTTAACGGCATTTCTCGATCAAGCGATCTGCGAATGTCAACGTGCAATTTGTTTGATGTGACGGCGATAAGCCATTACTCCTACCAATATTGCCGTCAAATATGTCAGCCAACTTGTCTGGGAGAACATTGTGGTTTTATATATGGAATGTCATTAATAGGTGGGGCCCAGGATATAATTTGTAATGGCGAAGAGGAGCAGTCTGAACTCTATGAATTAAGGAGATTCTGTAAGTCCCCAAGTAGTTGGTATGTTAATAAAACTGTACCAGCTTTATATTGATTCAAAACTTTAATTATTATAATTTTAATTATCCCAAACCAATCTGTCATAATAATAATAATTAATTATTTTAATAGTTTACTGAATACAAGCTAATCCCCCCGAAAACTTTCACTTGACTTTGGCTCGAACAATCGCAGACCTTTAGGAACCACTTGACAATCCAGAGACAACGACAAGCGCTCACCGTAGGAAACAACCAACATTGTGGCCCAAAGTAGAGCAGTGTAAATGTTTTATTACCAGATCACAACATATGCCGAAAATAAAAAATGAATTACAAAAAAATTAAAAAGAGTTTTGCATTAGCCGGATTCCGGTTCGTTGGGCGATCGGCGATCGGTTTTTTGGGAGTGTGCCGCTGTTTTTGGGGGCTCGGTGTGGGTTACGGAGCACACGCACCACTGTGGAGATGGAAATGGAGGCGGTGGGGCCGGGCCAGAGAGCAGGCCAATGACTATAAAAGTTGCGATCGCGACACTTGGAGACATAGTTCAGTGCAGGAGCCGCAGCAGCCACAAAGTCAGCCAAGCCACCTAATCTAAGACAAGCGTCGAGCCAAGTTTAAGCCAAAATGTTTGCTGTAAGTGGAAAGGATTCTTAAGGATAATAATTGAGCTATAAGAGCATAAAAATGTTTATACTTCCAGCTCCTTTCTCTGTTCATCCTGGGCGTTGGAGCCGCCGCTGCCATCGAGCTGCCGCTCTACCACCAGCCGGCCCTCGTGAAGCCCCTGCTGAAGGCCGTCGAGGTGGAGGCGCCCGCCCACTATGACTTCTCCTACTCGGTGCACGACGAGCACACCGGCGACATCAAGAGCCAGACGGAGTCCCGCAAGGGCGACCAGGTCCAGGGCCAGTACACGCTGATCGACGCCGATGGATACCTGCGTACCGTGGACTACACCTCGGACGCGCACAATGGCTTTAACGCGGTGGTGCGTCGCGATCCCTTGGGCCACAAGGTGGTCAAGGCTGCGCCCATTGCCAAGATCCTGGCACCCGCCCCCCTGCCGCTGGCCTATGCGGCTCCCAAGCTCCTGGCCCCCGCCAAGCTGCCCCTCAGCCTGTACCACTAAGGCGGCCAGTGGCCACTGCAGTGGGAGAGCGGCAGAGAGAGAGATAGCAAACACTGACTTCATCGCATCGACCACGACGACCCATCCGCATCCGCACCTGTAGCTGTATCTGGACCTGAACTATGGCCTAACCATCCAGACACCTCGTAACTCACCTATCTTCCAATGAATCTATCTTCCTTTCCTCGTACTCTGATATCTCCACTAAGACTCTTCGGCCCTCCGAAGTCGACACCGCCATAACACGAACTCTGGGGGCCACTATCTCATCTATGTAATACTACGTGTAAATAGAAGGCAATAAATGCATTATTAGAAAACAGTTCTAGTGCTTTTTTTTGGGAACTGAAGGAATGGATTGTAGTAACTGAATAGTTATCTGTGGGTAAGATCCAGCAGGAAGTATATTTAAAAGGTTCCTATAGAGAAATATAAAAAGTTTCTTATGAAATTGATAAAACTCCTTGCTATAACCAAGCACACATTCACCGTCCTTTCCCTGTTCCCTATTCCTAGAAAGTAAAGTTGGGCAACCTTCAAAACATCATCCCTTTAATAATTCGTTTTCTAACTAAACAGCCTTTGGATTTATTCTACAAGGATACATCCTCCATTACAGCTTAAAAATAAAGAAGAGAAATCACGAGTCCGGGGTCAGCTGGGAATATCCTTGGTCCTGGCTCCGGAGAAGCCATGCTAATAGCGCGAAAGCGGCTCCCGACGGACCTGGGCATTGAAGCCTAACAGCGGATCGGCAGTGTAGTCCACGATGCGACGATGGCCATCGGGCTCGATCAGGGAGTAGCGACCCGTCACGTATTCGCCGCGACGGTGCTCGAACTGATCTTTCACATCGCCGGTGTGGCTGTCATGGACAGAGTAGTGGAACTCATACTGAGCAGGACCAGAGATTAGCTCGTCGGGATGGCTGGCAATAATGCCAGCCTGGACAGCAACAATGGCGCTCAGAAAGAGGCACAAAACCAGGCTGGAATACTAAACCAGAGATTGATATACGGAATCCTTAACCTTTGATGTCTTTACTTACCGAGACACTCATGACGGAGTTAGAGATGCAATTGGATCAATGGAAGGCACTCGACTGGTGACTAAGAGCTAGACTCAACCTCTTTTATATGTTGATGCTTGTGGCCCATTGTCGCAGTGGCCAAGTTATGGAAGCTGAAATCGGATACGCCCCGCACCAGTTCAGCCCAGACTTATGCAATTCCGTGGGGGAAATGAAAACGAAACCAAAACGCTGCACTTGCCGCACTCGATTGAAAACTCACTTGGATTATATTATAGTATTTTAGCTTAGTTTACACACCCTACACCCGAGACGAGGCTCGAGTTCGTTCGTAGGCCATATTTTACACAATAAAGTCTAGCTTAGTTGTATCACAGCAATAACATTATATCGAGGGACTAGACTAACTCTACACGCGCGTCGACCACTCGATGATTCCATGGCTCGATGGCTTCGTGATTCGAATTCGAATTCAGTTCGGAAATACGCAGGACAACAGGCACGTGAATTCACTTCATTCTGTTTCAGGTACAACGGCACTTCGCAGGTCGATCATCTCCTCAGAACTTGTTCTCCAGCAGCGATCCTGGCAAAGGGATAGTGGGGAGAAAGTGTGAGCTCCAGTCCCAGTTACTTCCAAGTGGTGCTTTTCGAATTTACGCTACCAAATGCTAGTTCCAATCGGGTCTTAACTACTGTGAGTGCTCTCGACTTCTACGCTTGCTGAGGACCCAAACCCAAAACCAAGTTACCGTTCTCGGCCACCATCCAAGCCGTCAGCTTCTCGTCCTCCGTCTTGTTGGTCTCATCCCAGGGGAAGCTGGCTGCCCCAGCGGCCTTCTCCTTTTGTGTGTTTTGAGCTCTGAAATGATGTGTGAATTAAATATTTTTTATCTTGAACATTTAAAATGCAAAGAATATCTTGTTAGAAACTTATATCTTATTAAAGTGTAAACGATTTTAAACAAGATATTGACTGTATTAAAGTTACAAAATGTGTGTGTTTTAGCATGAAGAAATTAAAGTTTGTATAATGATCAAACAATTTACATTACAAACTACTCAGTGTTTACGGAAGAGGCAAATAAAGAGTGCTTGACTAAACAGGGAGAAGGACTTGCCAGTTATTATTTTGAAACAAAATAATTCAGCAAGTTTTCCTCCCATATACGATGATGATATGATAGTTGGTCTCTACTACGGAGCTGCCCGCACAATGCCCCCGAGGTGGCTCTCGGGGTCACTGCTTGGGCACCCCTGCTCTACTGCTACTCAACATATTTACAGCTCAATGGCGAATGCGGGTTTTTACCTTATGGGCCAAAAGCGACATTCTTCATCATTTGAGGGGGAGGACGAGGAGGAGTTATCACTTGGGCACCCACACAAAGTGTTCAATGTTCAATGACAAGCAAACGAAAACACACACAAAACGATGACAGACACAACGGGGGAGAGAGAGAGCGATACAGACAGAGATAGAGAGGGAGAGATAAGAGAGACAGAGTACAATGTAGAGCGAGACAGGACGGCGGGATGAGCATGAGCATGAGGCAAAGAAGCGCGGGACGAGGACAAGAACAAGGTCTACGATCATGCAGGCCACCGAGGATGTCCGCCCAGACCCACCCACAGCCCCACTTACAGCGAGTCCGCGTGGCTGCCGTTGTTCACCTCCAGGCTGCTCTGGGTGGCCTTCTTCCGGAGTCCCGGCCTGGGCAGGAAGCTCTCCCCGAACAGATCCCGCTCCCGGGGCCCGCCCGTCGATGTCTGGCCGCTCTTTGCCTGCTGGGTGGGCGGCACCGTGTGCGGATACTTGCCATCGCTGTCCGAGTCCATGGACAGCTGCCCGAACAGATCCTCCAGGAGAATGTTGGTCTTGGCCTTGCTCTGCCGCTTGGCGGAGGTCTTTAGCTTGGAGCTGCGCGGGGTAGAGACGGAGAGAGTTCGGGGTGGTGAGGAAGGAGTCACACTCTGGTGCAGCGACACACAACAACAGTGCAGTGCCGGGAGTGCACACACTCAGAGAATAATGTGCCACGAGCTAGTCGCCTATTTCTTCTTTAAACTCACCCAAGTATTAGATCCAGATCGTCGGACTTCAAGGGTCCCACGCTGGAGTCCTGGATCGGTGCTCGGGATCTGCCCGAGAGTCGCATGGGCGGTGCTCCGCCCTCCTGCTGCAGTTGCGGCTGACGCACAATGATGCTCGGCGGAGCCTGGCTGGCACTGACCTTGGAGAACACATTGTAGACCTTGGCCTCGGGGGCTAGGAGCGATGGCCTGGCCACTGGCACATAGTAGCCGCCGTTGGTGGCGCCCACCACGATCTTGGCATTGTTCTTGGCATTCATGTTGGCCGTGTCGTAGCTGAGGTGGCTGCCATTTACGTAAATGGCGCCCGCATTTCGGGACGACGTCGTGCTGAAGGAGACGTTCGGATGGTGCATCTGCTGGTGGTGCTGGGTGCCCGCCGGCAGGCCGAAGAGCTGCGAGATGTTGCGGTTTAAGTAAATGTCGTTTATCGACTCGCCTCCGTTCTGGAGGTGCTGCTGCTGCTGCACCTGAACACCATCTGTTGTGGCGCCGGCGAGGCTGGAGGAATCCGCCAAGGACACCGCACCCACACCCATCTCATGGCTGGTCAGGAAGCTCAGCTTTGGTTGGTACTTCCGCGGCATTCCTCCATTCTTCGCGGTCGCCTTGCCATTGCTCAGGTTGCTGCTCTTGCCGAGATTGGAGTTGCTATTGCTATTGCTATTGCTGTTGCTGTTGTTGTTGTTGTTGCTCTGGTGAAGCATCTCAGTGACCGCCTGCAGCTTCTCCTGCACCGGAAGCACGTTGTTCGAGATGGCCTGTCCCTGCTGATGGCCATTGGACATTGGCGCGTACTTGGAGTTGAGCCGCACATTCGCTTTGGTGGCGGCGGTGGGAGAGATCCGCTTGAGGGCGTGGAAATATGGGTATTTGAGGCTCTGCTGGGCCGTTGGCCGCTTGTCGGGATCGTAGGCCAGGAGATCCTCCAGCAGATCGAGTCCGTTTTGGCTGCAGCGACTGACGACGCTGCTCAGTGGCACTTTGATGCAGTCCGGGTAGCGGAAGTGAATCATGGCAGCCAGGCGATATCCGTCGGGCCAATCGTTCTGTGCGGAAAGCGAAGGATTAATAATGTTAAAAGAAACCAATTGAATATGTTACCTTCTCTGGCGTGCCCAGCACTGAGCAAATCTTGAATAGCTGGTCCACCTCGCTGCTGCCCGGGAAGAGCGGTCGGAAGGTGTAGAGCTCGGCCATGATGCAGCCCATGGCCCAGAGGTCGATGGTGCTGCCGTAGTTGGTGGAGTGCAGGAGCACCTCCGGCGCCCGGTACCAGCGCGTCGAGACGTAGTCCGTGAAGGGCGGTCGCGATCGGATCTCTCTGGCCAGGCCAAAGTCGGCTATTTTGATGAGTTCCGGACCGGAGCAGAGGAGGTTCTCCGGCTTCAGGTCGCGGTGGAAGAAGCCGTGGCGATGCATGAAGGCCAGGCCGGTCAGAACCTGCCAGAAATGAATAATTACAGAGAGTCCTATAAGTCCATCTTGATCTCACCTGAAACAGAATGCTTTTCAGCTCCGGCTCGGGCAGGTGCGTGTCCCGATCCTTGATCATCTGGTAGAGGTTCTCCTTCATATACTCAAACACAAAGTACAGGGTGTCATTCTCTCTGATCACCTCCTTCAGCTTGACGATGTTCGGGTGCGACAGTTTCTTGAGCGACTGCAGGATATGCAGGAAGATGCAAGAATTAGAGAAAATCTATTCCAAGGAGTTAGTATAAAACCCACCTTGACTTCGCGCAGATTCATTGCCTCCTCCCAGGAGTAGTACTTGCGTTTCATGCGCTTGATGGCCACCTTCTCGCCGGTGTCCTTGCGCTGGCCCAGGACCACGGTGCCGTAGGTTCCGTCGCCCAGCTGGGTCAGCGTGATGTAGCGGTTCATGCTTAGGCAGGCGGGCTGGTCAGCTCTTCGCACATTCTCCGGATGCAACTGCACGGACAGCAAATGGAAAACGAGGCCAACGGCTGGTCACTTAAAAGCTCTTCTATAACTTATGAGACCCGCCCACGTGTCCGGACGTCAAGGAAATCAGCGTCGAATTAGGTGACTGGGCACAAGCCCCGATTCGAATCCGAGACCCACCTGGGACTTTCGTGTGCGTCTTGACTTGGGCTGCCGAATCCAATAGAAATCAATATATCGATTCAAGGGGCAGCCGGCTAAGAACTTGACCAAATTGATTTAACCCAAAAACGGATTCCCCCATCAGGGTCATAAATATAGTTCCCAAATTAAGAAGTGGGACGAGCAGCAGATCCTGTGAGAATAGGTTTAACTAGCTTGTAAACACAAGTTAACTGTTCTAGAGTGGAAGCGGAATTGAATAGGAGGTTAAAAAAGAATTAAAGGAACAATTTTTTATATATAATAATATGTTCTCTTTGAGTTCCAGATGATAAACCCTTTGAAACTAATGAATTTCGAATAGAATAACATAATGAGGTTTCTTTATTTTTTTCATTATAACACCACTTACACATATTTACTATATTATACCAAGAAGCCCCTTAAATAATTCAACTGAAACGCTTGCCTGGCAATGTTAATCGGATTACCAAAGGGGAACCAAGAACAAATCGAATTTTTTAGCATGATAAGATTTAATTGTATAATTTAGCATGATACAATATAATTGTATCATGGTAGTCTTGCCCGAAAATTAAGCCTCTATTATGACCTGTCAAAGTGTATTAAGAACACCAGGAACAAAATTTGTACATAGACAGGCTATGTATCTCGTTAAAGAATAAGCACAATTCGTCAATAAGGCTCTAGATCTTAACGATTTTGAAGACTACGAGACTACCTCATATAGTTGCATCATGTTTTCTATAGGAACTTAGTCCTTTTCGCCTAGTAATAAGTGAGTTCCTCCGGCGTTCAATAATTAACGTGTAATTTTTAAGAAACACGTGATGCATTCACCATTTATTTTAAAATGTTACATTTAATAAAATACCTTTAATTCATAAAAGACTTCTGTTTGATTGGGAACAGAATAATAACAAAAACGGCACACTCCCTCTTCGGCTAGTTTATTTATTGTATCAACCCCTTAGGCCTAGGCCATTTCCCCCGTCAAATACTTGGGAAATAAACACATCCTTGGAATCCGAATTAGAAATGAAGGAAAGAACGAATTTTAAATTTAATTTATAATAAAAAGACTCCTTAGCAATCCAACTGGAATGCTGTGTCTGCAAATGCTAATTGGATTATCTACGGTGTAACAAAAATAAATGAAGAAATTCATGACCAGAAACGTATTTAAAAGCTGGACTATTGCGTTGTTCAATGTTATTCCACAGCAGACCGTCAAGAGGAAAGCAGACTATAAAAGATTGATACAAAATGCATCTGAAGTTCGTAGTGCTCTTCGTTATATTGGCAAATGCAAATTCGCCAACCGGGAAATATTCCTTTGGATTGGGGAGATAAGTTCTCGTGGCGATTTATAATCAAGGTCGCAACATATTATTATATCTTTATAATACAATAAAAATGGAAATCAAATAATAATAATTTCGGGAAACCTTTATTTCGATTTGTTTATTTATTGTATTGTATGCTCCTGTAGGCCCAGGCCATTTCCACCCTCAAATATATGGGAAATATATCTTGGCTTGAGGATATTTTTATAAACTTTTTAAACTTTGGAACTGACGAAAATGGAAATATCTAGAGGTCAGTCAGGTCAAAAAACAATAAGTTGAAGTAGTTTTTCGAGCGTTGAAAATTAACAATTCTCAAAGCCATTAATGATATAAGGCTGGGCTATTGTAGGAATTAATGGTATTGCAAATCAGTTCGTCAAGAGAATTGCAGGCTATATAAGACTAATACAAAATGCATATAAAGTTCCTAGTACTTTTTGTTATTATATAAATGCCTCTAAGATTCGGCTTGTAGTAAGCCCTCTGTTTGATGAGGATTTGAAACGGACAAATTAAGAAAATACCCTTAATTTCCAAAATACTTTTGTTTGGATCGGAAATCAAATAATAACAAAATCGTGCCGAAGTTTATTTATTGTATCAACCCCTTAAACCTTGGCCATTTCCCCCCTCAAATACATGGGAAATAGACAAATCCTTGAAATCCGAATAAGATATGAACGAAGGAACGAATTTCCAATTAAATTAATAATAAAAAGACTCCTCAGTAGTCCAACTAGAATGCTGTGTCTGAAAATGCTAATTGGATTATCTAAGGTGAAACAAAAATGAATCTAGAGAAAAGACACATAACCAGAACGGTATTAAAAAGCTGGGCTATTGCGTTGTTCAATGTTATTCCACAGCAGACCGCCAAGAGGAAAGCAGGCTATATAAGACTGATCCAAAATGCATCTGAAGTTCGTAGTGCTCTTCGTTATTTTGGCATTTGCCGGCGGGAGATATTCCTTTGGATTGGGGAAATAAGTTCTCGTGGCGATTTATTATCAAGCTCGCAACATATTATGATATATTTTTTAATACAATAAAATAGGAAAACAAATAATTATAAATTCGGTATACCATTATTTCGGTTTGTTTATTTATTGTATTGTGTTGTATTGTATGTTTCTGTAGGCCCAGGCCATTCCCACCCTTAAATATATGAAAAATATACCTTAACTTGATGATTTTTGTATACAGCCTTTCAAACTTTGGAACTGAAGAAATTGGAAATGTCTAGAGGCCAGACAGGGGACACTTATGCAAGCACTTGACATAATCAAAAATCTTTTTTCTTCTTTTTTCTAGCGTTAAAAATTACTACAAATTATTATAGCCCCTAAAGATCAAACTAATCAGATTGGACGCCGTGATATCAACTGCCAGGCTTATATACTTGGAAACTGGCTCCTTAAAAACTCAAGTGCTCAAGTGTCGTAATGGGTTTTTGTGGACAGTTGGCGAATCGAGTTCCTTGGGCGATAATTTATTCATTGTATGCAAGGGGAACCTTTCCCACCTTCGATACATGTGTAGAAACTTGGGGTATATGGAGTATATAATATACACATCTGATTGTTTGGGTCACATTTCGAGCTGGCTCTTGGTGGAATCCTGCGTCACAGCCTTGAACCCCTCACATTTGTTGACTCACTTAAACTTTGGGCACGCACATCCAGCCGATGGCTAATCGGGCATTACAACAAACACACAATATATGCACGACTTTTCGCACCGTGTACCAGCAAATAAACAAACTCAAATGTTCGGGGTCACTTTATCGATTGAACGAGGGTTGTCACTAAGTCCGCTCGGACTCTCGTCCATCCCTAGACAGTGGCGCTACTGGAGGGCAGACTCGGAGGAGCACAATCACATGTCAGGCGTACCTCAATCGCAATTGCATTTGAATCCGAGATCTTCTTCGTTAATCTGTTGTTAGTCAGCGAATTAACTGCGATTTATGGCTGCTCCCTGAGCGGATATCCTTCGCGGACAGGAGTTTATTTGATAAGCAAGCACTAACAACTGGCAGGAGCGATATCGACAACAACGCGACGACCCAAGCAACCGCAACCCCAAGTAGACCGCCACCCCCTTGAGCCCGGAGAGCGGACAGTACAGAGCCGAAGAGCGCAGAGCGACGAGCTACGAGCAGCCGGCTGGCTGGGTTACACCTGCTACCAAAAACCTGGTGTAGTGGAACCACCGAGCCATGGTTACTAGGCAGGGCCCCGTTGTTTGGGTTGCCCCTGGCAACCGGGCTTCGTGTCCATTCGCGGGTTCTCGGCGACTTGGCACATGTCCTGGGAGAGCTCACCAAAAATGGACGAACCGGTCAGCAAAAAGTCAGAAGATGGGGAGGAGGAGAAGCAGGAAGAGGAGCAGGAAGAGGAGCCGCTGAGGGGCTTCCTAGACGAGGTCAACTGCCCGGAACCGGGCATCATAGATCGCCACATGATCGAGTCCGCCTATCTGGAAGAGGGTCAAAAGGGCGAGGCGAAACGCCTCCACCAGCTGGAACCGGTGGTCTACGAACGCATTCGCACCATGCGCCTCGAGTTCAAGAGTAAGCATTGACCAGTCCGCAATAGTATCTCAAACTTGGTTTCCTCCCTGCAGACATCCTGCGGATTGATCATCTGTGGATGATGCCCAACCTGACAACGCTGTGCTTGAACTGCAACAAAATTGAGGTAATCGAGCACCTCGCCATGTTAACGGCCCTCAAGGATCTCAATCTGAGCTTCAATTACATCACGCGAATCGAGAACCTGGACACGCTGGTCAACCTGGAGAAGCTGTCGTTATTTAGCAATCGCATCCAAAAGATTGAAAACCTGCAGAGCTTGGAGAAACTGGTCATTCTGAGCATTGGCAACAATCTAATCAACACTGTGGAGGGGGTAAGGTTTTCCGGAAATAAATTAAAAAGTTATATAGTTTTACAATAATTGATTACACCAGATTGAACGTCTGCGCTTCGTGAGCAGCTTGAGAGTGCTGAATTTGGAGGGTAATCCTATTGCCAAAATGCCGGACTTCCCCTTGTCCCTTTACGTGACTGCCATCCTGCCCCAATTGAACTACTACGAGTATGTGTTCATCAAGGCGGAGACGCGCGACAAGGCCCAGAAGCGTTTCTAGTGAGTATATCTCCTCTTCTCTTGGATCTTTTCATTACAATAATTATTATACCTAAAGCCGGGAGCTGCGCGAGATCGAGGACAAACAGGAACGCGAGATTCAAGGCCTGGCCACGGAGGCACGGGAAATGGCCGAGGCAGAACGTTTGGCCTCCAGCTTTGTGGAACACCTAGATCGACATCAGTTGTACGAATCCTTGTGGCGCGACGACGACAACGGGCGCATTCTGATGCTGGTGGGGACTCCAGCACAGGAGCTGACCGAGGAGTACGCCAAGGATGTTCACGAGCTGACTCAGCAGATCTATCGCCTTGGCTTGGAGCGCTTCGAGGAGCGGGACGCGGAGATTCGGGACTTTAATGCTAACCTATATGAGGGGCAGGAGGAGCTACAGTCTCAGGGTCAAGCACAAATCGAGGAGTTCCTCCAGTACAAGGAGCGAACCTTCGATGAGATGCGGCTGAAGTGGCGCGATCTGGACCAACGCGATGACGATTTGGAAGAGGTGTCAGCTCAGTTGGATGACCTTACCGGTCAGTTTGAGGATGCCCTGAACGAAATGTGGCAGAGTCTAATGGCTCAGGAGCTTCATCTGCATGAGGCCGTTGAGGTGATCTTAACGCAACCACATCACATCCTATTAATACTTAGTTTCTTTCAGGATTCCATGCTGAACTTTAAGCGCAAGATCTCACAGCTCATGGCCAGCTTTGTGGAACAGGCCCAGGTGATCTTCCAGCAACTGCGCGATGTCTGCGGGCACTTTGCCGACAACATGACGGAGATTGTGTCGCAATACCTCGCCGCCAAGCTCTTGCGTGATGATTTGAACGCCATTCCCCAGGAGCTTCGAAAGTGTGTCGCTGATCGTGAGGCACTCCTGCAGCTTGTAGAGGCCATGAGGTCGTCTCACGCTTCACGGGTGTACGAGCGGGAGAATCGCATGGCCAATCGTAGCAGGGAGTTCATAGACGACATGATAAAGAAGCTAAAGAAGTATATTCTACACTGATCTCTCCCGGCAGTCACTAATGAAACACTTCCCTTACAGCAAAGAGGTGGACCGCCACCGTGCCAAGGTGCTGGAGATCAATTCGTTCATGGAAATGATGACTGAGGCGCTGGCCAACCTGCCGCGGGAGACGAATCACTCGAAGCACGAGTCACTCTCGAATTAACAAATATTTTTAATAACGATTAAGTAATAAATGCAATGGGATCATCTAGTCTACTTTTCCTTTCCCTCTACTTTCCCTTTTTGAGGCCCTCGAGGTGGGCGCACAGTCCCTCCTGGAAGAGTGGCGTTAAAACATAGTCCACACACTCCCTCAGATCCCCGGCCCGGTCGTTCAGGAGCTCTCGGACATCCGGCTCGCGACACATCCGTTTGGTCAGGGTCCTGGCCACCGGATTGGCCTTGTCGAAGGTACCAATGAAGGCGGCGCACTGGGCCAGCGCCTCCGCCTTGCTGTTCGCCACCTCGTCGACGAGACCCACCTCCAGGGCCTCCTGGGTGCGGAACAGCTTACCTTGGTTCAGTGCCCGCTCCACAATTCGGCGGGGCAGAACGCTCTGGTAGGAGAGCATCATCCACTTGGAGATGACAAAGCTGAAGCGGGTGGCGTGGATGCCGATAAAGAGATCCGGGAGCATGACGCGGTACTCGCAGGCTGTGGCAAGAACGCAACCAGCGGCAGGAGCATGACCCTAGGCGGAAGAATCAGTTACACTCGCCAAGATTGCTCTGAGACAAATGAACTCACATTAACGGCCGCAGCAGTGGGAAGACCGCAGAGGTGCAGGGCTAGCCACAGATCCTGGAACAAGGTCCAGAACTCCTTCAGCCGCTCCTTGTCCGGTTCCAAGAGCTCCTTAAGATCAAGGCCAGCGGAGAAAACCTTGTCATTGCTCTGCAAATTAGACGTAGAATGAATCTGAAACGCTTGCTCAATTAGTTGTGGACTCACCGACGTCAAGATCAGGCCGCGACTCTTGTTGCTTTCGATCTGGTTGATGGACTCGATAAGGTCGTGCATCAACTCCATTGTCAAGGTATTGACTGGCGCCAGGTTCATCGATAAGGTGGCAATTCCGCTCTTATCATCCACCTCGACAGTGGTTAACTTTGTTGAGCTCGACCCCATATCGGCCAAGGATCGAAGGGATTGGACTCCGCAGAGGAATGGTTTTAGCCGCCCGACTGTGTCTACCAGCCTGTTACGCAACATTACTACGACTTTCAATTTTGAGCAGCAATCACGCACTGAGGGGCAGGCATAATTTAAACAAATTAACCTGTTTATCAAAGTCGAGTTGCGAACCGAGGGAAAACAAAACACTCAAGCCAAGCGATCGTCAGCTGATCAGCTGATCCAGCTTTTCCAGGTAAAGTTTACACGACAACTGGAAATGGCGATCAACAAATGTTTATCGACTGGAAACGAGCCTCTCAAAGTTATTAATTATAAATTTAAGCTATTTGTGTTATTTTTAAAGCTTGAGTAATAGGTACAACAGTTTCACCCCTACTTATAGTTGAAGCCCAAGAAATAATTAGACACTCTTTTTCTGGCAGAACGACAAATAGCAGAAAATGATTATCGACTGGAAGTAGTATCGAGGATTTACAAATTAAGTTAATTTTAAAATATTTATTGGGAGTAACAAAATGTTATATAAATGCGTTTCTGGTTAGTTTACTAAGTAAATGTGAAAACAATAAAATGATTATACAATTGCACAGAGAGATCTACTCTACTTCTTGCTCTTCTTCTTCAGGTTTTCGAGATAAGTGCCCATAACCTTCTGGATTTCGGGACGGCTGGCGAGGGCTACAAAATCATCCAAATCCTTTTGACGTATCTGCTCAAACTCCTTAATATTCGCCGCTCGGAACTGCAGCTTGGTCAAAGAGCGAGCCAGAGGATTCACCTTGGCAAAGCTTCCAATAAAGGCAGCACACTTCTCCAGCGCCTCCTCCTTGGTGTTGGCGATTTCATCGACAAGGCCTTCCGCTAGCGCCTCCTCTGTGGTGAACAGACGTCCTTGGGTAAGAGCACGCTCTGCCACTCGCTGAGGCAGGACGTTAAGGAAGCCGGACATCAGCCACTTGGGCGCAATGATTCCCAGCTGGGTTTCGTTCAGTCCGATGAGACGTTTCGGCAGCATCACCCGATACTCACAGGCGGTGGCTAAAAGGCACCCTCCGGCAGGTGCGTGGCCCTAGAAAAACGGAAAATATTAGAATCTTGATTTCCGGGCAGTTTGACTCACATTAATGGCGGCAGCCGTGGGTAAGGGACTTCCGTAAAGGGCAATCCAGGCGTTTTGTAGCGCGGCCCAAGCGTTCCGAAGACGCTCCTCGTCGGTATTGTACATCTCTAGGATGTCCATACCGGCTGAGAACACATTTGTGCAGGCCTGCAATAAATCTGGTGAATACTTACATAACCCAACAACTAAAGTGACCGGCTTACGGAGGTTAAAATGATTCCCCGGCTCTTGTTGCTCTCAATTTCGCCGACGGACGACTGCAGGTCCACCAACAACTGGACGTTCTGGCTGTTCACGGGCGGCCGGTTCATTGTGAGAGTGGCGATTCCGGTCTTGTCGTTGACCTCCACCGTTGTCAGCTTGGTAATGGTGGCCATCAATCTCTTTGCCCCTCCGGGGGCCACAAGTCTCAAGAGATTCGAGTGCAGCATTGTTCTTTGATATGTACGAAATATGACCTTTGTCCAAGTGCCGGCGTTGTTGGGATGCTAGATTTTAATCCAAAGTAATAAAATAATAGATAACGCATATTCATCTATGTGTGTATTACTATTATTTCTTACTTACCTTGGTTGTAATTCGACAGTGTATTTAAAATTGTTATCTACTCAGTTGGCTAAAACGATCCTCGATGGAAGTTTTCCAGTCAATCGTTATCAACTATCGAGCTGGCGCTAATATAAATATCGAATACATTCAATTTTAAATTTCTATTAGAGGAAGATAACATCTGAAAGTATGCAAATTTAGCTATTGGCTTTAATTAAGTTACAAAATTAAAAAATTATACATAAAACAATTAACTTAAAATATGTTTAAAAAGTAATTTTGTGAAGTTATTGCTTCTTGGCCTTCTTCTTGAGACCGTCGAGGTAAATTCTCAGGCCCTTTTAAAGGGCGGGCTGGCTTACAGTGAACTGGAACTTCTCCAGATCCTCATTGCGCCCGTCCTTCAACTGCTGAATATCGGCGGTCCCGAATTGCTGCTATGTCAGCGATCGAGCCAGTGTATTGACCTTGGCGAACGTGCCAATAAAATCAGCGCACTTTTCGCACTGATCCGCAATGATACAGATTTGGCTATTGTTATCAGCTATCAAATTGGCACGGTAAATATCGAATACAATTTCGATGACTAAATAGCGAGAAAGGTAAAATTTTCATTCTAAAAATTTTTGTTTCGACTAAAATTATATTATACTGCAAGGATATGCAAATGATCACTTTTCCATACATCCACAATCGAGTATTAAGAGTAAAAAGTTTATTATACGCTTTTATAAATTCTAGAAATTATTGCTTCTTGGACTTCTTCTTAAGGCCCTCGAGGTAAATGCCAAGACCCTTCTGAACGGCGGGCTGGTTAACAAAGAACAGGAACTTTTCGAGATCCTCCTTGCGTTCGTTCTGCAACTGCTGCAGGTCGGCGGCCCGGAATTGCTGCTTTGTGAGCGATCGAGCCAGAGGGTTAACCTTGGCGAAGGTGCCAATGAAGGCAGCGCACTTTTCGATGGCCTCCTCCTTGCTGTTGGCAGTCTCATCGATCAGACCCACCTTCAGGGCCTCTTCCGTGGTGAACATGCGTCCTTGATTCAGGGCTCGCTCTGCCTCTCGCTGCGGCAGGACACTCAGATAGGCAGACATAAACCACTTGGGTGCCACAATACCCAACTGGGTTTCGTTTAAACCAATGGTATATTTCGGCAGCATGACTCGGTACTCGCAGGATGTGGCCAACAGACATCCGCCGGCGGGTGAGTGGCCCTAGGAATAAAAAAAAGTTAATAAAGAATTTCTCTGAGAGGCTTCAGTTAACATACATTAATAGCAGCTGCCGTGGGCACACTGCTGCCGTAGAGGGTCAGCCATGTTTCCTGCAACTGCGACCAGAAGGCACGAATCCTGTCCTTATCCGGCTTGTACATCTCTAGAATGTCCAGGCCAGCGGAGAATATTGTTGGACTGGACTGCAGAGAAGTGTTGTAGACAGTATCTAACATTATCTTTTTAAGATACTACTTACGGAAGTCAGAATGAGGCCTCTGCTCTTGTTACCTTCGATTTCGTCAATGGAGGTCTTCAGATCCTGCAGCAGTTCCAAGTTGAGGCCGTTTACCGGTGGCCGGTTCATTGTGAGGGTGGCGATTCCGGTCTTGTCATTGACCTCCACAGATGTTAGCTTTGTGCCGGTGGACATTAGACGGCTGGTGCCACTGCGGATCACCAGGCTAAGGACTTTGGAACGCAGCATTATGATCTAAAATGTACGAAATATGTAAACAACGGCTAGTGACCTTTGGACAGGGGCCGGTTTTATCCTTAATTGGAGGCATTTGCCCATAAAAACTTTATTTAAGTTTTACAGATATTTTTAGTTTATCAAATATGCCATCTCGAAGCTGGATAACTTACAAGACTCAACTGTTGATTATAAATAAACGAGAAGACTTAAAGACCGAAATCTATGAAACTTGTTGCGCTGCTATCGACGGACATGGAAGTAGTGAGGGGGGTCAAGTACCAGGGGCTCACTCCTAAAGTAACCCCTTTTTTTGATTGCCAACGATATCAATAATTTCTTATTCTTAATTTATTTATCTTAAATTATTTCTTTGCTAGTTCTAGATTTATAGTAACTATGGAATCCTAATTAATTGATAAATATTCATTCCTTTTAAAAAGAAATCAATTTGTACTGCGCCCATGTCGATAGACATTGTCGGCTGTTATCGAATATCGGCTAGCCGGGTTGTAACTTGACAGGCAGTGTTGGCAACTCGGGTCATAAAAAAACTATAAAATGTTGATGGCAGCTAAGAACTCTAATAGTGAAACAATATTTAGATCAATTAACCGAGAAATTGAATAGTAATGCAGTAAGGAGTGGCATCGTTACCTATAAAAAAGTTATTATTATTATTCGAAATTTGCCAATTGAAAATCGCTAGATCTAGCTGGAAAGAAATTGACAGCACTGTTGGCAGACTGAATGCAACCCTGAGTTTTGACGTTTACACGTCACATTCGTCGGTGCCGACAGCGACTGCCATTCTTGCATTCGTGTACATTTCGATTCGGTGTTCGCCTCGACTACTCCAGCAACTTTCTCTACGAAACTTAACTGAAAATGGGCTCAGGAAAGCAACAGAAAGTGCAGTCTTCTGGATTCACCAAGGAGGAGGAGCTGCTCCTGCAGGATTTCAGCCGTAACGTGAGCACCAAGTCCTCGGCGCTGTTCTACGGCAATGCCTTCATCGTGTCCGCTGTGCCAATCTGTGAGTATAGTGACACGTTGATAGTTTCGGACCCTTGATGAGTGAACGTGGGGCTTTGCAGGGCTCTTCTGGCGCATCCACAACATGGACCTGTGGCCCAGCTCCATCCTGTTCGTGCTCGTGACCGCCGCTAGCACCTACTTGATGGCTACCGCCTACAAGAACATCAAGTTCCAGCTCAAGCACAAGATCGCCGGACGTAGGGAGGAGGCCGTTACCCGCGAGGTGAACCGCCAGCTGGGCGACGACAAGAAGGTGACCCGCAAGGAGAAGGACGAGCGCATTCTGTGGAAGAAGAACGAGGTGGCCGACTACGAGGCCACAACCTTTGCCATCTTCTACAACAATGCCATTTACCTGGCCGTGATTATCTTCATCAGCTTCTTCCTGCTGAAGAACTCGACGCCGTTCGTCAACTACATCTTCTCGGTGGGCATCGCCAGCGGCGCCCTGGCGCTCTTCTCCACCAGCGCCCAATCGAACTGAACAAACATACCTTCACGTCATGCTATGTTCATGTACTTTAAGAGATTCCCTTGCACAGCGGGCAAGAATTCCGTTCATCGGTCGTGCGTGGCGCCGGTCCGTTCTTCATCCTCCAGTCCCATGCCGACCAGCATTTCCAGCAGTGCGAACATAGAAATTTTATAGTATAAACACAAACTTGTTGTCTTTCTTGTAGAAAGCTGATCAACTTCCATTCGCCGATGATTTAATAAATTGTAAAGTTAAAATAGTCGCTTTATTACTATCGAGGGGAGTTCTAAAAGCAGGGAATTTTCAGCACTAATTTTAAATGTAAATGCGGGGAGAGTTCGAGGTGGATCAACTCGCTCAGACAGCCTCCAGCAGCAGGGCGATGCCCTGACCACCACCGATGCAGGCGGATCCGATGCCGTACTTCAGCTTCTTGCGCCTGGAATGAAGCAGGGAACACATGTCAAATCTCTAAAGCTATAGATATTATAAGATAAAACTTACTGCAACTCGTGCACCAGGTGACCAGTGATGCGGGAGCCACTGGCACCCAGAGGATGGCCCAGAGCAATGGCTCCGCCATTCACATTAAGCTTGGAGGGATCCAGTTTCAGGGCGTCAGAGCAGGCCAGAGTCTGGGCAGCAAAGGCTTCGTTGATCTGAAACGAACAGTTTAAGTATATGCTAAAAAATTACATTAAGAATAAATGCTTACCTCGATCAGATCAATGTCTTCCAGTTTCTTGCCAGAAACCTTCAAGACATTCTGGATGGCGGGCACGGGACCAATGCCCATGATCTCTGGCTTCACACCCACGAAAGAGAAGGCCACTAGGCGGGCAAGGGGAGTCAGGTTGTACTCCTTGAGAGCTTCCTCGGAAGCCACAACCACAGCTGAAGCTCCATCGCAGATACCGGAGGCAGTTCCGGCAGTGACCACTCCGTTCTTCTTAAACAGAGAGGGCAGCTTGTTCAGGCCCTCGATGGTTGTCTTGGGACGCGGATGCTCGTCCACCACAAAGTCCACCTCCTTGCCCTTGACCTTCAGTTTAATGGGCGTGATCTCGGCGTTGAAGGCACCCTCCTTCTGGCCCTTCTCCCAGTTCTTCTGGGAGAGCAGCGAAAACTCATCCACGCGCTCCCTCGAGATCTTGTACTGATCGGCCAGATTCTCGGCGGTCAGAGCCATGGGTAGCTTGCAATAGGTGTCGGTAAGTCCAGCCCACAGAGCGTCCTCCAAGTTATAGTTGGCTCCAAGAGTGGTGCCGAAACGGATGTTGCGTGCGATGAACGGGCTCTGGGACATATTTTCCACGCCGCCGGTAAGCGCAACCTTGGCACCACCAACCAGGATGTCCTGTGCTCCGTTAATGATCGACTGGAAGCCGGAGCCGCACAGGCGGTTGATGCCCAAGGCGGGTTTCTCGATGGGCACGCCGCAGTTGAGACTCACATGGCGGGGCACGTAAATGCCATCAGTGGAGGAGGACTACGGTACGGACGAAATTAATTAAATATATTTTATTATAAAAAGTACTTTAACATTGTCCATTTAATATTCCAAATAAGGAAAATATTTACTTAGTTATTATATTTTATTTAAGTTCTCTACTAAAGCATTTTATTTAAATAATAATAATAATTATTAAACTTACCGCAATCACATTACCAACAATTACGGTATCCACTTGCTCTCCCTTGAGCCCGGCGGCATCCAGAGCAGCCTTTGCCGCCGTAGTTTGCAGCTGGGTCTGGTTAATGCCCTTCAAGGAACCACCGAAGGTGCCAAAGGCCGTGCGCTTGGCAGCCACAATATAGATACCTTATATAGAATAGTAGATATAGAACATACATATATAATGTGCGTAGACAAGAGTAATAGCTATTAACGAAGGCGGACTCTTGTTTTCGATTCAACAGGTCCAAAGTGCAACTGTCCGAGTGCGGGGGATAGCATCAGATAAGACATCAACAAGTCCAAAGTTCAAACCCACTAGATTCCATGTTTTCTCATTTAAGATGTCAGCATCCTTACATATCCAGCAGGACAATAGTCGCAATTACCTTTAGTAGCAGCAGACATTTTTGGTTTCACTTCTTAATCAAGGTAAAAATAAAATATAGCTTAAGGCAAGCGAAAAGCGACCACTGCAGTGCTATAACTTTCGACTTCTGCTCGGAACTCGTCGTCGCCGCCTACATATTATTGGATGAAAGCTTTTCAGACTCTCGTTGCCAGAAGCCGGCTGGCGTTGCTTTCGAAAGCTTCCCCAGCAACGAAAGAGACGAGCCCTTGCCTCAGAAATTCAGCTGTTTGATCCACAGAGAAAAATACCATAAAGGAAACAAACCCAATTAAAACACAATTTTATTTACTTTCTTTTGTCAATTTGGTTTTCTTTCCAAGGAAATCCTAAAATACTACATTTTCTCATTGCATTACTTATTAAGAACTTAAGTATTAGTTTTTTGTTGTAAAAGATATATTAGTGAAAGTGCAGTTATCAAACAATGTAGTTATTCCATGAAATAAAATGTATCTGTTTCCATTTAAGAGATAAGATAGCCGAAAGTGCTCCCTTAAAAGTAAGTCCATAACAATTAATTCGCCAGATCTATTTCACCAGAATTGCAATCCAAATAAAACATATAATTCGTTAGCTTATTGTGTATTTTTCAAGGGTTATTCTAGAGTTAAGAATGCAAATGCTGTGGACTTTGTGCTTGGGAACTAGGAAACATTGGGAGCGATACAAATCTCTCTGTGGACAATGGGGTGTCGGGCTATTAAGCAGACGGCTTGACTTAAGTTCTGTGTTTATTTTAAAGTAATGCGTAATCTCTCTATGTCTAGGGCGAGTTGGAGATGTCCATATTGTCCGATTTCTCGACGCTAACCGACTTGCGTGACTTGGAATCAGCGCTGGAGCGCGAGCTCTTCGCCTCGGCGTCCTCGGAGATGGATTTCAGTTTCCGTGCATCTGCAGAGCGTGAGCGGTCGCGTCGCCGCGAGGACGATGACTTGGATGTGGCGAGGGCAGAGTCCTTGCTGCGGCTGGAGCGTGACTTGGTGCTGGTGGCGACCGGCGGCGGTGATGGGGAGCTGCGCTTGCTCCTGGAGCGGGGTGAACGTGAGGAACGCTTCTCGCTGCGGTGTGACTTCTTGCTGCGCTCGCGGGATCGGGAACGCTTGCCGTTTCCACTGGGTGCAACTGCAACGCCGTGGGACCGGGAGCGGCGGGAACGAGAGGTGCTGCGACGATGCCGTGACCTCGAGCGCTTGCCGCGCGATCTGGAGGAGCGCGAGTGCTTGCCGCCGCGGGAACGTGATCTCCTGGAGCGCGAGGTGCTGCGACGATGGCGGGATCTGGACCGCTTGCTGCGGGATCGTGATGAGTGCTTGCCGCGTGACCGCGAGCGACGGGAACGGGACACGCTACGACGCTCCCTTGAGCCGGAGCGCCTGGAACGCCGCCTGGATGTGGAGCGGTGCGAGCGCGAGCGACTGGTGCGACGTTCGCGGGAGCGCGAGCGGGATCGGGACCTGCGGCGCTTGTCCTTGGCCAGCATCCCGATCACCGGGTCAATGGCAGCCGAGATCATGCTCTGCGCCTCCTTCACAATGGTCATCGCCTCCTCGATCTCCGCCTGGGCGGCCTCATTCGACTTGGCCTCCGGCTTGGTGATCGAGTACGTCGAGTGGTAGACGCTCAGGTAGCCGCCCTTGAACTCTTGTCCCTGCATGCGCAGGGCGTGGATGATGCTGGTCTGTTCGCAGAACTCGATCATGCAGTACGTCTTGTTGTCCTTCTCGGCCCACCGGGCGTACTTCACTTCGCCGGCGCGCTGGAAGCAGTCCATCAGGTCGTCCAAGCGCCACTCGTTCTTGACATCACACACGATGATGGTGCGTCGAATCTCCTCGATCTTGCGGGCATCGTAGAATGAGGGCAATGCCGGGTACTCCGGCAGGTTGAACTCCACCAGCTTTGGGTCGTAGGTCTTGATCACCTGCTGCGGCAGCTGGCCCTCTATGCGGTTGATCACCTCCGGCGGCAGCTTGGAGTCGGGCTTTTGGAGACCAGGCACAATGGTGCCGTTCTTGAGCATCTCCAGGGCGCGGTACTCCTCGGGAATGGCCAGCACGGGTATGACAATCAGGGCCCGGTCGATGAACACCGTGTTGGTCAGGTGCTGGGCCACCGGCACACTGCTCGTTTCCGTGTACTTCACGTAGCAGATGCGCGACTGAACCGGGCAGGAGACGTCGCGGATGGTGGGGTACAGGCGGATCTCCTCAATCTTGCCGATGTTGCCGAACAGCGTCTGCATCTGGTCCTTGGTGGCCTGCGGCGCAATGTTGGTCACCTGGATCACACGCGGGGTGTTGCCGCCAGCCATGATTGCTAGTTTCTTTTTTCTTCCTCGATGTTGCAAGCGTTTTATTCGCAAAAGTGTTTAATTAACCTACGAGAGCCAAGCGAAAAAAACCAAGGGTTGCAATGCGTTGATGAGTTTCGATTGCCGCACAGGAGGTGCGATAAATCGATAAAAAAAGTTGACGCATGTGCAAGAGATGGCCATTTAGCTATATTCAGCTGGTTCGCTATGTATTTCGGATTGTAAGATTGCATTAATTCTGAGACTACAAAGATATAAAAAAAACTTATGCAAAACAAAAACAAATTCGACGACTAATATTTTTAAGAGCTTATAAAAGACAAAAACAAATTGAACTTCCACTCATCATTACCGAATATCGATATATAGCATCGATGTCGGAACAAAAAATTGCAAACATCGTTGCGATGTATCGAAGCTACTTTCAGCTCTAACAGCAAATACTATCTCACGATCATAGGACTTTGCAAACACAATTTTTGAATAAGGACAGACAGCCAGGAAGTGACTCGCCTTGTCCCACGATGTCGGACAATCCCGCGCCCACGTCCTCGCCCCCCAAGTCAAGCCTCAGCGACTTGCGGCAATTTCGCATCAACAAAGGCGCCGCTGCAGCAGCGGGTCCTGCGAAAACTGGTAATTTCGCAGCTAGCATACACAGGATATTCCTACTCTAAACGCGGCGGCGACCTCCCCTTTCAGAGCGCGTGCCCGGCAAGAAGCGTATTTCGGTGATGGCTGACAGTGACAGCGACGGGGCCGACTGCCAGACTCCCAAGAAGACCAAGCTGGAGCTGACCGTCAAAGAGAAGGAGGAGCGGTACATGGCAGCGGCAAAAATTTCGCCCCAGTACGACACGATGGTAAGTTTGGGATCCGGCGTGGTCAAGGAAGCGGGAAGGGAAGCGCTTGCGGGGGCGGGAAGCGCGCGTCTCCTCTATCAGCATCTGCGTGCGTGCTTGTGTGTGCGTGTGGAACATGGCGATTGGATTCGGGACCCGGCACTGCGAACAGCTGTCTGTGGCCAGGGGCGTCGCTGACGGGGTTGAAAATAAAGAACACCCCAAACATGGTGAAATGGTATATTCGATGACGTCACTGACCTGCCTCAATTTTGAAACAGCTTTTTTGTCCGAAAATAATGTTAGTATTTATGTATATTCTTGGGACTACAAAGAGTTTCCTTTTGTTCATTAAGGCATTGATAGTACAAGAATATAATCACTCTTGATTTTACATTTTTATTCAAAAGTTAAACTGAATAATTTCTTTCCACAGGCTATTCAAGAGTCGCTCTCCCGCACCAACTGGGATGTGGCCGCCTCGGTGCGGTACCTGAGGGAGAACTGCAAACCCAAGATCCAAGGGGCCAATGGACCTTTAGTTAAACCGAAACTGAAGCCCAGCTCGAACGGAATCAGTGGCACTTCCCACGGGAGCTACTCTGATAACGACTACTCCGACGACGAGGATGTGAAGCAGTCCAAGGATCAAGTATACGACAGCGATGACAGCGACACCGAGATGGCTAGCAAGATGACGGGGCAGCGCAAAAAGGTGTTCCAGTTCATGAACGAGGCTACACTCATGGAGTTGCAGAGTGTGAAGACACTCTCGGAAAAGAAGGCAGCCGCTATCATTGAGCTGCGACCCTTTGAGGACTGGGCCGGGTTGCGAAAGAAGCTGGAGAGCAACAAGTTCTCGGGAGACCTGCTAAACTACGCCCAGGATCTGATCAACAAGCAAAACACGGTGGCCACTATTCTGAGCAAGTGCAACAACATGGTGACGCGTCTGGAGAAGGCCATCTCCACGGGTGCCGGTATAGTGGAGCAACCCAAGCTGCTCAGCAGCGGGTGAGTACTGACTAGGGTTCTTGAGAGTTTTTCTTTTATATCCTTCTATTGCAGCTTGCAATTGGCTGACTATCAGATCATTGGACTCAACTGGCTGACAGTGATGCACAAGCAGGAGATGAATGGCATTTTGGCCGACGAAATGGGTCTGGGCAAGACCATCCAGGTGATCGCATTTCTGGCTTACCTCAAGGAGAACGGTCTCAGTAAGGCAGCACACCTAATTGTGGTGCCTTCCTCCACTCTGGACAACTGGGAGGCAGAGATCAGCCGCTGGTGTCCCAACCTGGTTGTGGAGAAGTATCACGGTTCGCAGGACGAGCGCCGAAGAATGCGTGCGCGCTATGCTAAAGATGGATTTTCTGGCTTCGATGTCCTGCTGACGACGTGAGTAAATTGGAAAAAGATTTCAAAGTTCTGCCTGCAATTAATACCATTTAACTGGTTATCACAGTTATCACATTGTCGGCTCGACGCCCGAGGAAAGGAAAATGTTCCGTGTGTGCAAGCTGGACTACGTAATCTTCGATGAGGCACACATGCTCAAGAACATGACCACGCAACGGTATGCCAATCTCATCACCATAAATGCCAGGAGTCGCATCCTCCTCACCGGCACCCCGCTGCAGAACAATCTGCTGGAGTTGATCTCCCTGCTGTGCTTTGTGATGCCAAAGTTCTTTGCCAAGAGCATCGAGGACATTAAGACATTGTTCGCCAAGGTGCGTCCTTGCCTCACTTAACGAGAAAGCGAATTGATCAATATTGTTTTGTTTCGATTGCAGAAAAGCAAAACCGATGGCGATCAGGAGGAGGTGTCACAGTTCCAGGAGACACAGATCCAGCGGGCAAAGCGCATCATGAAACCGTTTGTGCTCCGGCGCCTCAAGAAAGATGTCCTCAACAACCTGCCCAAGAAGCTAAGCCTCGTGGTAAGCCGGTCTAATCGAGATCTTTGATTGCAAAATCCTTAACTTGTATGGAATTACAGGAAAAAGTATCCATGAGCAACCAACAGAAGCAGTACTATCACGAACTGGTCGAGTATTATTCCAATAACAAGGGCGAGATCTGTAGCAGCAGCGATCGCGCAGCCATGACGATCATGATGGAGATGCGCCGCATTGCCAACCATCCACTGCTGATGCGTCACTACTTCACCGATGAGAATCTACGTCAGTTCTCCAAGCGCCTGGCCAACTGCAGTCTCTACAAGAAAACTAACGAGCAGTACATCTTCGAGGAGCTGGCCATCATGTCGGACTTCCAAGTCTATCAGTTATGCCACAGATACGTGAGTTTCTCTTATAAATTCCCTATTCGTAATGCTTGCTAATGTTTGTCCTTCAACAGGAGTTGTTTGACGTAAAGATACCCGACCAGTTAATATGCGATTCTGGGAAATTCGAGTACCTGGACGAGCTGCTTCCAAAGTTGAAGGAGGAGGGCCACCGGGTGCTGCTCTTCAGCCAGTTCACCATGATGCTGGACATTGTGGAGGAGTATCTGCGGATAAGGAAGCATGGATTCTGCCGCCTTGATGGCTCGACGGCGGTAAAGGAGCGTCAGGACTTGATCACCGACTTCAATGTGGACGACAATATCTTCGTGTTCCTGCTCTCCACCAAGGCGGGGGGCGTGGGCATCAACCTGACCGCCGCCGACACCTGCATCATTCACGATATCGACTTCAATCCGTATAACGATAAGCAGGCCGAGGATCGCTGTCACCGCATGGGTCAGCAGCGCCCTGTGACCATTTACCGCCTCATATCCGAGAGCACCATTGAGGAGGGCATCCTGATGTCCGCCGAAGAGAAGCTAAAGCTGGAGAAGGACATCACGTCCACCGAAAAGGGCGAGGTGCACGAACAGCGGTGCGTGGTCAAGCTGCTAACCACGGCCCTTGGTCTGGACAAGGATCAGGAGGAGCAGCTCAACAATTCGCTTAGTAACTCCATAACCTCGCCCCAGAAATAGGCAGGCTTCTTCTACGTCTTCGTCCTGGACCACACCTTCGTATTTATATTCGCCCGATACGGATGCACTGGGCAAGCACTTCCTTCCGCTGTCAGAGATCATGTTGAAACCCCATTAGTAATTTTAGCAAGCAATTGTATTTATCTTATCTTATATTTGTACTAAAGGATAGTTAGACATGGCCGGAGGTCTGCCCGCAGTGGGCCATAAATCGATTTAGGAACACTTTCCTCCGGTAAGACGACAACTGTTTTTACTAGCAACCCAGCACATTTCCACAAAAAACAAAGCCAGGCGGCGACCGAGTGTTCTGTTCCGTTGATTCATGTTTCCTGTTTTATGTAGTTTCCTTCTCTGTAAGCGTGTTTTGTATCTAATTAACCACTTTGTTTATGTATAAGGATAAATAACATTTGTGTACGAACGATCTGTCGATCTGTCAGTCTGTCGATCTGTAGTGGTGGTGGTGGGGTCAGTTTGGGAAACTCGACAACCCTCGCGGAGCGGATTTCCCACGAGCTTCATTTGTTTGTGTGCTGCGCAGAGAGGCGGCGCCGAGAGAGCTGCACTGTTTTCGGAGAGCTTTCGGTTCGGCTGCGATCGCGACGTCGGTGGCGATTCATCACGTCTTTAGTCTTCAACTGATCGCTCGCGCCGATGATTTAATTTTTAAGTTAAAGCCTGCGCCCAGTGTAGTTGCCAGCAGCAGCGTTACTCACATCCATACATACGTGCGAATCTGCAAACATACAAAAATAGTACCTAGCGTACATCGATAAATAGATATACCCCTCCCATACCTCCTACGACAGTGTCTCCACGAAGTCTTGTTAAAGTAACCGCCCAACGTGAAACTCGCGTCGCAATCTATATTCTATAATTAAGTGTGCAGTGTGTGCAGAATCCAATCCACGATCCCTTCTATTCGGAATCGGAATAGGAATCCGCTTGCCATTATGTGATTCATGCCGCGAGTACATAAGTTCTTGCTTGAGGCAAGCCGAATTCTATTTAAAAATAGACAAACTGTTTGCCAGCGGAAATCATATTGCCGCCGCAGCCACTAAAATGCTAAATAAATCGGGCCAATAATATGAAATAGACTCTTGTTGTTCATCTTTCGTTCTTTTTTGTTTTTAGCTGTTTTGTTGTTGTCTAGCGGAAACGGAAGGAACGCCAACTGCATATATGTTACGCCTAAGGCTGTACGTGTTAGTGTATCCATCGCATACAGTCATCCCTCGCGGCGCGCTGTCATATACTAAAAATATAGATGCGGCAGGCGGCGGGCGGCGGCACATGTGAGCAGTTTTTGGCAACTGGCAAAGAATACGGCGCACAAGTCGGGCGAAAACAAAACAGCGCGTGCAGGCGGGCAAAACATAAAAACTAGTACATATAAACATATAAGCAGGAATTAATAATAATAATCCATCCCCTGTATGTGTGTAGTGACCCGTATGTGTACGTGTGAGTAATCCGAACAAGAACTATATAGCGAGCGAGCGATCTGCATGAAAGGAGAGCAAATCACGCAGAAAGAAAAAACGAACGAAAATAACGCGAACAAAACATAAAACACAAAAACAATACGGAGAGAGCGGAGAGAGAGAGAGAGAACTCTGTAACTGTAACAATTGACGAGCACAACGAGCCGAGAACGAGCAGCACAAAGCAACAAACCGAAAATAGACGACATCCACGGTGCGTATACTTAACGAAGCCACCCGCTCAGCCCCACGACTCAACGCGATCTCTCTCGCGCTCGCACACAGCAGCGGCAGCAGCAACACCATCAATTGTGATCACTGAGCGTGAGTATCTGTATCTGTATCTGGAGAGCCGCTGACATCCAAAAGTGGCAGGAAGGCAGAAAGGAAGGAATATCGCTTCAAAATATTAATTAAAAACGCTTCGGCACTGCTTATGGCTCGACTTGGCGCGCATGCCGAGCATGATTAAACGAGACACGAAAGAGCGTATCTACGAAGTAGATAAATATCTTTATACGAACAACTGAGCTGCAGCACCACCAACAATCGAATCGACGAAAACAAACGCAACGCACAAACAAACCCATCTATCTATATAAACTATATAAAGAGAGATAGATAAACAAAAGCTCAAGCAGAAACAGCAGCAACGAAACAATTTGGAGGAAACAACACTTTTGCACCAAAAGGTGAGTATATGTGCTATTCGGATGATTCACCTAGCCAGGCCAGGCCCAGCTTATTTCGAGCAAAAATCTGTTTGTTAATCTGCCCTGAAAATATCAAACTGCCAGCAATTAACGAGGCAAGTTCAAATAGTTGGGGAAAGAGTCATCTACGGGGTGGATTGCCTAGTTAAAATAGTGCACAAAGATCAAGATCAAATTCCTAAAGGCTGACTTTAAATCATAATCATATCACATTATATTATATGGGATTTATGCCTTTAGAACATCTTTGTTTTATTGTTTTTCAAAATGAACAATGTAATTGGAGACCCGCTTAATGGTTTGAGTTATAGAGGTCCAACTGTAGGTTATTGTATGTACATATCTTCCACTCACTCCGGACTCCTTGTGGGCCGCGAAATAAGAATTACTTGGCGGGCTGATGTCATGCTCGGAGACGAAGTGCTCTCTAGGCAGAGATCCCAAACCAGATGCAACTCCTACGCTCGCCCATTGAGCCGGTTGCTCGCAGAGATCCGATCCGATCGAGTAGTTGAGCTCCGCTCTCTCTCTGGCTTAAGTAAACAGTTTTTGCGTATTTCTACTTAATGGTTGAGTAGGTGAACATGTTTTGGGCTTGGCTCAGGGCCGGAGCTTTGGCTTCCCATAACTAATCTCAATTCGATTCCAGACCCAGCAATCTGACTCTGCACAAAGGGAGCGCACATCCCTGACATCGTATTAAGGAGGCAATTCAACTCGATAAAGGAGGGAAAGGAAAAGGAATTCAACTATTGTGATATGTACAAATTTACTCAAATACTGAAGCCGCTTATTTAGACGTTTATTCCACGGAATCCCAGCTTGTGTAACGATTATCCGGAGGTAATCTACCAAAGATTAGGCTTTCATCTTCAATTAAGTTTAGCTAAACAGAGCAGAAGCTGCACTGCACCATGGCTGAGAAGGTCGAGCACGCCCCGGCCAGCCTGATCGGGCAGCAGAACGATCCCCGCAAGGTGCGAAAGTCACCCGAATTTCAGCCCGGTATTCCCGGCGTTATCTCCAGGGAACGCAGCTTTGTGCGCACCTCGAATCAACAGGTGAGTTGTCGCCTTCCACACGATATGAGTTATCCGTATCAAATATTAACCATATTTTCGTCTGCGGTTTCAGAATATCAACAAACGCCGCAGTCTGGCGTTCAATGTTCCTGGCAACCAGACGGGACAGATGAGGGGCAAGCCAGCCATGGATATATACAGACCGCCCAGTAAGTTAATGCCTTAGTCGCTCATTAAACCTTTTCCTCTCCGCTTGGTTGCTTGGCTTGGGGATTAGTCCAATTTAAAGAAGACTGAAATCAATTAGAAAGAACAATTGTCAATTTTTTTCACTTAGTTATTCAATATTGTGTGCAGTTTGCTTTTAATCACTCTTAGATGGATGCATCTTAATCAGAAAGGTGAACTTACTTTACAAAGGATTAAGTGCATGGAAACCTAAAAGGTTTTGTTAGGTTTTGTGTTTGTCTATTTTTAAAATTTAGTCTTGTTGCAACTTTATGGCTTTAAAATTAATATACTTCTGAATTGAATCTTTATTGGAATCCATTCAGTGTCAAGAACTTCTTTGCTTTCGCTTTCAAAAGACAACTACTCAGATATTAGTTTCAAAGCTTCGCTTTCAGTCAGCTTCTAAATAGCTTATAGCTTTGGTTTTTCTGCTATTTTAGCCGCAATCGTATCAGTTCCAACGATTACTTACTGAGACATTTCTTTCTTTTGATTCTTTTCATATCTCTGTCTCATACACTGTACATTCCACACCCCCACACACCGTTGTCCTGCCCCTCATCATCACATTAAACCCCTGGGTATCCCGATTCCCACCACACCCAAATATGTACCTATATAACGTCCTATCTCAGATGTACGCGGAGAGCTGGCTGCTCCAGTCGGTGGCGGCGGCGGTGGTGGTGGTGCCAGTGGGGCCAACGGTGCCCCCAACAAGCTTAACGTCAATGCCCAGGAGTTCACAATGACGAGCGGCTCCGGGGCACCGGCCGAAGCACTCAGCAATCGGTAATTCAAAGTCTTTTAATGCCATCGTTTACCCCTCTTCCCGTCTTTTCACAGAGCTAAACTACAGTCTACAACATTCTTCCAGTTCGTCGCTGATCTTCCCGCCAACCAATGGTCCCGGCGTGGTGGCTCCTGGTCTGGGCCAGTACGGCAACGTGAACCGCCGCCAGGCCGGCCTCTCTCTAGGAAACATGCCGGGCCTGAAGGCCAGCCATCATCGCTCCATCTTGGTGACGCATCCAATCAGTCCCAGTGCCCTGACCGGTCAGCTGCCGCTCATGAACTCGCCCTCCAGTGGCAATATACTACATGTAAGCTGAAGGGTTCATCTAACATATATAAAGTACACTTTGTGTGACAATTTTCCTTTTAAATTCCAGACAACGAACCGCGTCAAGTTTGCGCCTGAGCCCAGGGGTCACAAGGTCGGCCACAACCAGTTTGGTCAGCTCAACAACAACAACGGACAGCCTTACCAGTCGCACATGAATGGCATAGAAGTGGATCCCTACATGAATGGAAATTCGCTGCAGCGCTCCAAGTCCCTGTCGTCGGCTGACGCCCTCACCCGGGGCATGGCCGGATTGGGATTGGGCTTGGGCAACGAGGTGGCAGACATCGGACAGTTCACGCCCGAGATCCAGGCCCTGATTGACACGGCCCTGGAGGACCCAAACAAGCTCAATTCGCGCTGTCTGATGGAGCTGACCTCGCAGTTCATCAAGCGGGCGGTGGAGAGTCGCCGCTTCGCACTGCCCATCTCGCGTCTCTGCTTGAACATCATCGCCCGTGAACAGAAGGAGACGTTCCTAGAGGCGCTTCTCAACACGTGCCGTCAGTGGTATCAGGAGCGTGAGAAGGTGAGTTCAAGGTATAAACAAGTGCTTTACAAAAATATCTATAAATCGTTTATTTTGCGCAGCTGCTGTTTGCCATCCAAGGCATGAAGTCGCCCTCCCGTGTTCGGTTTACCGCCTTCATGGCCTTCCTCACGGAGATGTTCTGCCAACTAAAGCGGCGCCAGCTGCAACTGCGGACCCACAACGAGGGCACACCTCCACCGCTGGTCTTGCTCAGTCTGCTGTCCAAGTGCTGTGAGGATTGCGTACGTCCACCCATAAGGTCGCTCTCAGAGGTGGGAATCCATTTCAAATTCTCTTCTTAGGCTCACTTATATTTTGTTCGCTTTTCAGATCGAGTGTCTGTTCTATGTGCTCACCTGCATCGGCCAGGACATGGAGCAGCAACTGCCTCAGCAACTGGAGCTACTAATGGGTCTTGTTCGCGACGCCTTCCTCAATGCCGGCGACTCGGCAGCATCCATTCGGCGCACTCTCCTCCAGCTGATCGAGCTGAAGGCCTCCCACTGGCAGCTGCCCGGCAACACGGTTCTCTACTATACTCACACCAACAATTAGAGCGAGGAATTGGGAATTAGAGCTGAATGTGGGGCCAAGACGGAGGTTGAGCTTCGGGCACTGTGCAATTATGAAGGCATGGCACCATCGATTGCCATTTCTGTTGTCGCATTGCATTTAGGCCTGCAAACCTTCTGTTCTATTTATATTATCGTACTCTTACCTAGGCATAAGCAATATTTATTTTGGCACAACACCAGCAATAGAGAGAAACTAACCCGAGACTTGCACACCACACACCAAGCCCAGTACCAAATAAGATCGTCCGACTCGCTTCGGTATCTTCGGACTCTGCGATATTCTAAGGCTCAACTTTTATGTGAATCCATATATATTTATGTGTAATAAAACACAGCTAGTCAAAAATGAGACACTTAGTCGTTCTTTTCCAAAATTAGAAAAACTTACAAAAGTCTCTGACCTTAGGTACTACAAAAAGATGATTTTTAAAGTCAATACTACTACCGCAGCCAAAATCATAAAAAGCTCTCTAAAATGATTTTGTCAACTTAGTTACATTTAGAAATACACCAACTGATCAAATTTAATTAATTAAATTTAAATTAACAGATAGCGCTGCCACACTGCCGGAAAAAAATTAATGGCAGCTCCGAGCCAGGTCGGATTTGAACTGCTTTCTTATGTTGGAACTGCTTGGCACTTCTTTCTATCCACGTTTCCCACCCAATGTCCATCAAAGTTCCTTACCAATAGCACGGTATGGAGACAGTAAAACAATTTCGCAGCTGTGATGTCATTTTTTCTAAGCAATAAAAGCAGGATTAACCAAAAATAAAATTCGCAGCGGAAAAAAATATATGAGAGCACGAAAAATTAATTAAAAATTTAATTTTCCGCGCACAGTGTGACCACTCTCACTACTTATGCTCACGGATTTTGACCGCATTAGAAAACAGGCACACTGAACCTCTAGACGCCGGCAATTCGCGCCTTTTTCACAGAAATTTTTTGCAAGTAAGTGGAAGTGCAGCCAAGTACATTGTCCCAATCTCAATCAACCAAATCCACCAGATGCCTTCACCTATTGTCGACGATACTCCAGCTGCCAAGAAGATGAAGATCGACAAGTGCGTCCTGCGATTCGCCAAGCTGACGGAACATGCCCTGGAGCCGGTGCGTGGATCTGCCAAGGCGGCCGGCGTGGACTTGCGCAGCGCCTACGACATTGTGGTGCCGGCCCGGGGCAAGGCCATTGTGAAGACCGACCTGCAGGTGCAGGTGCCCGAGGGCTCCTATGGACGCGTGGCCCCACGCTCCGGCCTGGCCGTGAAGAACTTCATCGACGTGGGAGCCGGCGTGGTGGACGAGGACTACCGCGGCAACTTGGGCGTCGTGCTGTTCAACCACTCGGACGTGGAGTTCGAGGTGAAGCGCGGCGACCGCATCGCCCAGTTCATCTGCGAGCGCATCTTCTATCCGGAGCTGGAGCTGGTCGACAAGCTGGAGGACACCGAGCGCGGCGAGGCCGGCTTCGGGTCCACCGGCATCAAGGATCTGCCGGCGGCCAAGGCCCAGAATGGCAACGGGGAGAAGGCAGCTGAGCCGGAAGCGGCTGCTCCCACTCCCATCGCCACATAGAGGGGAAGTGATACGCTAAAAATGAGAGTTCATCCTAGTATTAAGCACATCGTTTGTCATTCGAGGTCATAAGTAAAGTCTAAGGCCTTGCATATTCATAACCGCAACATAGGAGTTCCACCAAAAGTTCCAATTAGTATGTAAAGCTGAAAATGTTTAAGTAAAACTGTATTTATCTATTAAAGGCTGCCAACCCAGATACCAATGAAATATTGATCTTTTACTATTTTGACTGATGTTTGTGGTGCTAAAACCGGGGTAGGTTCTAGAAATTAGGGATAAACATTAACAGATGCAAATTCAATGAGGAAAGTTAGGAAATAAGCAAAGAATTGTAAGCCTATGGTAAAAAGCTTAATGTAATGTGATTCTATATTATACATATAACTATTGAAATAGCTTAAAGATCTAAATATTTTTGATTGAAAATCAGTGTTTCAGAGTGCCAACTAAACAAAAGGGTTAAATTTCTTTATCCATATGCCTGTCATCCAAAGTTTCATTAAATTTGTGAAGCTTTGTAATTTATAAGGCACTGTTTGCTGAAATCCTTTTTAGAAAGCATTCCCCTTCTTATTGCTATATTTTTGTTAATTTTTTTAAATAATCAATCAGTCATAACTAAGCCAATAAATTATTAATTTCAATAAATTATTCATTTCAATTTGGAAAACTTCTTTGTACTAGTTTTTTACCAAGTCAGCACATTGAATTTACTTTCTTAATTGTAATTATCTTTTTTTTTTAATTTAGACAATTTTAATGATAAGGGGTAATTAAAAATCTAACAAAAAATGAGTAATATTTTGTATTTTAATTATTACATCTATTTTTTTTTTTTATTTTTGATTAATGAAAATTTGAATGGCGAAATGCATGTGATATTTGGTAATCATTCCCGTTTCGGCCGTCATGTATTATTGAGAAGATCTTAAAGTATGCATTGTATAAACTTTAAAACGATATGTTTATATAGTAATTCGTTTTTTATTGGCCCATTATTAATTTTCTTAATAACTAATCTAAAAATGCATCAATTTCAATTGGGAAAGCTTATTTTTTTTAGTAAAAAATGTTGAAATTTATTGAAATTTAGCTTGCTGTCACTATTATTAGGAACTTTTGCTAAAGAGTAATCTTTTGAAATTTAGAAAATTTAACATTTTGTTGAATTTTTAACGATTTTAATGGCGTAACCTTTTATAAAATTGTAGACAAATTTCCACGGAACGTGGCTAGTTTTATTCTGATTTTGATGTTGATCAATAATAAATGTATATGAATTAATACAACTCCTTAATTTGAATGATTTAAGAATATTACCATTTTAGTAATCTTGTAAAAAATTGAACAAATTTCCTATTTCTATGTGTAAAATATTGAATATTCACTTCATAGGATTGGAAAACACCCTTTCGCAATGCCAAAACTGATATACGAAATGTTATTTCAGCTTTAACCCGTTCCAAAGTTCAATATTTTAGC
This sequence comes from Drosophila watanabei, assembly GCA_008042575.1. Taxonomy (NCBI): domain Eukaryota; kingdom Metazoa; phylum Arthropoda; class Insecta; order Diptera; family Drosophilidae; genus Drosophila; species Drosophila watanabei. Next base: position 225,556 of record VNJS01016446.1, read on the forward strand.
TTTTAGAGAACCTAGCAAACTAGGAATGATTTAAAGGCGAACAGAGCAGTAAACGGAAGCATTAATTTCACTGCTCGCAAGCGAAGATTGGCTATAACCTGACGTGAAGAGCTCTTGTGGCCTGTAAATTACTTACTTGTAACAAGCACTCCAACCTCGCGGATTGAGGAGTTCCTGCCGAGTGCCGACTGCCTGCTGCCGGTGAGCAAAGCAATTATATTTCCAGAGCCAGGTCGAGCGGCCGACCGACTGGGCTTTATGGGCATAGGATAGGCTTTGCTGCAAAGGCTACGTTCGGGATACTTGAACCGGACGGGCGCAGTGAGTTATGACCGCGTAATGAGAGCCAAGAAGCGCCGATGGCCCACAATATCGCTCGCGTGTCTCAAGTGCATTGCTGCACAATTTACGCGGCCGATTTTAATAAATTCAATGACTCCAATTTGTAATTAGACGCTGGAGGTGCGCGCTGCGTGCTTTTAATTGTTTTGCAGCCATCCTTGGTTGCCTTTTGGCGCAACGGTTACGCTCGACCCGCGACGCATCGAGCGCTCCGGAGGTCAGCCGCGTGCCCATAACGCCCCACAAATGCCGCAAAGCCGAGCTGCAGGCTGCAGGTTGCAGCGGGAAGCTGCATTCAAATGTGCAACAGAGACGAGTGGCTTTTGTTGTTGTTTGTATGATAACTGGTATAATTTATTTGCTTCAGCTTGTGAAAAATAGCTATAGTTCATTAAATGTAAATAATAAATCAAATTTATTTTCATTCCTATTTTGTTGAGCAGCTGTTGCTTCTGCTTCTGCTTCGACTTTTCTTCTTTAAGTTGCATAGAAAATGTTGTTTTTGTGTCTCTTGCTTACAAATAATTAAATAAACAATATGTACAAGGAAATTATAAAATACGCTTTCTATTTGCTTGTTTTGTTTGCTTTTTGTGTGTTTGTGTGTTGTTTCAAGTCTTGGAGCTCTTAAAAAAAGGACGTACAGATCTAAATGTTGAATTTTGAATTCCTCTGTGCATGGCCGCAGAAAAGGTATATAAATTTCTAAAATTTGAACAAAGCATTTTGGGTTTAACAATATATGTTTATATTTATATATATATAAATAAATAGCCTTTTACTTCGATTCGCTAAGCAATAAAATTGAATTTTTAAGTCTGCTTCACATGTTTACATCTCGCGGAATTCTATTAAATATATATTTACTGACTAGCAGTTAAAAACGAAGAAAAGTCATAGAAATAAATAAAATCAATGCAAATGCGCTTTGCTCTTAAGTACGTAAACGTAAACGAAAACTCAAACTCTCTCTCATTAAATTGACTAATAAATTGATAAATGTTATACAAATATTATATTTGCTTATGTTTTTTCCTTTTTTGTTTGTTTGTGGTTGTGTGTGCTTGCAAATGGAAGACTTTGCGATTATTGTTGTCGTCGTTACTTAAAGTTTACAACTTTAGCTAGCATTTAAATTATGTTACATATTTACTGCTTAATCTATACTCCGATTTTCGGGCGTGTGCTAGGCTCCTAGTCCTTCGAAAGCTCATTTGGTACAACAGTTTTGCAGTTGAAATGCAATTAGTTAGCATAAATATGTCCGTAGATTTGCGGAGCCAACTAGCTGGCCTCGCCGCTGCACGGCAACACCGGCAGCAGCATGTTGCCAGCGCCCGGCGAGCTGGCTGCGGCTGGTGCTGCAACATCGCTGCCCTGATTGCTGTTGCAGTTGCTGTTGCTGCCGCTGCTGCTGCTGTTGCTGCTGCCGTTGCTGCTGCCGCCGCCATTGAAGATCTCCGTCTTGAAGCTGCAACTAGCTGCGGCTCCCGTTGCAACTCCTGATGCTGGTGCTGTCCCTGCCCCGCCCGTCGTCTGCAGTGCCAGCATTTGTTGCGCCTGCGCAACGCATGCAACGCACGGACACGGCCCGCCCAATTTCCTCGCCAATATGGAGCGCAGCTTGAGAGCCGGGCCCAGCTTCATGCCCAGCGAGTTGACCAAGTGATCCTCGGTCAAGAGCGGCAGGCCAGTGCCGTCGATGGACTGATCGCGGAATGACTGCAAAGAGAGCGAAAAAGAGCGAATAAGTCGGCGAGTTCAGATTTATGAGCAGCATTTCCACGGAAACAGTGGTTCGAGATGCTGGAAAATGTAATATTATTTGTTCTATATGGGAATAATAATATAATATTAATCGAAATGTTATTAGATGGTTTTAAATAGTTTTTAAATATTCATTTATAATATCTTGATGGAAACTCTTTCAATCTGCATAAAAGATTCGATGTTGTTATCTTAAAGAAATATACAAAACTCTGATTGATCAATATAAGAGTTATTATAATGATTTATTTCATCTATTTTTTGTATTTTTCTGATTTTAATTACTAAGATGAGTTTATAGCTGAGATGAGGCCTTGCCTGCTGATTTAATCTACTTAAAAGAAAGCTAATTTTGCCGACTAATCACTCTCAATGTTACACATCCGTTTGAGAATTCCAAGCGTATCCTTGAAACTATTTAGCGTTTAATGTTTCATTCAAAAAGGTTTTAAAAAAAAGGTTTAAAATAGTTTATTAATAAATTGAATGATATATCATATGATGCCTTTTTAATAACTTAAAAAATAAACAAAAGTCCTGACAAATTTAAACTTTTAATGTATGTTTCACTCATTAATTTTATACATTTTAGAATGTCACCTTACTTTTAAATAATTTATTTAGATTTATATTTATTCAACAGATTACCCTCTATTTTATAGATATATCCATAGCTTCAGTAACATTTTCGTACAAATTTCTTAGTATCTCAGAAAGCTAAAGATATTCTCAATGTTAAACTCAACTTTTCCCAAGTTCATCCCATATTTCAGACACATCTTCAGACACAGTACCAACAAGGAAGACACGTAGGCGCTGGGCATCCTGTTTTGGTTGTGTTCTGTTCTCTGTGTGCGAGTGTGTGTATTTCTGATTAATGCGCGGCTTTTAAAATTGTTAATGAAAAACGATTTTAGCCAAAGCCGCCTGACTTGGTAGCTGCAGTAGCATTTTCATATTTGCAACGCACGATCGATGGAAAGTGGCCAGCGAGTGGGCACCCCTGATCTTCCCACTTCCCGCCACTCCACTTCGGTCCGATCCGATCCGATCCTCCTCTGCTCTTTGGCTGCCACGCCCCCTGCTGCTGCTGCTGCTGATGCTGCCACGAACTCCCCTTTGGGGCAAATCGAAGCTCGCGCCACATGAGATTTCTATTATAGATTGGCCCTGATTGAATTCCACGTAGCTCTCCGGCAACGGGAGGCCAACCTGTTTCCGCAGCAGCTGCAGTGGCTGCCTCTTGCTCACTAACAACTGCCACTGTTTGCGGTGGCAATGCCTTCTGTTCCTCCCCCTCCTCCTCATAGCTCTGCCACCGCGTTGGACACGCCTTTATCGGGAACGGTGCCGCTTTTATGGGCCACCGCCGAATCGATTCGATTCCGGATGACGGCGGTCATCTCTATATATAAGGGAGGAACGGCCAGGCCGGGCTCAGCTCAGCGTTGCAGCGATGTGGCGGATGCGGCTACTCTTCGGCTTTGTGGTCCTGCTGGCCCTCGGTCAACTGCCGCAGGAGCGCTCTGGCGTTCTGGCCCAGAAGTACTACATGAACTTTGACTTTAACAACAACAATCCGGACGAAAACGCCGCCGATGGGGATAAGGGAGGTCCGAACGCTGGCAACAATCACAATGGAAATCACAATGACGATGATGGAGACGATGGTGACGACGGCAGCAATGGCGGGGGAGAAAAAGGACATGGCGGGAAAGGCAATGGCGGAGATGGAGATGCCAATGGAAATGCAGACGGAGATGGAGATACAGGGGAAGATGAAGATGGATACCAGGGTGGAGATGGAAATGGAGGTAAAATTAAAAATACAAATCAAAACAACAATGGTAATGGTAAGGGTAATGGTAACGACGATGACAACGACAACGATGACAACAACGGTGACAACGGTGATAACAACGGAAACGGTAACGGAAACGGCAACGGAAACGGAAACGGTGGCTCACCTCACCATCCGACCGGCGGAAGGGACGATGACACCAATGATAGCGACAGCAAGGACTCGAAGTCCCGGCGCCACAATCAGGACGAGGAGCAGGAGGAGGACAAGGCTGGCAAGCGGACTGATCACAGCCATCACAGCAGCTACGAGATCAGCATCGACGACAGCTTCGGCGGGCGCTACGTGCGCTCCATCTACGAGAGCAGCGAGAGCCACGGCCACTCCGGCAGCAGGGCCGGATCCAATCCCCGGGAGAGTGCAGTCCGCGAGAGCAGTGAGGAGCGCAAGGATCATAATAATAACCAAAACCAAGAAACCGCAAATGCAAGGACCCGCGTTGCAGATGCGGCGGAAGCCAACGATGACTATGAGGAAATGTAACAGCACCGGAAGAGCAAGGAGTAAGTGTCCTTAAACCTAATTCTACATTCATTCTACATTATTTTCCATTTTCCTCGTTTTTTTCCTTCCCTTCGACAGGTTGCTTCGCTCGAGGGACTCGGGAAAGCTTCAATTACTTCTATTGATTTTATCATTAAAATGCCAATAAAATTTAAATTACAAACAAATGTGGAATTTTTGTAGGAAATTATAAATGCTAGGGGGATCAGGGAATGGTCTATCGGAGGGCATAAATAAGGATCTTAAGAGTAGGGAATGTTTTCATAGTTGAATTTGTTGATTTTGACAAGTTTTTTATTGGATAATGTTTCATTTTCTGTGGCAGCTCTGATTTAAAAACTTAAAAAGCTCAATGTATATTAAAAACGATTTTAATCGATTATGATCGATTATAATTATGGAAAACTTCGATTGTTTGACAAGTTAGTATCTTTGATAATTTATTACAGCAAATTAACTATTAAGATATAACAAAGGTACGGTTTATATAAATGATTTATTATTTATATTAATATTATTTTGAAGTTTTGACACCAAGGAATCATAAATGTTCGGAACCCCAAATCCAGTTTAAATATTTGAGACCAAAAGTAACTTTAAGTTGCATAAGCTTACATTTTATTTTATTATAAACACAACGTTAATTTCTCCCTAAACTTAGATTTCTTTTTCAAAATTCCCTGAGGGTGAGCTAACTTTGAAGAAAGATTATTAGTTTAAGGAGAAATTAATGATTAATAATTATAACATTATTTAAAGGCTACACCTCATAAAAACCTGAAGCACATCGAATCGCATAAAAATCGATAGTAACTCCATTAAAAATCAATTACAATTGCCAATGGCTAATGAGATTGGACACTGTCCAACCGAGCGAAGGTATAAAGGCAACCCAGTGACAATGGGCAGACTTTCACTCTGGACTCCGTGGAGGTGGAGGGTGCAGCCATGTTGATTCCTTGTCTGTGGACAATCCTAACCCTGCCTTGGATTGTTCTGGGCCAGACGTACTATATGAGCTTCATTTTCAACAACTACGGGTACGGGGTCAGACCATCGGTTATAGAATCACCTGATCTGGGATTACCCGGCGGCAAAAAACCACCCAAGAGAGCGGAGGATACCCTGGAGCTCAGCTCGATAGAGGAATCGCGGGGATCTGGTCAGAGCCCAAGACCCGTAGATGACGATTCAAGTGACGAATCGGATGAATTCGATTTTGGCAGCACTAAACTTCCAACTACAACGAGGACAACAAAGAAGAGGTCAACACTGAAGCCCTCAAAAGCCACGATAACTCAACAAACTCAAAAAACTTTAAAAACTTCAAAAACTCCACAAACTTCAAGAACTACAAAGACTTTGAAAACTACAGCAACTCCAGGAACATCTAAAACTACACAAACTTTACAAACTCCAAAACCATCAGAAACTACAGAAAATACAGGAACCTTAGATACTGCAGACACTCCAGAGACGCCCCAGGAGATCACCACAGAGTCCGCTCAGACCTCAGAAACTGATGAAGGAAGAGAAGAGACAAGCTCAAAGGCACCTGAAACAGATGCAACGGAATCAGGGAATGATGCAGATAAAGGGGAAACCTTGGAGCCCAGAGTGACCTGGCCACCGGTGACACCGCATCCCCCGATGTTCTTCGAGTACCCGGAGGCCGATTGCCACGAGGAAATGGATCTGCACGAGGTCTTTGGGCTGAGTCTGGAGCGAGACCGGGGGCTGGCCACCAAGATCCTGTGCCAGTTCAACAACAGCTGGGGCGGTCCTTGGCTGCTGATGACGCGAGTCGAGCTTCCGGTGCGCATCCACATGCGCCACTGGTTTCTCGGCTATGTGACCGAGGACTACAAGGACTTGAACATCAACTTTCTGGCGCTGGCTCACATCATGAATCACATGCGCACGGCCATGCTGATCCTGGGACAGGACTCGAACGATCGGCTGGTGTACAACCTGTACGACGACGTGGTCATCTCGGCCTTCAACGATGTCTTCATGATGCGCAAGGCCGAGCTGGTGGAGGCCAATGCCACGGACATGCTCTATCTCTCCGTTGGCAAGACGCTCAGCTCGTACGCAGGCCTGAATCGAACGTGTCCTTTGCAGGTCCTCGGCAGCTGGTGGGGCAACACAGTGCGGCAGAAGGATATGAATGAGGGATTCTCCTGGTAAGAGAGAGAGAGAGTTTTGAATACGAAATAGATATAATCCTTTTTCTAGTGTCTTTCCCAGGGAGCGTAATGTCACGCGTCCCGGCTACATGGCCATCTTCATCAAGCCCAGTCTGTTCAGGAACAATAATACCGCTTTGTACAACAGGATGATAACCACAAGGCGTCCTTGGGGCTTAACCGTGAATGCCGCCTTGATGGAGGAGGTGAAAAATAACCAAACTGAATATGACCTCCGTGTTGACCAGCAATTCCAACGCAACAAGCAAAGCGTCCAAAAAGAGCTCGAAAGGCGGGCAAACTTATTTGATGCCATTGAAAAAGTGCGAAGATTGCAGGTTGAAATGCAGAGAGGCAGGTGACAGGATCAGCAAGTCGGGCTAAGGGACTTCTCCTTCTCCATTACTCAGGAAGGAGAGGCTTTTGGGGAATAGCTTAATACACTGACTAACTCATTAGATTTAATTAATAGGATTTAATAATATATTTATAAAAGAAAACAGTAAATAAATGTAACTTGAAGAATCTTTTTGAATGTGTTTGATATATTTTTAAAACATTTTAGAGCTTGAACTTCTTGAATTAGAGTTGTTTTTATTGCTAACTTATTGTAAGAGCTTCTTCTTATGATTAGAATACCAACTAAACACTTTTACTTAAGTATTCCCAAGTAGTTACTATTTATTTTTCAATGTTACTTCCAGATATCTATAAGAGTTTCAATTAAATAAAATAAAAAATAACTACTTGTAACCCATTCCCACACTGCTTAGGAAAATAAAGAAATAAAGCAAGAAAATCCAAACGTTAACTTGGCCTAAGCAAAAACTAAGTTCTAACCGGAAATTGGTGGCTTTTACTCCAATGGCCAGAGCTGGGACTCTGTCATAATTTTACCCGGACAACGCAGAATACAAAAAACACAACAAAAAGATAGAAAAGAAAAGAAAACTCTCTGCAAATAAAGGGGCAGAGAGACTTTGATTTGGGTGGCTCTGTGGTTATGGTTATGGTCAGCCAAGTGCATTCGAAATTCTGTGCCAATAATTGACAGAGCCAACAATAGGAACAGCAACAACTTTGCATTAACTAGAGCCCAGGAAATGGTCAGAAAAAGAGCACAGCTTGGCCATAACAATACGGGGCCAAAAACAGATTTGAATTGTGGGTCTTAGTCTCTTAGGCCCCGGCTCTTGACTTTGAACTCCTTTTTGCTAAAATAATAAAAAAAAGAAAATAAAGACAGGAAAATACCGAGAGCTCGACCATCTGCAGATCCATGCACGCAATGTAATTGGACGCCAGGTTCCAGGTTCCAATTTGAGGCAAGGAAATGGCTTGAAAAAATATGGAAATTTGCAAATCACTTGGCTGCATCAAACAAAAGACTTGGGCGGCGTTAGAAGAGCGTTTCTGGTTTAATATTTAATAATGAGGGAATTTCGATTTGATGGCTTTCGCAGCTCATATCGATTTGGGAGACACAAAAGAAACCCATTGAATATTAGCATATGTTTCTAGGAATTAAATATATATATTCGTCAAGAAAGCAAAGTGTAAAGAGATACGGATCTGAGAGCTACGCCCAAGATAGAAATTTAAACACAAATCCGAAGAAATTCCTAACCAAATCCAAGTCTGCGTGTCTTCAATCTTCCAAATTAAACTTTATAGTTCAAGTTTGGTCTTTGGAACGGCAGGGGTTTTTTTTAGGGACCGTCAACGACGACGGTGACCTGACTTGACCATGGACAGATGGTTAAATATCAATGAATGTCCGCGATCGCAATTTGCATACGCAGACCAAAAGATTCGTCAAAAGTTCGAGCCTGGCGAGCCAAAGAACTCGTAAATATTTGTTGTCTCCGGTTTATACGACGACTCTGGCTTTGGGCAAAGCCTTTTCTTTCTTTAATAGAGCTATAAAGTTTAAGCCCAATAAAGTTATTTTGTTGCGCAATATTTACATAGAATTCAAGTGGGTTTTCAAACATAAAATAAACGCATAAAAATTGGGTTCTTGTTTTGCTTAAAATATACGACAGAGAACGAGAAATATCGAATGGAGGAGGGTTTAGAGATAAACTATCATACAAATTGAAAATTATATATTTTTTTAAGGAATTTCTAAGAGATTAACTTTGTTCTTTTCATTAATTTTGGTACGATATCGGAAGATATTCCAATCACGCTCTCATCCCTATTAGCCACATAAATGCCTTCAAATTGAAAGAACGAGCATCTGTGGGGATAATCTTTATCTTTTTTTGCGAAATAAATTAATAGTAGGGTCAGCTTATGGCGCGTCAAATGTGAAACGTGCCAGGTCCTCGTCCAAAATCGCCCAAAATGCAACTCCGCGTCCAAATCTTTTGCCCAAAAGACACATCACACTAATAAGCAGCTACAAAAGTGCTTCTGGCTGCTTCTGGTCACCCGGTGGATGATGCACTTCCTCTCTGTCTCTCTCCCCCAAATACATTTTAATTTGAAGAGTGAAAAAAAAAAGAATGAATTCTACAGGGTCGAAAGGGGCCTCGGACCGGACTGGACCGAACCGGACCTCACCGCTCGCTCTCTTTCTGCCCAATTGTATTTTCTGGGCTCAATTTAGTTGTACGGATTTTGACCTGCTTAACCCTAAAGCCAGAGAGGGAGATCTCGGCTGGAGGGGAACACAAGAAGCGAAGACAACAATTTGAATTCTAAATTGAACAGCTTTTTGTGCTACCTATGCCCGGGAGCCGGGAGCTCGCCCAGCCGCCAGTTGGAGTGGAGTTTTGAGCCCGCTGATCGCGGAACGTGGGCCGACCTGCTGCCAACTCTTGCCGAGGTTCAGGCCGCCGCCTTCTTGCTTGTTGTTGTTCTCTTTTGGCTTTGCCCGAATCCGAGACTGAGCCAGCACCAGCACCACCGTCAATTGCGCCCAACTACCTACTCATTGTAATTCTTCATGTCTGGCCACGTCCCGGGCCAAAAGCAAAAGCCAAACCGAAAGAGTCTTGGCTTGTAGAAGGTAAGGGAGGAGGAGCAGGAGGGGCAAGAGGAGGAGGGACTGCGACCTGATTGCCGGCAGTGGCAAGTACCAAGTTCCAGGTTGCCCATCAGCAACCTTTGGCTCGGCAAGCTTGTATCGGCGGTGGCTGCCCACCTAAAAACCAAAAAAATAAAAGTGACACAGCAATAAGATGGTGAGGGAGTTACCTCTCAGAAAAAAATAACAAAAAATATAGTTACTTAATTTTAATTGATTTAAAATTAAATTAAATCAAGAACAATAAAGGTTCTTATTTCAAATCAATTCTAAATTGATTTAAAATTAAATTAAATCAAGAACAATTAGAGTTCCTTTTTCAAAGCATCATCCTTAAACTATTCAAGTATTTTCTATATTACAAAAAAATAACCTAAAGTTGTGCTAAGTAACTTATAAGAGTTTTCTATTTGATTCTTACAGTTCTTGGCATTTATATACTTGATTTAAAATTAAATGAAACCAAGAACAATTAACGTTCTTATTTCAAAGCATCATCCTTAAACTACTCAAGTAGTTTCTATATTTCGAAAAATATCCTTAAGTTGTGTTAAATGAATTTAAAGAGTTTTCTATTCGATTCTTACAATTCTTTTAATTCATATTCTTCTTTAAAAAATGTATAATATTTTCCCTATTCTATATAGCTCTATATACTCTTCAATCTCCCCCCGTTTACGAGGTATCAAAAAAGTTGACTTGTTGCCTTCTCCTTGGCAGCTCTACTACACTTCACTTGTGTCTTTGGCTTTGATTTTGGTAGCGAGTATTTAATGATATTTCTCTCTTTTATTCAGACCAGCAAACCAACAATTACGCTTAATGCCAAACATCCTCTGCCGTCCAGCTGCTGTCCCGGCTTGAAGCTCTCAGATCCGAGCTCCTCAGCTCTCCAGCTCCCAGCTCTCCAGCTCCTCAGCTCTCCAGCTCCCAGCTCCCCAGCATCGCATCCGAGTGCGGTGGCTGCGGTTTGATCTTGTTACGCATTCGGGGCAACGACTACTACTAGGTGGCCTCTAGATTGCGCTCTGGAATCTGTACTCTGGCATCTGGATCTGCGATCTGAGGTAGCATTTGATTGGCAGTTAGAGCCGAGCTCCTCCGACTTGGTGAAGGGAAGAGCTCGAGCCTGAACCTAGTCCATGGCTGCACTTTCTCCCAGAAAGTGTGGCAAATTGTCGGTGGCTTATCTCCCGCTGATTGATTCGCTTACCAAAAAAAAAGACTGTATTCTATATCAATCACCCAAAAGTTTCAACAGCAGTACAGAGTATATAAAAAATTGCCCGATTATTATTTAAATAATTTAATAAATTATTGAATGCCCGCCCTGGGGGCCTTCGGGGGTAATGAAGCTCTCGAGCAGCAACTCTTGACTTGGACAGATGTAATAAATAAGTTTTATGTTTATTTCACAGCTACTGCCGCTGGCAGAGGTGAGTCTCGCGACTGGGACAGTGGGCGAGTTGTGTAAATTGTAGATAAATTTAGGGATTAGAGGAATACAGTGGGTATATCAAACATAAAAGAAAAATATAGAGCTGAAAAAGGTATATTTGTTATTAAGATTTTACTGGTTTAATAGCTTAACTATTGCTGTTCTGAAATCTCTACAAAAAACTTGTTATACAACTGTTTTTCCTTTAAATTAATTACTAATAAAAATTCTCTTAAATCTGATGACTAAATATTTACAAGCTTATAATCTTCTCTATCTTTATTAAATGTAAATATTTTAGTTATTTTTTTTATTTATTTGTGTTGACCACTGTTTGCAATGGGGCCAGCTTAGATATTACATCTTAAGGTCAAAATATTAGCAAATTTTATGTGACCCGTTCACCGAACCAAGCCGCCAGGGAAAATAACAAAAAAAAAAAAGTAATACACAGAGAAGGCCAAAGCAAGAGAGGATTAGGGGGAAAGTTGGGGGTATCAGCCAAGGAGCTTCGGCTGTTAATTTCGCTGCAGAGAGAGCGGTGGGGCACATAATCAGTTTATTTCGTTGCTTTGGTTTTTTTCGAGGAGTCAGGAGGAACAGGAGATGCAGTAGGAGCAGGAGCCGAAGCTCTCAAAGAAGAAAAAGTGCCCCGGGTTACACGCCAAAGATACAATTTTAGATTATATGGCCAACTGCGCGCATGCGCATAATAATAATGCATGCAACAAGACGAAGACGACGACGGCAACGGCGACGAGTAGCCAATTGCAGGCAAGGCTCCCTCTGCTCCCCAGCTCCTCTTCAGCTCCTCTTCAGACCCAAACCCAAACCCAAGACCCAGGGTCGTCTTCTGGCTTCCTGTAGGGGCACAAAAAAGGCGTGCAAGTGGGTATAATCATCATCAGCTTTGATAACACACCACGAGCGACGTTGGCTGCAACGACCTGCCTGGTCCGAGGTTTTCAAGACCCAAGACCCGGGACCCCGGGACCCCGAGATCCCAAACCCCAAGCTCCGGCATGATCTGCTGCTTGGCATTTGACTTTCGGGGCCGACTCTTCTCTGCTTTTCTCGCTCTTTTTGTGTGTGCTTCCAGTCATGCGCCGACTTCGACTGCGGGTCCGAGTCTTGACTTTGGTTCCGAGGTCTCTGGGGTCTCAATGGGGCTGCTGCTGCGGCGGCTGCTGCTGCTGCTGCTGCTGCTGCTGCCTGACTTTGTTGCGGATGCAGTTTGCTGCTGGAGTTGCTGCCTGCCGACTGTCAGTTAAATGGCAGCTCTGTTGCCGTGGCCACCTTATAACCTCCGCCCGGCGCACATTTCATCTAACCTCTGCCGCCGTCCGGCTGGGCACAGTGGTTCAAGAGTTGAACAAAAAGGGGAAGGAGCTTCGAAGGCTCAAGCAAAGTATTTACAGATATTTTTGGTTAAGAATACTGCAAGTATTTTAGACTTATGATGAAGCAACTAAATTCTACATATATTTATTTTTTAGAATCCACATATTTCCTTACATTTAAGACTAAACCCACAGTGTTTCAGGAAATTAGAGAGAGAAATATATAAGAGAACCCTGCAGGTCTCCCCTCGATTGCAATCACTGGCCTTCGTGCTGTGATATTTCTGCCCCCAAAACCCTCACAAGAACAGAACTTTTCCTTCAATGTAGGTGATTGTTTGGATCCTGTTTGCTTCGCTTTGGGTTCGTTCTCCTAACTGCCACAGCAGGTCGGTTTGCCGGCTCCAAAAGGCCCAGCAGCAACATCATCAAACAGACGACATCATTATCGTGCAACATTATCAAAAACCGAAAGAAAAAAAAAAGAAGAAGTAAAGACAGGACGCCAAACGCGAGGCAAGAAATTGGTTGTCGTTGGTCAATTTTGATACCCTTTAAATGAAGCTTATAAAGTAAGCGTATAGGATCATCAACAGACGAATCAATTTAGATAGCTAACCTCTTAAAGATATATAACTCAAAGACCAAACCAGCTTTATTTATACAGATTTCTATATATATTGAAAATAAGTATTATCCTGATCATTTGATACATTAAGAAAATAGGATCATCAACAGCCGAATCAATTTAGAAAGCTACGTCATAAAGATATATATCTCAAAGACTAAACACGTTTCTTTTATAATGATTTCTATATATACTTTAAATAAATATTATCCTAATCATTTCAGTACCAGGTATTCCCTTGTCGAGGGATATTTCCCATTTTACTCACTTTCGTAGGCGGTCGAAAGCAGCGAAAAAGAGGCTCCCCGAGCGGACCGAAATATATTGAAATATGGCGGTAAGCGGGCAATTTAAATGTGGCCCCCGCAACACTTGCCTCGCCCCGCCGCTGCCCGGAATGTGGTTTTAAGTAATTCATGGATTAATGGTAGCATATTGGTCTTGTGGCAGGAGGGGCGAGTCGGCAGGAGGACATGCCGCAAGTGGCCGTCGTCCCGTGAGTGAATGGTCGTGTCTGAGGCAGAGACCGGAGACCAAGAGCCTGTCTGTCGGTCTGTCTGCGGGGCCTTGGCCGTGGCAAGAGTAGGAGTTGCATGTTTAGCACGTGCCTCTAGTTCCTCTTTTGTGGCAGACTCGAATGTTGCACTGAGTGCAGTAGTTGCTACAGAGCCGCGCTGCTGATAATGCGTTGACCGCCAACGCCGCAAACTAGATTGTTACGTTTATAATCATTAGGCAAGTCGGTGATTTGTTTTCCTTCTTTTTCTCCTGCCTCCTGCATCGATTCTTTGGGGCTATGAAAGTTGCAGCTTGTTGCTTGCCACAAAAAGCACCGTTAATATGAGGTTAGTTTAGAGGCAACTCGAACTGCAGGCTAGTTTTTTGGGTAAGTTCACCGATTTTAATTGGATAAGTTTATGCATTTTGCATGTGATCTATCAATATTTGGAAATCTATTTTAAAGTATGAGGAATTTGTTGAATTATTTTTCTTATAACAAATAACTATATCTCTCTTATTTCCCAACTCATTTAAGCTCCTCTCGAGTATTGCATCACAGCCTTTTGGGACTCTTCAATTGAGGTTTTCTTTCACATCTCTGTCACTCCAGCCAGCTTAACCGAAAAATTAATTTCAATTTTAGTTTTTTTGGCACATAACGCCGCGTCATACTTCCTGTAGAAGAAAAAAACCCCAACTCACTCACCACATAACACTTTTCCCCAAGCTCCGAGTCTCAGTCACAACGAGAAACCAACAAATTGCATTTTAATGCAACTTTCCAAATCAATTTTCCAAAAACCCAAACACAGTCCCCTCTCCCTCTGCATTTCCCTTCAACAAGGGAAGGAGAGGAGAGCTCTTGGCCAGGTCGGAGTTAGCCACAAGAGTGCCTGGGCAAAAGGCCAATATAAAAATAAATAAAGCCCGAGTCAGCCATGTGACAGTTATGGATGAGAAGGCTGCACTCCAGCCCCAGCTGTGGCACCAACTCCAGCTCCAACTCGAACTCGAACCGATCCCCGATCCGTACTCGAAGCCGGAGTTAAGCCAAAGTAACGAGTTGCCGGCGCGATAAAAAATCTAACTTTAATACGAATTAAGATAAACAAATAATGAGCTAGGGAGCGGGTTTGTCCGGGGACCTGGCCCGGGGATCTAATCGAATGTTTTGTGCGGACGGCAATGGAGACCTCCGGGCCCAAGCTCAAGTGACAAGTGCGAGCCCAGCTTTTGCTTTTGACATTTTGCTGAATATGAGACGATCATGATCATGATCATGATCATGATGATGACTACGTGGATTCGCAGTCGTTGTTTATGTTTACTCGAACGATGAAACCTTATGCCTAATAATAGGGTCGACTTTGAAATGCATACATTTGGATGGAGGAGTAGAGTGGAGCAAGACCTGGAGACACACAGAGTTCGCCTTGCTTTTGACGGGGGCGTTAGCCACGGTGCAAAATGTAGAGCTCCAGAGTTGATCTCCATGTTGCCCGATGCTTGACATTTATGTGAACTTAGGCAAAAGCAACAAAAACAACACGACAGAACGACACGAAACCAAACCAAGTTGGAGAGCTAAAACCCGGAGATCCAACAGATCCGAGAGAGATCCAACAGATCCCAGGTGATCGTGGGCAAGCGAGTCATGAATCTTATGACGCCTACGTGTACTTTTGGCATTTGGCATGTCAAATACAATAAGTACTAGGGGAGCCCCCAGAGCCCAAGTTGGAGCTGGAGACGGAGACGGAGGCCTGCGTTGGCTCTTCGGGTTCAAAAGACTCTCTTCTTTTGGGCTGCGAACTCGTTTTCTGGAGGGGAACACAGCTCTCAACAGAACAGAACATTCCTGGGCTGTCATTAACCGACAACAACTAATTCGCTCCAAATAAGTTCAAGGCGGAATGCTGATAGATTGACAAAGCGAATGGATTTCAGAGATGTTTGCTCATGTTCTTGCCACAATTTGCGAATTGAGTTTCGGGGGAAGTGAGATAAAGATGTGGTTAAAATCTTGATTGTGAACTTTAGATAGGTTCAAAGGGGTCATGATCTAAAGTTAATCATAGAAAGAAAGCATATTTGTGAACTTTAAGTTATGTAAACATATCCAATTAATGTTTTTCTTAATCCAAGTATTAGATCTTTCTCCCATGACTCTCTATCTAGACCTTTAGATCTTCTATCGATCAAGTTTCTAAGCTCCTCTTGTGTTACCTCACATTCCGAACCCACCTGCTACCTTGCGCTGCACTTAATCAGCGAATAATTCATGACAAAACCCGGCCTCTGCCTGGGTGTAAGGGGAGTGGCTTTGGCTTCCCTCCCGTAGCTCGTGTCGCTGATCACGCATAGAAATTATTATTGTGCTTTAATATAGCCATAAATCTGAACATTTAAAATGCAGAAAATATCGCATCCTGCTGGGATGGGCCTGGGTCTGGGTCTGGGTCCGGGCTGGACCAACTTATGACTTCATCTGCATTTTTATGGCGAATGCGCCCTGGCGATAATAAACCCTCGGCATCGGGGCCAAGATCGAGATGGAGCCACCCATGCGTGCTCCTAGACGCGGCAGTGGAGAGTCTCGGGCCGAGAGGCAATATCAATAACACTTGCAACTCTGTCCGAATGCAACATGATGCGACAACGACAACGACAACGGCAACGACAACGTCGGACAATGTCACTGAACCAGTTCTCAATGTCTTCATATAGATTTCCACGGCCCGCGAGAGTCAACCTCTGCACTAAATATTTACAACCTCCACAATATCTCAACGACCGACAACGACGACAAAAAAATAAAAATAAAAAAGCTAAAAAAGACGGACTAGAGCGAGGCTGGTCTTTTCTATCGCCTGGCCTGGCGGAACAAGTTCATGCAACTGCGGCAGCTCTGCACCACAAAAGGTGTTCAGGCGACCAAGACCGAGCCCAAGAGCAAGATCCAGCCAGTAACTACCAACGGCCAAGAGCCAAAGATCCAAAGAGCCAACAACCGATGGCCAAAGCTGGCCAAGTGTCGTTGTGGCCATAAATTCAATTGAATATTACGCCAATTGCCTTTTTGTCTATCGCGAACCGTCGGGGAGGAGTCAACGTCAGCGGCCTCCAAACTGGTTCCATCATCATCAGCTCCAAACCGTTGAGATATGCGCTCTGTTTTTTTTTAAGCAGATTTAGTTCATCTTTGAATGCACGCTAAGCCGCTTTCGGCGCGCTAATTAGACGACTTTCAAGGCCCCCATCTCCGCGGGCTAATATGCATCAAAATGTGTCAACACCTGGAGCAGCACCAGCTACTCCTCCTTCTCCTCTGGATCCTGCCGGCTTAATTGTTAACTCGAACCGAACCTAGGCCATGTTTTCACTCCATTAACGCGTTGCGACGCGCCGACTTTCGGGGGATCGGTGATCGGTGGCTGTGCAGATCCTGAACGGCGTCCGGTAATGATGCCTGACGTTGACCGATCGTCGACCGCAAAAGCCGGGACCAAAGCAGAAATCCCCAAGACAGAGCTAGAGCCAGAGACAGAGCCCAAGTTTGTGCCGCAGCCAGATCCAGATCCAGAGCAAGAGCCGGCCCAGGCTGACCGAGCGATCAAAAGTCGTTCAACTTGCCGGAACTGGTCGTAAAGATCACCTGGCCACCATTGCCTCTATGTGGAGCATTTTCCTCTCGCAGCAGAAGCAACGACCGACGTTGCCGATGATGCTGAAGCTTGCGTGGCACAATATTAATGGCCGCCAGAGAGTTCAGGCACCGGCCTGACCGACGGGTTCAAATCCCGAAACATGGTTAATCTTTTGCGTTCGGGGCAGGAAACCCCAAGCCCCGAACAACAACAAAGGCAGCAAATCAGCGAAAATAAACGATCCGCGAATAGCCTTTGGGTTAAATGAACTTTGACTGCTGCGAGTTGGGGTTTGGAATGACTAGCAAAAGGTTGGGTGTCTTCGATCTTAAAAGGTCTTGAAAATAGTTGGGTTTCTTTCCAAGATCCTTTACAATAATATCTACATAAGAAAGCAACTTATACAAGAGTTAACAAGACAAAGGAGGTTTGAAAATAGTTGGGTGTCTTTTAAAGAACCTTTAAAATAATATCAACTAAGACATAGTTTTGGGTTGTAGAGAGGAATCCTTTTCTTTACATTTACATAGTTCCCTCTAAAAAATACAGTTTACTTTCTAGGTTGCAATTTATATATCCCTGTCAGTTGTACCATAAAACTCAATTAGTTGGACCTGGAACATAAGAGATTCCTCCTTTCTCTCCTTGGAGTCGCTTTGCTTAATCAACCAACAAACAAATGGGCTAAAAGGGAGAATGTTGTGTTGAATTTTCGATGCTTACCTGAACGTATTCGGCGCATATATCAATTCCACCCACAAAGCCGCACACATCGTCCACGGACCAGGAGTTCACCTCCTCACTCTGCGCCTGACACCGTCGTCTGCGGGCTCGGCCAGCTTCCGATCCCGCTCCAGCTCCGGCTCCTGTTGCTGTTCCTGCGTTGGCGTTGCCAGAATGGATCTCATCGTGCTGCTGCTGCTGCTGATGCTGAAGCTGATCCAACGGTGGCGGGGATGGTGTGGAAGTGGCCGTTGTCGCCGTGGAACTGGCACGACGCTCGGCCTTAAAGCGCTTGGCTGCCGGCGGCTGGGAGCTCAAGTCCAGTGGCGCCGCCGACGCAATCGAGGGGCCACCCCCGCCGCCGCTGCCTCCCATGGGCGCCACTGTGGAGGCATCGTTGGTGGAGCGTGGACTAGACTGCCGCGAAGCGTGATGCGATTGTTGCTGCTGCTGCCGTTGATGCTGCTGCTGCTGCTGCTGCAGTTGCGCCGAGTAGATGAGGGCGGGGGTTACAAATTGGGCTGCCTGCTGCAGTGCCGCGTTTAGAGTGGAGTTGGAACGCGGCGTGCCCGCCGCACTCGCGCTCGGCGACGAGGCATTCGAGCCGGATCGCTGCTGCTGCTTGCTGCGAGAAAGAATCTCTTGGATTTCGGCATCTTTGACAGCACGCGCCTAAGGAGTTGGAAACAAATGGAGAAAGAGAAGGGATTAGATATAAAGTAAACAGAGTTGGGTTGCCTTTGGTGATAAGTTCTTTCTTTGATTAACAAAATATTATATATTTTTTTTATTTTTCCTTGATACTCACCAGCGTCAGCAGCGCCTGGGTGCTGCTCATGTCTATCAGCGGCGGGAAAATGCCGGACGAGAAGGGCAGAAAGTTGGTCATGAACGGCGAGACACTCGCTGCAGCCACCACGGCGGCCATTTGGCTTTTGGCCTGCTCTGTGGGCGATGGTGCGGCGGGCGGCGGCACAAGCTGTGCCAGGGACGAGGCACCACCACTGCCGGCCGTGCCACCCACGCCCAAGTTACCTCCACCGGACACGCTCACTTTGGTCTCCTTGGGCAGGCTGACGGCAGCAGCGGAATTCGCAGCTGACGATGGCGAGTGCTTCTTGGCGGGATTGGGGCAACTGTTGCTGATGCTGGTGCTGCTGCTGCTGTTGGACGATTTGAGGCCAGAGCTTGGGGCAGAGGTGGTGGCTCCTGCTCCGGATCCGGGTCCACCTCCAGTACCCGCTGGCGATGAAGTGCTGTTGCCGTCGTAATAGGAATTGCGTCGTGTTGCATTGTTGCTGCAGAGAGAGAGAAATTAAAAGGGAAATTGTTATTTTATTTATACAACTTTTCATTTTAGAGTTCAATTTTAATCACAAATATTATATTTTAAAGTAAGCAATAGCTTCAAGTTACAAATCACTTATAGAGACTCATTTTCTTATAGTTTTCTTATAGTTTTCTTTTAGTTTTCATTTGTGGAATAACTCTACTCACTCATTGGGATTGGTGTTATTGTACTTGGCCGCCAGACATCGCATTATGTCCGAGTAGTTGCGAGTGGAGAAATCCGAGGCGCCGCCACTCGATGCCGCTCCACTTTCCGCCTTGCTGCCGCTGTTGCTGCCGCTGCTGCTGCTGTTGCGATGCTGCTGACTGGCGGCGGCCTGCTGAATGCTATTCAGCAAATTCGTTGACAAATTGTGCACCGGCATGTGCGTGGCGGTGGCTCCACCCGATGCTGCTGCTGCTGCTGCTGTGCCCCCAGTTGGGGCATTGGGCGGACTCAGACGCTGGTTATGCTGCTGGTTGGGTGAGACACCACCTCCGTTACCGCCGCCGCCGCGAAACGATGACGAGGAGGGCGTGGCGCTGCGAGATCTATTCCAAAAATATATAGAAAGAAAGGTAAGGATTAGTTATGTTGAGGCAGACATTTAGCGGCGTAGAGTGTGACATCAGCCTGCTATATTTACTAAATGATTTATGCATAAATCGCTCATAAATTTGCATTAATATTTAATTAACTCTCCGAAAAGGTGTCGCATACAATTGGCTTATTTGTCACTCTCACAGCATCCGAGCCAAGTTGGCTTATTTGACATGCTAATGAGTGGCTTCCGTGAGATCTTCTTGGCAAGACCAAGGAGAAAGAACATGAGCTTCGGGCAGCTGCAAAGCTGCCTCGTTGACGCTTGATATTTAGTTAATTTCTTACTGGAAGTGGCCGGGCATTGGACATAATGCGATTAGGAATACGATTTGGCATGGGAACTGCTTTGGCAAGGATTGCTGGACAGAGACAGGTGAGAAGCCTGGGAGAGTTCACTTTGTGGAAGTGAGTTTCGTGTTAAGATAAATTTAATTACAATGCAGTTAGATAACCGGATAATAGCTATAATATTGCCACAATATATAATATTATTTAAATCATTTAATGGGATATTTAATTGTATTATTAAAGCTGATTTAGTTGTACTTGGTTAGGTGAAAGAAAATAAAATATTTAATAACCAAATTGAAAGGAAGTACTTTCCATTTCAAGTCAAAAGTTTATAAAGAAGTTTCAAGTAAGTAAGATTTATGTATTATCTCCTTAAACCTAAAGACCTATGTTTTTACTATCTTTTATTTCATTCTATTTGAGGAAAAAAGTTTATAAAAAAGTTTGAAGTAAGTGAAATGTATATATTATCTCCTTAAATCAA
Source organism: Drosophila watanabei (assembly GCA_008042575.1). NCBI lineage: Eukaryota > Metazoa > Arthropoda > Insecta > Diptera > Drosophilidae > Drosophila > Drosophila watanabei. The sequence continues at coordinate 246,238 of VNJS01016446.1, forward strand.
AGACTTACTTCCTTTTATTCCTGACAAACTCATCATAATATTCTCTAAATCTTTCCTGAAATTATCTCTTGTTCCCTGTTCTTTGCCATAATTCTTTTTTATAATTTAAAATCTTGTTCATCCGTTTGCATGAACATTTTCCAAAACAATTTCATTTCAGATGCTCTAAGATCGCAGCGGAACAAAACGAAACAATCCATGTTAACCAATGTCGAGCAATTGTGGGCAACAATCTGGCTGGCATGGCCATAACTCATACACGGCTGCAACTACCGCCGGAGACATGCCACCAACATGGCGCAGAGCACCAGAGCACCACCCCAGCTCCCTGATCCCTGAAAAATCCAACCATTAGCCACCATTCCCGGTCCTATAGAGGAGCAGCAGCAGCAAAACACACGAGCCAAGGCTGGCTGGCTATAGAAAATAATCAGCATAGATTCCTGGCCAGATCGGCGGTGGCAGCAGCGGTCACCTCCTAAACTGTGCGGTGCCGCAGCCAGTGGCAGCTGCAAGTGCCTGCCTCTATTTTCGGTTCACGTTGCATGCCCACAGTGTTGCCAAGTTGGCTATTTTAGCTTTGAAATATGAGATATATGATGGGGTTTAGGTTTAGGATCACATGGAATGTGAAGAATGTATTTCCTTGCAACATTTCTGAATTTTTTTTAAGGCTTAAAAGGGATACATTTGCTAACCAATTAATTATTATTAATTTTGTTGGCTACTTTAGCTTGAGCTATGAGATATATGATGGGGTTTGGGGATCAAAAGGAAGAATAAGTATATATGTTCCTTGCAACATTTTTGATTATTTTTAAAGGTTTAAAAAGGAATTATAATAATTACAACATTTTTAAGGGTTTTGTAATAATAATTATGATATATATGATGGGGTTTATGGATCAAAAGGAATCTAAAGAATGTGTTCCTTGCAAATTTTCTGAATTTTTTTAAGGCTTAAAAGGAATTATAATAATTACAACATTTTTAAGGGTTTTGTAATAATAATTTGATTTTCTGTGCCTTATTTATATTCCTTTTCAGTTTAGGGATCAAAAGTACTGTAAAGAATGTGTTCCTTGCAACATTTCTGATTATTTTTAAAGGCTTAAAAGAGTTTATAATAATTACAATATTTTCAAGCATTTTGTAAAAATATTTTTAATATTTTTTTGCCTCATTTATATTCTTTTTCAGTTTCTATTCCATATTCCTAGATAGTTTCTTCAACTCAGCACTGGTGTTGCATGCCACATGGCCTGCTGCTGCTGGCTAGGTGGTTGTGGCACGGCCTTCCTTGGCCAGAAGAGAGTAAGTAACTCGTGCTGCACGTCGTCGTCGTCGCTGGTCGTTGGTCATGTCGTGTCGCTCTTTCGGAGGCTGCGGCACAAATTTATATATATATACATATATATACATATAGCAGCTTGCCGCTTCCCCTGCCACGCCCCCTTGCTAGACTACCGCCCACTGTTGTTGTTGTTGTTGTTATGGTTTTTGTTTTTGTTGCCATTGATTTATCGTGATCTGTTGGTTGTCGATTTTTTTCGGTCGCTGTTCGCCGTTCGTTGCTTACAACTTTGTTTTTCCTATTTGTGTGTGTGTGCTTTTTTTTAGCTCCTTTTTTTGTGCTGTATCTTTTTTAGTAAGTTTTTTTTGTGTCGTTTTTGGGTTTTGTTAAAAATGTTGATTATTGCAAATTGCTTTGGCGATTGGTAGCAGCTACTTAGTTGTGTTTTGTTGCTTGTTCTTGGCAATTGTTTGAACAACAGCAACCAGATCAACCGAAACACGAACAAAAAACAAAAAAGTGGCCAGGTAAAAAATGGTTTATGGTGGCGATTATGTTGGCTCCTGCTACCGATTGAGAGCCCCCCTCTACTCCCCCCCCCCCACCTAATCTCGATTGGTGTCTAACGGTTCTGTTGATATCTTGGGATCGGTGGCATGCCTAATTGGTTTTTATTATACAACCAACAACCGATCCAAATACCGGCAACATGCGCCCGCCTCGGTATGCAAATGGTGTCTATTGTTACGCCTACACAAGATTCGTGTAAGTCCCTAAAAAAAATTAAATGTGTGCGTGTGTACAGTGCGGTACGAAAATGAAATCTAATTAAAGTATAAATTGGGAGATATTTAGAAATAAATTAGAAATAGATAACAAAGTTTATATAGCTAGGGAAGTGCTACTACGAAAATAAAGTGGGTAAAAATATTCTATTTGCTATCATTAACAAATTAACTTTATCCGAAATATTAAATTTATAAAGATAATTACTTATAAAATTATATATTAATGAAAAGTATTCATTTTTATAAATAATACTTCCTTCGAGAACCAACCGTAGGCTTTGAAGTACTCATATGCTTCCATAAATGACCAAGAAGAGGTTTCTTCAGTATTAATTTTTCCTTCTAATGGGACCTTAAAAGTCTCTGTAGTTTTATATCAGTTTATAGCTGAATTCGTACTTGAGAATTTTAGGGATTAAGTCAGCTGATTGAAGACCTCAAGTCAGCAAAAAAAAAAAGAAATTAGAAAACTGATGATGAGCTACCGAGCTAATCAATAAATATAAATTGAAATATATTTATGATTGATATAAACGATAATAATTATTACTTTAGAAGCTTGGAAAAAAATTGTCTACTTTTACTTTGTCCACAACAAAAAAATATATATATATTAAATACTTTTAAAAATACTATTCTAATCATTTTTTTATATTATTTTAAAATACTTTTGTAATATTTATTTTCCAAGCTTTATTTCTCTCTTTAAAGAATAGACTTTTTAAAGCTCAATTGAAATATAGAAAAATATAAATTTCTCGGCTCACATAAAGTTTTGAAACGCACTGTACTAATCGATCTAGATTTGTATCCAAAAAAGAATGTCTGTCAATGAGATTTGGTGACGAAAAGTTCAAAATTCAAAAACAAAAAATTCAAGAGACAATAGGCAAACCAGAAATTAGTTTATCTTTCTTCTAATAACGTTCTATGATATATGATATAATACTGCCCCATTTGTTTATATTTAAACTTTGCTTTTTTTAATAACAAAAGCCTCTTAAATACCAAGCGGAGAAATGTGTCTTAAATGCTTTTACAACCAACCAGTAAATATGCAAAATATTGTACAATAAATAAATAAATAAATAAACATAAACGAAAGGTCAAAATATAAACTGAATGAAGATCGAGTGATGGGGTTTTTGTGAATGGATTTCTCTCTCAGAGATCGAGTTATGTTAAGAACCATAGTTTTCAGACAGATAAATATTTGTGCGTCATGTAAGAATTTGCATTAAATTTGCATGGATTTATTTATGATATAAACAGAAACTCGAGTCGAGCGAATGATCTGCGCCTCGCCCTCTGAGAAGACATCCATTTGTCATATCGTATTAAGGCATCTTTCGAGTGGCTCCTAATTTGTGGCCAAACAATTATAAATTATGAAAATTATGCGTCTAATCCAATATCTGCTGACGACCACCCCGGGCGAGATCTGGGAACCCACGGCGGCCAGGTGCGGTTCGAATATGTTAAGTCCAAGTCTGAGTCCGAGTCCAAATCCGAGTCGGAATCTATCGTGAGCCAGACACTCAACGTCCACACCTCAGGTGGCGATAGAGCAGAGTTAGCATGTCTCATTAATATTAATATGGCCAAAACGTATCTCCGAACTTGTATCTTTTTTTTTCAGCTGCTTTGTTGTATCTTTTCAGCCATCTGTGCTGGAGGCCTTAGGCTTCGAGTTGGCGAGATAAATTGCCTTTATTTATATTAGTTAATGTATAATCTTTAACGCCATTAATTTAGTTGCGGGTATTAATTGCTGCTGATCTCGCTTGTCAAATCAGTTCTGTCTTTATCTCCGAGCCTTGTTAATTTTTTGTCTTACTTCGTATTTACATTTCAAGTTTTTCAGCTTGTTTTTCTTTGTATTTTTCTTATTTTTTCCCCTCTCTCTTGGCGGGTTCTTTGTTAATGCCTTCTTTTTGACAGCAGAAGCGTGCTCTTGTGTGTTAGCTGGTTTTTGCTTTTTGTTTGGTTTTGATTAATTTGCTGCTGGCCGCGAACAGAAGCCGCATCGATTTGGTTTCTCTTCGAGGTATTAATTTATTAAAATGCTAATTAATTTGTCAGGCGCTGACAGCCATCGAAATGGCTTGATAAATTGTCCCAACCCGAAATCTATTCCCTCTGAAAAAAAACAGCCTGGCTGGGCAAATAATGTATGTTACAAATCACAATTGGGTTTTCCGACTCTGTGTAATATGTCGGATCAACGAAGGCAGCAGCAGCAGCCGACGAACGATAAACCCGCCGGAGATGAAGGTTCGCATGTGGTCAGCGCCTCGCCCTCCATCATGCGACAGGCGCATTCCTCGAGGGTGGTGTCGGAGTCGCCCTCCGTAGTCATCTCGCTGCCGGACGAGGACTCGATAAACTTGCACGACGAAACCCCGGAGCAGCGGCACCGGCGACGGATGCGATTCCTGGAGATGCGGCGGGAGCACTACAGTCATATGCATCAGCAGACCGAGCAGTGCACCATGTCCTCGGACGACGAGGAGCAGGACGTGCCCGACACAACGCCATCGTCGACGGAGACGGATAAGGAAAATCCCAAATAGCAACTGATCATATTTTTTGTATCAAAGCCCACTTAAAGCCAAATATAAACATGTAGTAAAAGCGAGCAATGTGTCAAGAACAGGACCTGTCTAAGGATGTATCCCACTTCCTCTCTCACCTGGCAAATGAACTGACGGTCACTTCGCCGTTGTGGCTGCTGCTGTTGCTCCCGGGACTGAGGCGCTCCCGCTTCACGCTGAGCCCCAGATGCGATTGCTGACTCGATTGCTGATTGTGATTGTTGTTGCTGCCGCTGCCACTGCTGCTGCTGCTGCTGTTGTTGTTGTTGATGGTATTGTTATTGTTGTTGTTGTGTATGGTTACCATGGGCTTGGCCTCCATCAGCGCATCCTTGTGGTGGTTATCCAACTTCTCGTGCTTGACCTTCTCCAAATACAAGGCAGCATAGGCGGCAGCCACCGAGGCGGTGTTTGCATTCGCGGAGGATGCCGACGAGGAGGAGGATGAGGAGGTGGAGGTGGTGGACATACCCGAGCCCAGGTGGGTGGTGGTGGGCGTGGCGGCCTGACTGACCGCTCCACCACCAACTGTCCCGCCCGTGGCCGCCTCGCTCAGCTTCTTGGCACTGCTCTCGATGGCTCCTCCATATCCGCTGAGCAGGAGCGATCGCTCGCTGAGCATCTTAGCTTGCAGTTCCTGGTGGTGGCTCCTGGCCTGACCCTGTCCCAGCTGCCGGAGATCGCTGGCGAGCCGTTCGAGGTGCTTCCGCTTGGTGGCACTGGCACTGGCCTCGTGCTGGTCCTCGTGGGTCGCCGTGGGTTGGGCTGCGCTGCGACCGCCCACAATGGCGGTGGTGGCCTTGGCGGGCTTCTGCTGCAGAATGTCAGTGGGTGCGTTACCTGTAAATAAATTAAATGGAAAATAAAAGAGTTAGTTGTGAAAGATCTAAAAGTGCAATAATCATTCAGAAAAGCCACAAGTTCTTAGCTTTATAACATTTTGTAGTTTAAAAAACATCCCTTAAAAATTGATTTTGCTTTAAGTAAACTCTAATAACATATTATCAAGCATTTTTCTTGGTGTAACGAACCAGAAGCTCTTGTAGGAACACACTCAAAATGACACGCACCCGTCGACTGAGCAACACACACTTCGTGGTGTAAACAGCTCGAGGCTCGCCTTTGTCGCATGCAAATCGGCCAAAGGTTAAGATAACTTATAATATGTTAACAAAACCAATGACCTGCAGCGTTGAACCCTTAAGCTAATTATCGGGGTGAGCCAGGGGCCGCCCCAAGTGCACATCACACTACGTACGGCGAGGCAGAGTGCGATTCGTGGCGGTTACAGAGACCGGAAAAGCAGAAGTTTATAGCAAGCTAAAGAGCAGAAACAACAAAAGTTGAAAATAAAAATTAATTAAAATATTTTGTTAATTTATGAGCTTAAGATCACTTTTTGTTGAAATAGAAAAGCAGAAAAAATTTATTAACTAAGTTCTGATTATTGGGACATTCTTTTAGGAAAAAGATTAAGCCTCTAACAAACCCTTTTGCTTGTATTGGAGTAAGAAAATATATAGAAATCTGATTTCAATATCAAATACAGTAAGCTTTTGCGGTTACAAAGCCCGGAAAAGTACAATTTTATAGCAAGCAAAAAAGCACAAACACCAGAAGTTAAAAATTTAAAATTAATTAAGTTATTTTGGGAATTTATTGGAGAGCTTAAGATTATTTTTCTTTAACTAGAAAGATAGAAAACATTTATTAACTAAACACTGATTATAGGGACATTATTTTAGGAAATAGATTTAACACTTATCTATTATTATTTTCCATTAATTAAGCCTCTAACAAACCCTTTTGTTCACAATGGAGTAAGAAAATATATAGAAAGCAGATTCCAATATCAACGCTGATAAAAAAATAATATTCTTTTTTCAAGATTTTGTGCTTCTTCTTAAATTAAAATCTTGATATAAGACCAAAAATCTTAAAAGACCCTTAAGTTCTGGAATTGCGAGATTTTAAGCTTCATTTAAAACCAAAACAACTTTAAAAAATACTACAAAAAATCTTAAAAGAAGACCAAAATATTCTTGCGCTACTTTCGTAACCAAAAGTCTTGAATTTGTTTATCAGTGTAATACAGTAAACTTTTGTTATTATATTTTAACTTCTCATCTCTCGCATATAAAGCCAATTCTCATCGGCTATTTACTTTATAAATAATTTAATTGTAATTGTAATTTAAGTGGCAAAAATGAAAAAGCAAATACGTGTATCGGTGCGTGCACATAGCATTGACCTCTACCTCTACCTCTACCCCTCTACTCTAGGCATTATAGAGGCGAATCGAAGCCACTGGAGGCAAGGTGTAAATTGACGGAAGCCACACCACACCAGTTCCAGACTCGAATCCCAAACCCGGGCCAGACGAATCCCCAGGCCTGGTGCTAGGTTCAGATTCAGCCTGGCTGCTCGCATGTTTAGCAGCCAAAGCACACAGCATAAATAATTAAATGAAATATTTACAGGCGAAATTAACAACAATTTGTAGTTTTAAGCTCGTTACGATCCCCACAATCGGGGCCCCGAATCAAAACAGAACCAGAATCGTAGTTCGGGATTGCATTGAACGAGAGATCCCCCGCCGCTTTGTTTCATATCAAATTTCACCCCTCTGGATTCGGATTCGGATTTGGATTCGATTGGGCGAGCTCGGAATATGCGTATATATACATATATACTATATATATGCGACTGTTTAATAAGTTGGCCGTGCGTTATCATAAAATTAAGTTTATCATTGGTTAGCATAGAAATTAAGTTGTGGGCATATCATGACAGAGGAGAGAAAACCGAAATCAACCGCCCTAAAGTGGTTGAACAGTGGATGGCACTTGTTTTTTTGTTAGACTAAAGTTCTTTTTACAGTATTTACAAAGTTATTTTAAGCCTTAAATTAACAATATTAGTTTAATTCGATAGACACGATTATTATGGGGAAAAATTCTTTGATTTCCATGATTTCTTTTCCCAGGAAAAAGAATGAAGTTAAAAAGTATTTATAAATAAGTTATTTTAACATTGTCTGTGACCAGCTTCTGTTAACTTAAATTATATTCAGGTCTGCTCTGGTTATCGAAATCGTAAAAATTTACCGATTTCCCTTTCTCTATATAGTAAGATTTTTGCGATTTGTAAAACGAGCAAATTTGTCTCGTCGAAATAACTTACGATGCAGAGGACGGGAGCAGCAATCCCCTTTTTCATAATCGAAATCGACAAACATTTACGATTTCAATAACCGGAGCAGACCTGATTAACTAAAACTTCTTAGCTTTAATAAATTTCCATTACATTTAATTAAATATGCTGATAAAAAAATCTCTTAAATTATAGTCTTAATAAAATCTCAATAAATCCGTAAAATCGTATTTTAAGACTGAAAATTCTTAAAACAAGATGACCATTTTAGAAAGATTTTTTGGCTTAATTTAAACACAAAAAAACTTAAATAACGAAAAAATTCGTATGAAAAAAACCACAGTATACTTGCACTACTTTTGTAACCAAATGTCACAAAAAATGACAAATAATCTTCAACTTTTTTATCAGTGTATATTTTTAAGTCGTCAAAATTAATATTGGTTTAGCACCTTGGCATAAACCTGAAAAAAACAGTTTCTTCTCTTCGTAGAACGATCTCTGTGCGTCTTGTCAAATTTGTCACCAGATGATTTTTCTAATGCAAATCAGCAAAGATCTGACATATTTTTACTCCCCAATTTCTCTATATTTTAGTACCACTGTGCTTGGCTGCTTAGATTTTTTATACTTTTTTTTTCGTAGCCCGATCGTTTGGCCGCCTTGCGCGGTCAGCGCGCTCCCCATAGAGACCTCTGATTGGCATCGCTTGGTGCCAATGGTGCTAAGTGCCGAATGCCGAATGTCGAAAGCCGATGGCGATGATGATGATGATGAAGATGATAATGACGCTGGAAGTAGCAGCCGATAGGGCAGAGAGGAAGCGAGAGGGAGAGATAGAGAGACCTCGACCCAACATGTGCCATGCGCGACACTGTGTTGACTTTTTCCAGTTGGACGTTATATGTTTCTCTCCGAGTTTGAGTCCGAGTCCCATATTATACCTGAGCGTGAGATTGGGTATCGGTAACTGTGAGTGATCCGCACAGTGACAGGCCGCATTTCGGTCGGGTCGACAAGTGTCAATAGTACTAATAGACGGTGCCGCCATTGAGACTTGGGACCGAGCCCAAGCACGTCCATCGGGGGAGGAGCGGACCGAGGTGGAGGTGATTCTGAAGGCGGTAAAGTTCATTGCCATTCGGCAAGCTATATGGTATACGATATATATATATATATATATGTACGACTAAGGCAGTGGCAAACACAGCTGCCGCTGCCGACCTGTCATGTGACCATTTTTCATAGACTAGAAATATGCCATGCAATAATTACAATTGCGACAAATTGCGTTGGAAACTGCGACGACCCACACAGCTGCCTTTGAAGGGTCACACACACTCTCTCTCTCTCTTGACCGTCTAGACCTTGGAAAAAAATCCCAAAAAAAAAGAGAGAATATAAATGTATATAAAGAGAGGGCTTAACCCCTGACGCAAGCAAGCAATCATCGATAGTTGATTTCGGGCCCCACATTTGACTTGCATGAATGGCTGCGGAGCGGCGAGTTGTACTCCAATGGGAAGTTGCTCTTATCAGCTGTATTTTATTATTTCTTTTGACCTCATTTGAAAACCAAATAAGCGCCGGGCAGCCCTCTCTCTTCATCTCTCTCTCTCTCTGTGTGTGTTGCCCTTTATGCAAACCTCGTGCTTTGTCGTTATCGCTCTTCTCCTGCTCCACACAGGGTTCAACCTTTGTTCCCGACTTTGACTTGTTCCGTAAGAGGAGTAAGTAAACAAAAAAAAAAAAATAAAATAATATGTGTGCGAGTATCAGAAAGTCAAGAAGGTAATACCGACGCACGAAGCTGATAAATAGGGTCTCTGCGTTCCCGTCCGGGTTCCCGTATCAGGGCAGCACGCGGGACTGGAAGAGATTTGGCCTATCTATGGGACAGGGCCCTGAACCGAACTGAACTGAAGCGATTTCGTGGCTCGAGTTCGATTGGGCGAATCTATTGAGCTAGTTAATATTTTATTATTATTTTTTGTAGATTATAAACTTTAAGCTTATTAATATTATATTATTTGTGGGGAGAAAGAGACCTTTGAACTAGGTATAAGGAGAACTTCTAGAAACCTCAGACTATTTCATTACAATTTGGGACTATAGTATAGTTTATAAGCAAGTAAAAGTTACATCAATGGGTTTAGTTATTTTTAGTGTTAAAAAATGGTATCTCTACTTTAGTTTTATAATTAAACTCACTCTTAGCTTGATCTTGGGTTCTTTACACACCTTTGAAACTTAACCTTTGCTTGACCGTTACTTTTCTACTCGCTCTTTTTTAGTCACATTATTTTTTCGTTTTATAGATAAACACTTACGGTGGCCTATCAGTAGTATCTGTATCTGCATCGCTCTGCTCTGGTTCAGTTTCAGTTCGAGTTCAGTCAGTTTCAGTTTCCTTTTTACGTGATTTCTTGTATCTCAAGTGTTGTGCTCTCTGGTCGCGGGGTCTTATCGCCTTGTTTGTCCAAGTGCCAGTTGAACTATATATGTATGTTTCTGTTTCTGATGATGATGATGGTGATGGCAATGATGATGTATGTATTCCTATATAGGGGGCTTAGTACTCGTCGTATATGGCCTTCTCATGGTTCACGATGTTTTTGTCAGCTTGTGTGTGTGTTTCCCCTTTGGTTGTTCTCAATTCCTTGGGAGGTTTTGTGGTTTTTGAAAATCATGTCGCATTTATTAGATCATCAAAAGGTGTTAAAGATTGTGGGGCGCGTTTCACTGATAATATTTGGCCTGGCCTTTTGTGTTGTGGCTTTTTTGGAGCACCACCAGTTCAATTGTTGTTTTGGGTGAAAGTAATTCAGAGTTCATTAGAGATCTCTCATCTAACTGTTGATTTTTCATTTACTGAACTTATATATATTTGTGTGTCTTTTTTGATTTGTCATATCTGACGGACAAATTCCTTATCTTTATGGGATAGCAATCTCGGATGGGGTTTGCAATTTGCCTCAACAAAAGCGTGTGGAAATTAACCGAAATACAAATGAAAACAAAATGCTTAAATTTCGGAGAGATTGGGGTTCATTGGCAGTTCATGAACTGGAAGCAAATAGTTGGAATTTTATAAAACAAAGAACTTGAGCATAATATTAAAAGAGATTCCCCAAAGACATCTCCAATAATCGTATAATTCTTATGGTACTAAGATACTGATATTGCAAACTGAAACTGGAACGGACGCCAACATAAAGCCATTGGACAACCGCAAAAAGCAAAGCGATCTAACGGTTCACGTCCCCACAGGTCCGCGGCAAATTGAAATTTCAAATCAAATCAGAGCAGAGAGCCAGACGGAAATGGCAAATGATTTTCTTCTTATTTTTCCAGCATTCTGCAAGCCCCATAACGGGCAACCAAAGGAAAAATTTCATAAAATATTAACACCTCTGCCATTTGAACTGGACAAACTGGTACTCGATTCTATCCGTGTGTGTGTGTGTAAGCGTGTCTGTGCGCGTCGCGCCTCTCTTTGCGCTTCTCATTGAGCTTAGCTAGCTGATGGTGCCTTGGGCCATGTCTTCGGTCTGCATAATTGCTTTAATGGAATTTGATTTTAGCCAACCTCTCAACACGCTCGGCCAGAGACAAGTGTCAGAACTAGCAACCACGTGACTCACGATCTATTTAACCATATAAGGAGAGGCAATCATTGAGAAATTTCTCCTATACGAATATCCTTGGAGACTGAACGTGATTATAAATCCGAGTCCATATAAGTCTGGCATTTAATTGGGGATCATAAAATGCTTTTGTGATATTAATTCCAAAGATACTGAGAGTTTCTGGGAATAAGATTGCGCTGGGAAAATACTTTATGGAAACAAATAACTGAAGATTTTGTCAGAAATCAAGTTCGTGTCACGCTTGCATCGCTAGACCCCACCTTGTCGTTTTTTGGTCCATTGCAGATGATGTACAACCACTATTAGCATTAAAGTTTATTATCGACAACGACGCTGGTTCTGAATTCCTGTAAAACAGGTGCACCTCAGCAGCAGCAGCAGAAACACACACACACTTGGTTGCACAGTGAGGCCATCATCCGAAGAGGCCTTTCAACTTTTAGCTAGGAGATTTCTCCACCTCTGTGGCAAGGCAAGCCACACCACCATCCGATCCAATCCGATTCGATTCCATCCCATTCCCATTCCCGCCTCACCACTCCTGCCACTCGGTTGCATGATGCCGGACAGGCGGCGCAGAGCATTGCATTTGGCCGCTAAAAGCGCCTTATTTGGTTAAATTGGTGCAGATTGCTGGCAGGCCAGCTCTAAATAATAATTAGCACAGGTTTTTTCGCTATCTCACTTCTCTGCCCCCACCCCCCCTTCTTGTTCGCCTCGCCTTGCTGCGCTTTTGGTTTTAGTTTTGGTTTTGGTTTTGGTTTTGGTTTCGGCTTTGGTCATTCACCACCAGGCGCTCGGGCACCGCAAACCGACAAAAACTGAGAGGAGGAAAAAATAAGAAAAACAAAAAACAAAAAAAGAAACATCTTGTTGCATGCCACATACGGGGTGAAATTTCCTTAGAAATTTCGTGCTTGCCTGCTCTGGTTTTAATTTGATTTTTACTTGATTTCCCCGCCACTTGCCACTCGCCACTCGCCAGCAGCCAGCAGTTGCAGTTGCAACCTTCTCCAGCGCCTCCTTCGTCTGCCTCCGCCGTCTGCATCTGGTGGCCCAGGTTCAGGTTCATAAATTTACTAGATGCTCGCCCCGATTTCTTGGCTCTGCGTTGCATGTTTAATGTTGCTGCTCCGTTGCATATTCGCGTGTGCGCCATGCCTCTGTGGGTTGCACTCGCCGCAGCCCCAAAACGACGCCAAAGCCGAGTGGTGCCACCCTACTGAACCCATTGCTGCCACTGCCTCCCTTTTCGCCAGGTGCCTGCTTGCCTTCCTGGCCAGCGATTTATGGCGGCTCTCAGGATCGCCAGTTATTTCTTTGCCTTTGCTCTGGCAACTCTACTAATTAGTGCGGGTTATGCCACAAAAATCTAAGACAGGAAAAGGGGTAAGGAGCTGAAATCAACAGTTGATCCATGGAAAAGTCAGGATAATGTTTTACTAAAATCTATTGAAAAGTTAAAGGGTTTTCAACTGGGTTATAATAAGAATTTAAGTGTTTTCTTATAGCTTTTGAACTTGTGAAAAACTAATCATAAACTTCATAAAACATTTAATATTAACAAAGGTTATTCTTTTACTTGATTTTTCTATTACTAAACAATCCCCCTTTTCCCCAAACTTCTAAATAAAATTAATGAAACATTTCCCAAAACGAATTCAACTTTTAAGTAATTAAATAAGACCCAACAAATGGTTGAAAAAATAAAAAGGAAAAAAAAAAACCTATAAAACAATTTGCCAATTGATGCCGATATGATAGTTAGACCGAGACCCAAGCCACGGGGGGAGAAAGGGAGACGACCAAAACCAGATGTGCTGCGCATGCCTCAAAGGCACCTGCCGAGTCAAAGAGAGGCGGGGAGAAAGGGGAGCCAGCTCTGCCTCCGTCTGGGGGCTAAGGCGAGGAAATCAAGTGCAGATTAATTAAATTCGATAATTAAATGAACGGGCCTCTGCGCGGCCAGCAGATCGTGTCTGCCGGCAGCATCGAATCGGAGCCGAGCCGCTGTTGGTTTTAGATGAAAGCAGCAGCCAGCTTCGCCAGCTTCAGCAGCAGCCGTGGTAAAATAATAAAAAAAAATAAAGACAGGAGGAGAAAAAAAAAAAATTAACGAAAAGAAACATTTGCACATTGGCTGCACATTTGGGATTGAGGTTGAGTCCCGCGCGACGGGTGATGACTACGACCAGAGCAGGCCGGAGGAGCAGGCAGAGCGACTTCTTGGCTCGTCTCCCCGGCTAATGCATTTCTGTGATTTTAGGCGCAGCGAATTAATGTGCAGCGCTCTATAAATTTGTCAGCAATTAAACGAGCCAGTCGCCCGTCTAAGCCACTAAAACTCAGTGCCCAACTTTGGCCAATATATCAGGGGGAAAAGTTTTGGCAAAATAAACGAAGCTTTCATATGCTTTCAAGGCTTATTAAAAAGTTATGACTGCAAAGATCATAGCTTGAAGTCTAAATTCTATGTTATTTCCTTTATATATTTTATATTAATTTTCTTTTAAGGAAGCCTTTTCAAAGGGTATTCAAGCAGCCGTATTAAATACATTTCACTGCACTCTTTTATGGATTTTGAGCCGATAAAAGCCACAAACTCTTGAACTTTATATAGTGGACGACGGGGACTGGTCAGTTTCTTCGGAGAGGTCTCAAATGTGCAACGAATTTCAACGGGCTTGATTGATATTCGGCGATAAAGAAAACCGCTAAGAGTACTCCGTCTATATGTTCCTCTATCTCCATATAACATGTGTAGCAGTTGTAATGTATAGCTGGCAAAATCGGTGCATGTTGCACATAAATTTCATACGAGTTCAAGCTCAGTTCGGCCCAAATTTATGGCCAGAGCGAATGGGGAGACGACTTGGACTTGCGACTCGGACTCGGACTCGTACTCGGACTTGGACTTGGTTTTGATCTTGGTCCAAAGTTGTGGCAATTTCGGGGCGTGTTTCCTTGTGCTCTGTCCTGTTAACAAGTTGTGAGTGTTGCAGCAGCTCCGCATCTTGTTTAATGCATTTTTTTGGTGGCCAGTTAAGGCCGCAGATTGATGGCGCAAGGTTGAAGCCGCCCATAAAACTGCGATTCAATTGAAGACTGCCAAATAATTGCATTTCTTCAATAATGTGCGATCTTTAAACTTGACACTAATAGGATTCTATTTCATGGAAAATCTATTTCATATCAAGTTTACTTTAAGAGATTTTTCTTGAGTGTCGCACTGATAACGTTGCGTATACGTATTGTCACTTATTAAGGTCTCTGTGAAAAGCTTTGTCTCATTTTAAGAGGATCGTTAGTTTATAAGCCATATATTGAAGGTATTTTAAATATTAATTTTTAATTTGTTTTAATTTTAAATTGTTCTACAATCATACGGCTTACTCTGCGTATACTTAATATATCATTTTCACACTTTTCACTTTTTATACCAAACTTAGATACTCTCAGGAAATCTATCTTATATTCAAATATCCCCCTTACTTTGTTGCATCTACATCTTAACATTTAAATGTCTAAGTTACTTATTATACATGTAGATCCACACCCGCATCGGCTGACATGGCGTATGCTTAATGTGTAATTATAAATCTTAAACACGATCGCCCAGAAGGCACTCAATAGTATAATTTCCTGCTTACCAAGTACACATGTAGTATATATGGGTTATTCTGTCCATATATGAATGTGATTGTACATATGTACACACATATGTATGTATATAGCGAAACAGACACATTTGCCGCCGTTTTGCCAAGCGACTGGTGTGTGTACCAACAAGTTCAAGCAGTTCAAAACCTTTGCACGCGAACTTATCGCACAAGGCGACTCCGTCTGGTTAGAGTGGAACAAAAAAAAAAAAACCAAAGCGAAACAACGCGGTTCAACCAAATAGGGTTTTAGGTGGGGAAAAATTCGTGGGATTTACAAGTTTAATTCTTATATTATTGGGTTACTTTTGTACGAGTTGTGTGAATTTTTTGGATACTTAAGAAAGGTAGTTGCTATCGCTCGTAAGCATCATATTCTAAGTAAATATTTAAGAGAGTTTCAAGAATTTTAAACTTTGAAGTAGTTCTTACTTGAATCAATTACAAATTATTACAATCTTTCAGGATTTTGAAGTTTAATATAATTTCAAGATATTTTTTACACAATATTTTAATCTAAGGAAAATATTATATAATTTTCAAGATATTTTTTACACAATATTTTAATCTAAGGAAAATTTTTTTTTATGATTTTTCCATGTTAAATACCAAATTCTTTCAAAATCTTAAAGTTCACTTCAAATTTTTACCCTGACATGGTGAAATTATTTGAAATTTCTAAACTCAACCTCATAAACCTAAATTCATAATCTTTAAAATCATATAATTGGAATCTTTTTCTATTATAAAATATCAACATCTTTTTAAATCCCAAATATTATCCAAACTTGAAAGTTTCTCCAAAACAGAAAACAAATCTCCAAAAAATACCAACTAGAATTCCAATACAAAATTCTTCTCAATCCGATAAACTTCTCTTTATCTTCTCCTTTGGCTTGTGTATGTAAAATACCCTGTGCTCTTTCGTATCGTGTTGACTGTTCCCGTTTTGCCCCCGACTTGCTGTTGTTTTTGTTGTTTCGTCGTGCTGTATATATTTAAAATAAAATACAACAACAAGAAAAACAGCACAAAATAGCGACAAAGCCAGAGCAAAAAGTCAAAGCAGCAAAGCAGCAGCGGTCGACGCGTACAAAATTCAACAGCAGCAGCAGCAGCGGCAACAACAACAACAAATAGTACATATAGTACACAGATCAGCCAGGCAGCAACCGCAACAACAAAAACAACATTGGCCGGAGAGCCGCACACACAAACGTCAAGTCAAAAAAGTCAACTGCGCCGCTGCCATTTGATAAGAGGCCACAAGTGTAAATATAGACGACGATGTCCACGACCGTTGACTCTCTCTCTCACTCGCTGGCACTCTCTTTCTCTGTCTGTCTCTTTGCCCCCCGTCCTTTCTCTCGGTCGTTGAAGGAGAGTGTGTAGTACACTCTTTTTTAGATTTCTTGCAATTCTCTCCCTCACGCTCCTCGAATTGATTGATATTGCCATTTCGCCTTTGTCGCCATTTCATTTCTGCTTTCAGCGGTTCACCAGAGTTCATGTACATATATACAAAATGTATATATATACGTATATAAGCACTGGGTGTAGGTGGCGAAAGAGAGAGGCACATACAACTACGTGCTGCAATGCAGTATTACGTGGTCAGGGAGGGGTACAGGCGGGGGCACAGGAATCGTTTGCATTTAGGGTTAACCGCAAAATAGGTCAACACACTTGTCGAGAGGTGGCAGCAGAAACGCCTGGCCTGACTCAGATAAGAATTCGTAGGGAGGATCGAGATGAGTCAGGGATATGTACAAAAATAAATAAGTAAATAAACAAAATATATTTTGTCACTAAGAATGCAAAGGGGATATATTTATAACTTATAGAAATTATTTTAAATATTTTACTTTAGCAGAGATCTTTAATGTCAGAAATTCAATATTTATTTTACTACCATTATAATTTTTGTCAAACACATAATTTTTGCAACACAGTAAAGGATGCATCTCCGACCCTATAAAGTATATCTATTATTGATCTGCATCAACAGCCAAGTCGATCTAGCCATGTCCGCCTGTCCGTCCGTCCATTTCAATGGTAAAACCCCTTAGTAATAAAAGTGTTTATAAAGATGCAGAGATTAAAATGAGTCAAGACAAATGTGAAACAAAGAAACAACGAAATATAAACAAATTTGTCATTAAAAACTCACCAAAAATGTAAAAAAAATCCAAATATTTGGACAGTATGCTTCATAATTTTGACAAATAATTGTATAAATAATACAAATACTAATCCTTTCAATCCAATTTCATAATTTTATTTAAAATTTTATTTTTAAGAAAATTGTATATAAATGTTTGATGGCTTCTTTAAATATAAGTTAGTTTTTTGAATATCCATACACTTTTCAATTATTAACCTCAGTAAATCTTTTAAAATAAAACAAACATTCCTCAATAGATGCACGTTTAATTCATTTTTTAATGGGCTTAATAACACTTAATATTTTAATAATTACAGCATTATCACTCAGTTCTTATGACGACTTCCTTTGTGCCCCTAAATGGCTGCCCATATCAGCGATCAATTGATTTGCAATTTTCGCAAATGACAAAGAAGCGAGGCGCCGTAATTTATGCAACATAAATGGCATATAATGATACCCCCCAACAACATAAACAATCGAGGAGCTTTATTATGGTGACTTTAATTTTCGTCGATTTATTTTGTCGTTATTCCTTTCCTCGCCGCTTCGAGAATAAAGACCCAAAAGAATAAATAACGCGTGCACCATACAATTTAACAGCCCAATATTTGCATAATAGCAGCGCGTGACAACAACATCGATGGGCATAAAGACAGTGGGTGAATAAGAGAATAAAAGAAATAAATACAAAAAGATCGTACATTATGGAGGGAAGTATTCGCAATGAAATCGAGCGAAAAAAAAAACACAGAAAAAACACCTTAAATTATATACGAAAAGGTGAAGAAATGGCTTAAAAATTAATATATATTTTAAAACAGATATCAACACATTAAATGCAACTGCTTATAATAAAATAACCCCTTTTTTAAGGATTTATCCCTCACTGCCTAAGCCACTGATACCATGGATCGGGTTGAGGAAGCGCTGTAAAGAGAGCGACTCCCCCATAAATCTCCCGACTAAACAACGGCGCTTCAATGACGGATTGACAAATCACACACACACAAGACCCAGGCAGCCAGCACACACACAGAGAGAGAGGCAGGGAGAGAGAGAGAGGAAGACAGGGACCCAAAAGACTGGGCAGACTTTATGTAAGTATATATATTTTTGTGACAAATTTATGACTGACTTTGGGTGCCCCTACGCCAGTTCCCTGTACTCTATACTCTCTGCCCGATCGACGCAATAATAATGATGATGATGATGATGATGATGATGATCGTGGCACGTGAAGACATGCCAAAATGTTTATGACTTTGGCCAAGGTAATAATTTGCCAACAACAATTTCGCAGAGGCAGAGACTGAGACGGCAGACTGCAGGAGGCTGTCCGCCGATGATCATAACGATGATGATGATGGGGTTGATGATGGGCCATCATAATGATGATAATTTGCATTTTAAATGCGCGACAAACTGCCGCTGAGAGTCCCCCGCCCACAGCTAGCTCTCCAGTGAGTCGAGTCTCCCATTTGAATACCCGCGCAGTCAGCTCACATATCTAGGCATAAAGTACTCCCATCCCAGCACAGGTCTCTCTCTCTCTCTCCTCGTAGAAGGAGTCCCCATATTTGGCATTGCCGCGGCCCAAACACACAAAAAACGCCAAAGAAGCCACAAAAACAAAAACAAAAAAAAAAAGAAAGAAAAGATCGTTTGCCCGAATCGTTTGCTGGCAAGCCATACAAATTTGTCACACGGAATTGGTGTTTGTGACAAATAGAGAAAGGCCGGGGCTGAAACAGACGGAGATGAATGCGCTTTTGAGGCTACAAGTGATTGAACTATTATGCTGCAGGCCCAAAATCGCCTCAGAACGGGCTTACGTACAATAAACGTTTTAGCCCCGTCTCGCTTCATATGCATAAATGTACAGTTAGCCGGGAGTTTGCATAACTCTTCCCCCATGGGGGGAGGAATAAGAATTGGCCCTCGTATTGGGAGTGCAGCCCCTGAGGGAGAGTCTCCTGGTGACAGTCGAGAGTGTGTGAACTATTAGAGGAAGTCCACAAATGGAATGACCACTGGGGTTCTTTAAAAGGTAGTAAAGAGTTGAGAGATCCAAAACTGTATTAGGTGGGAACGAACTTAGGGTATGGGGAAGTATAGAGATATTTAAAGTAACGAAAATAGAGCACATTTAATTTCCACATTTCAAACATAAAAGGTCCCTGCTAGGGCGCCAACTGTACCTTTTACATGGAGTTCGGGTATTGTCTGTCTAGTGTCAGTTTATAACATAATTAACTCCAAAATGCTGGTAATACAAGATTACTTAGTTCTTTTTCATGCTTATTAGATAAGTATATCTCAATTCCAGCTAAATTTATTTATAAAATCCAGATAATGATGGTGTCTTCTAAGAAGAAAGAGTTACTCCCAACGCTGATTAAGAACACTGTCATCAAATGAGATCACATACATTTTCTAGCACATTGTAGATACTTTTGAAGCCACCACAAGACACATGACCTTTGCTAAGAGGCCTAATAAATCTTACATCCGAGCAAACTTTCCATCAAAAACTTAAGGCAAACTTGGCCAACAGCTAGAAGATAACGGATCCAAAGATAATTTACAAGCGGCCAGATAAGCGAAATGTGAACTTAGGCAGCCGGGCAAAGATCGACCACAAAGATGCTTAAGATTCGCCAGAACGAGTACGAGTATCATTATTATCTTCTAGATAAATCACTATGCTCGCAATATCCGGCTGGAAGATAACGATCCCCGTGAAATGGTAAGGTTCCACACTCACACACCAGTTTTTAATAGTTTTACCAACTCTCTTAGCAAGCCACAAAAATCCACAAGAGACCAGCTAATTGAGACATCATCAACAGATGCAGAAACCAAGGGGGGAAGAAAACGAAGGAGCTGCAAGGACTGGGAGGAGGCTAAGTAAACATAAAAATAATACTTCAACCTCATCCAAAGAAGGCAGAAGGCA
Source organism: Drosophila watanabei (assembly GCA_008042575.1). NCBI lineage: Eukaryota > Metazoa > Arthropoda > Insecta > Diptera > Drosophilidae > Drosophila > Drosophila watanabei. The sequence goes on from VNJS01016446.1 coordinate 266,499, forward strand.
TAAGTGTAAATAGCGCTGGAAAGCGCCAGAGGAAGTTGAAAAGTTGTACCAATCACACTGCGAGAAAGCGAAATTAATGCGAAAAAAAGATGAGTTTGTATATTCCAAAAGTAAAGTTAGTAAATATGTTTAGTTAAGTATTTAGGTATCAAAATTCAAGATACATGGTAATAATATATGTAGTGTTTTGAGCTTTTATTTAGTTTTTAAGTATTTCTCCTGTTCTTTTAGTGTAACTCACGAGAACATTAAAAAATCAACAGGAACGGCAACTATTAAATGGCAATTTTACAGCTTGCCATCTTCTATCCTCGACTAGCCCTGCTGCATCCCAGCTCCTCTCTCTTTCCGTTCGATGATGGAGATTAGATGCGATGCTACGAGTACGAGTGAAGGGACCAAAAGTCAAAGCGATCGCAGATCTCGAGTCTGTTAATTTTTTGTCATTTGCAGTGGCAAATCCTGTCCTGTGACAGGAAACCGTCTTTTCCAACCTCCGCATTTAACGATGGCACTGTGGCAACTCTGGCCAACGTCAACTAATTTGAGGTTACAGACGTTATTTGGGGTCGTAAAAAGAAACCGGGGGGACCGACCGGGTGAAAACTTCATTAGAGGCCACATAAAAAACATTCGGGAGGGGAAAAAAAATACCCATGGCAGATAAATAATGTGTCAGAAATTCAATTTGGTTAAAAGATTTTTGGCCAAGCTGACTGCCGGCGACTGACTGACTGACTGATTGACAACTCTGACTCCGAGCGTTGACCTCTGCTGGGATGGGATGGGGCTCTAAACTGAACCGAGCTCGGCAGTTGGTTCGAGTACGTGATCGCATAATGAATAACTTTCAAATTGAATAATCAAACAGACTCGCACACGGACCCCAGAGACCCATCGAGATCTCAACGCGAGTCCGAGTGCGAGTGTGCGTTAGCATTAGCGTTTGTGTGATGTGTGTGTACTGTGCGTTGGGTGTCATAAAGCCAAGTCGAGGCCAGTGTAGAAACATGACCAAGAGTGTTTGCTTGTCTTGGGGTCACGCGCATCGTGAAGGAGGCAAACAGAACCGAAACAGAACGCACGGCTAAAACTCGGACAAATGAAATGGAAAAATTCTTAAAAGCAAAGCAGCTTTTGACAAGTTTTGGGATCAGAGATTTCACTTGTAAGTTGTGGAGTATTACATTATAGGAAGGGGTCCTAAAGTTAGGATATAATAAGATTAGATTTAAGAAAGTTCAATTAACCTTAATTAAGTTAAGTTTAGGGAATTGGTTAATTCAGGCATTATAGTCAAAAATGGGATATAATAGTTAGAAATCCATATATAATATATTATACTCAATATATCAATACTACTTATAGGGTATAGCCCGCACCTGTTACCAACTTCCCGAACCCGAGCCCAGCAAGTACTGCGTTTTGAGGTCGTTTGCGGGCCTCACACCCGATCTTCCTCGTCTCACCGTTCCCCCGTAAATTCCCATTCCTCCCCCTCCCCCCTCCGAAGCAAATTGCTTAAATATGTTAATAAGCTGAGGCATTTTGGGATACACACTCAACTCGGTGCCTGCCGATCCCCGATATCCAAACCGATATACTATAGCATATTGCTATATGGAGGGAAGGGTCGTCCCTCGACTGGCTGTTCTTTTGTTTTTGCCAACTCATCAATAATTTGCTCACGTTGCGACATTTTGTCAATATCTGCGCCAATGATCGTCGCCGTTTGGTCTGACCTCTCTCCCTCTCGCTTCATCTCTCATGCTCCATCTCTTTCTCGCTCTACACCCGCTATCATTTCAGGGCGCGAGAGTTGTTCAATGATTTTTTAATTGAATTCTAAAAGCGTTGTCAGTCCTTTGTTGTTATTGTTGCTATTTGGGAGCTACGCTTTGGTATCTTTATGTGTACAGTGCACAGGGGGAAAAAAAGTGGTAGTAAATAACTTATTATTTGAGAAGTTTTTGAAACAAAATACTTAAAAAATACATACATTTTGATACCATTTAGTTAAAATAAGACAGAATTTCGAATAAAACACTTCTTTAAAGCATTAAGCAAGCTGTAAACCTCAAAATAAGTACTTGGGAATTTTGGGGATACGATTCCGTAAAGGACATTTTTTTGTAAAAAGGTTTTATCCAAGGAAACTAAGAGTTCTAAGGAAAGACTCAAAATTTACTAATTACATTACTTGAAATACAAAAATTTGTCACAATTTTTTTTTAAATAAATCATTACATTTATTTAATTAACTTTAATAAATATTTTCATAATTCTTTCTCTCTCTGTATGACTTTATTGGTTCATGCGAAGAGAGAATCAACCTTGCGGTATGTGAGTTGGTTTGGTATTTTATTAAAATAATAAAAAAAAAACTTTGAAAACCACTTGAGGCTTGGACTCGCTACTTTTTTAATGGACAAGGCGCAAACTTTGCATGTGTTTTTTGTATTTTTTGTTGTTGCTGATTTTATTGAGCAGCATTTGTGTGTTTTTTTTTTTGTTGTTTAGTTTGTTTGTATTGTTTTTAATTTTTTCGCGCGCTCTTGGACTTGACAATTACATGGACTTTTTTCATGGCATTTCAATGACGTTCGTTAAATTTGTTACAGTCATGGCTAACACAGACACAGGCTTACTCACACAGACTTGCGGGCAGAGCGAGAAAGAGATAGAGGATGAGAGGGTCGGATACACTTGAAATTTATGGGCGCCTAACGCTTTTTTTTAACGATTTTTTTATTTGTTGGCTTTGTGTTATTCGTATTTCGTTTTGTATGTGTTCTTTTTTTTGCCCATACGGCAGCTCAGTTCAAGTTCAATTGTTAATGTAAAAAGCTGCACACACACTTAACAAAAGCAACAACAACAACAAACTTTAAATGCCATTAACTTGTTGGTTTTTTATTTGTTATTATTTAATTTTTTTTGCCATTTCGCTTGACCAGAATGTGTAGGCAGGTATTCCACAATAAATACTTAACAAACAATGAAAAAAAAGAAAAAAAACAAGAAACCACGGCAAAGAGAAGACCCCAAAAGCTGAGAAGACCTTTTTTGATACACTGAAAGCGCTTAATTAATATCAATTACTATACAATTAGAGATCGCTAAGCTAAGCGCTCGGCATAGGAGAAAAGGTCACTTGGAATTAATGAACTTTTGGCTTTTTACCCCACAAGGTGCGGTGGGATCAAGCTTGATCACTTGAGAATCGACTTTATTTATGAAGGAAATGATTGGAAGATTGAGCAGAACATTGATTGGGCGGAGAACATTATAGCCCTTAAAATTAAAGTTTACATGTGTGTTTATTTTTTACATATTTATATGTCTTAAACAAAAATATTTGCTAAATCATTCTAAACCACCCACGCTTTTAATATTTACACGACCTAACCTTTTGTTCTAAAAAGAAGATGTATACAACTTCAGGTAAGCTTTATTACTCATTGATTTATAAAAAAAGTGTATATGAAAAGATATTTATACTCTTTAATATATGGGCTTTGGTAGAGTATATAAACATATACATTTATCGCATTTTGGCGTATTTTTCACTTAGGGCAACTGGAAACAAGAATCACGGACAATTGAAAGTCTGACCCTAATGAGTAAGGGCTGACATGTAAATGATAAAGATCATTGAAGACTATTTTTCCTCTGTAATACAAAAGAAACCTAGGTCAAAAGTAACAGAAATTTTGCTCAGAAAAGATTTTCTATTCAATCTTTAAGTCAAACTTAATGGCATTTTCAAAGTGGAAGTCAGTGCAAAACTAGTGATGGGAAGGAAAATATGGAAAGTAAATGATTCTCAGCTAAACTTAATAAAATTAGATAACAATACATTAATTGTTGTGTATCCCGAATAAAATCCAAAATATTGTAAGAATACTGAACTTTTACATCTTTATCGACAATCGATAAATATGATTCGATAAATACGAATCTTTACCATCTCTAACTCGCTGTTTGATGAATAACCGTCACTCTCTGGCTGTGCGGGTGTGTCTTTCCCAAAGCCCAAGCCCATGGAGCACATTGGGTGACACTACCTGTGAGCTGTGAGCTCGACTTTGACAGAACTCGACTCCAACTCGACTCGAGTGGCAGCCAATAATCGTACACAAGTGTCGCTGTACCGGTGAGAATGTGTGTACCTTCGGTCCTTAGCCAGGCGGAATTTTACCTATATGTTTCTTTTTTTTTAATTTTATTTTTTTGTTGTATATGTTATTTGCTTTGGGCTGTGACCGCGACGCGTATAATTTACACGTTTTGCTCATTTGCGATTCTAGGCTCGCAAGCTGCGACCGAAACAAAAACAAAACAAATGAATTTTAAATCTGCAAATATCCAGTACTGGGGATACAGGAAAGATTCCTTATTTCAGTTTTTATAAAATTTAAGTTAAACCTTTAATTGAAGATTTTTTAGCATACCAACATTTGAAAGGCTAAAAAGATATTAATATTTAGATTTAATAAGCAGTTTCGAGATAATTCTTTAATTTGTTTTAAAGAAATATAGAAGCACCCAATATTTAGATTCCTTCAACAGTAGTTACCACTGTAGTAAAACAAAACCAAGAGATATAAAGAGAGAGAGCTACTGCGACGGCGCAACGTTGGCTTTATCCGCTCTTCTTCTCCGCCGATTCTTGAGTCTGAGTGAAATTCCGACAAGTGGCATAATTGCGCCCTGCGGCGGCTACCGTGCTAAGAGGGATCGGGATCGGGATCGGAATTGGGATCGGGATTGGGATTGAGGTGAACCGAGGGGTGTGCAGAGACGGGGGACGCGGCCCAAGTGGCCATCGATATGCGAGAAAAAAAATCGCAAATCATAACCACGGCAACAACAAACAATAAATAAGTGCAGCAGCAGCAGAAGCGGGAGCAGCGGCAGCTCGCAATGTGCAACGTGCAACGAGCATGCCACGTAAGGCAATTCCAGTGCCAAAGAGCAACAAGTGTGCGTGTCCCAAGTCGTTTTGACTTTGCTCCGAGTGCAAAGTTGAGCACACATAAAAAATACGAGAGGATGCCTTTTGCCTCTACCTCTGCCCCAGCCGAAGGAGAAGGAGAAGCGAGCGGAAGGCAAGTCATTGGCGACTCACTGCACGCCATCGGCATATAAAGCATATAGGTGGACCCAAGCGATCCATCAAGCACACACACACACCGGTTATAGATGCCCTTTCCAAGGAAGGGAAATGAGGTGAAAAATGATATTTATAATAGATTTTTAAAATATTTTTGTACCCAAAGGATAGCATTTTACCAACCACTTAAACTATAAAAATTTCATCTTTTTTTATGGGAATCGGGGTTTTCTTAGACTTTGAAATATTTAAAATATTTTTATAATTATTTCAAGCCTCCACACTGATAAAAAAATAAAATCTTCCTTCAGGATTTTGTGCATTCTTTAATTAAAATCTTAATATAAAACCAAACATCTTATTATAAGACTGGAAATTCTGGAATTACGAGATTTTAAGCTTCATTTTAAACCAAAACAACTTAAAAAAAAAGATGAAAAAAATATTCTTGCGCTATTTTCGTAACCAATAGTCTTGAAAAATTACCAAAATTCTTGAACTTTTTTATCGGTGTATAAATGCTGAAACAAAGCGTATCCATAGTTCCCCCAAGTTCAGATTGTAAAGCTTCTTATTACCCCGACCTCGTCGTCGTCGTCATCTTACGCTCTCCCCCTGATTTCTGCCTGACTGCGACTGCGACTGCGACTCATTCCCAGTCGCCGTTCTCGGCCGCAGACAGACAGCAAGTCAACATTCCATGGCCATTCGCAGGGCATAAGTTCGCGTCAAAGGTTTCCGAGTCAAGTCAGGCAAAAACAAAAAAAGCAAAGAAAAAAACTGAGGCATAAACAGCGAACCGAGAGCCGAGTGCGGCGGAGTGCCAACCAGTGAAAAGCGCAAAAGGCAAACAAGAACGACGCCTCGGGACGGCAGCGGCAATGGAGATGCATTATAACCTTTGCCAGCAGATCTGGCGGCTCATATTGATATTACGGGGGTACAGTGAGGCATCATAATAAAAAACGCTTCTTAAACAATTTTTAATTTTCAAGATAAGCAGAAAATACACATTAAATAGATCAAATCGGAGCTGAGCCAGTTTTAGACATGTCTCAATTAGAGATGACAAGACCTCGATACAATTATCGATATCTAAAGCATTTCATGGCTTTTTTAGATCTTTATGGAAGTCTTTTAGGAATAAATATTATTTAAGAATAGCTTTATTTTTCAATCAAGAATACACATTAAATATATAAAATCAAAGCTGAGCCAGTTTTAGATAAATCTGAATTAGAGATGACAAGACCTCGATACAATTATCGAAATCGAAAGCGTTTCATGGCTTTTTTAGATCTTTATGTAAGTCTTTTACTAAAAAGTGTTATTTAAGTGTTATTTAAGATTAGCTTTTTTTCAATTAATCAAAATAATTATTATATTTATCCATAGTATGTATTTATTTGTTATAAATTTCCCATTAGATCTTCCCTACTCAAACTCCCACTGTTGATTTCACTGACTTTCGTATTAGCCTGGTTGCAACCGAGATGCGAACGGGTCGCTTCTGTATTGGATGGACGACGAGGCGGCTTGCCCTTTTCTCTGCCACTTCCCGACGCTTTGGGACCTCGGTGCTGCTGACTCGTTTTGCATTTTAATTTTGCCCGGCGAGCGATCTTTTTCATCATTATCATCATCGGCGACGTCGTCTTCTTGCTTGTTTATTTTTTTGTTATTTTTGATTATTTTTATTTTAAAGCTGCTGCAGCTCGATACGTTTCTTATATGTACATATATATAACTTTTTTTCGTATTGCTTTTTATCGCCACTTGTCGGCCATTTGGGCGTTCATTTGTCCCTCCACCGTCCCTTTCAGCCTTATTGGAGGAGCCGGTCAAAGTCAAGTCAAACCGAGGGACGCATTGAATTTGCGGCTGGCTCTTATTTTGGAACGGAGGGAGTTTACTTTTATTTAATGAAAATTTGCATGCTGAATGCTTAATTCGCCGCACTGAGGATATGCGATGAACTCGCCGATTTTGGGAGCGGTTTTCGGAACGAATTTTTATGGTCAAAAGGTTGACAATGCGAGTGGAGAATGTAAAGGGAATAACTTTTAAGAGAGAATTGTATGTGAGCAAAATAATACTACATTTCAAAACTCAATTTCTTTTTCAAAAGTGTTTATTGAATGAGTTTATTCCAGTTTAATAAAAAAATTAATACAAGCATGAACTTTTAGTGATTAGCATTATTATGTTAAAATCCCATTCCCCGAAATCAAATGTTCTTTCAGGAATAAAGAAGCTATAGAAACCTCTTCAATAGTCAGAACCAAGCAGATAAAATCTGTTAATTTATCAATAATAAAATCACAGCAATCGGTTAAGCGAATAATTATTATTGTGAGCTTGTGCAACTTCAACTGACGTCATTAAAAACCCCCAATTCTCTCTCTCTCTCCGGTTTTTGGGTGACTGTTTGATCATTTCAGTTCTACCTTTTACTTTTTACTGATTTTATGTACACACATATATATAGTATATAACTTTTTGTGTTTCACAATGTGCATGTCGAACAGAAATTCTCGTTTTTGCATGCTAGCTGCGAGTGACCAAAGCCAAAGCAAAAGTCAAAGGTGAGCCAAGATACGGGGTGCCATGACATCATGGCTGCTGCTGAGACATGTACCTGACCGACGGCCAGTCCAGCAAGTGAAACATCAACGAAAACCAAACTCAATCTAATTAATCCATCACAGAGCAGCAGAAAAATATATCTCACGCCCATAAATAATGTCAAAATACCAACCGAAAAAACAGAAACAACGAAGGCAAAGGTCTCGGGCTGAGACAAATTTACGGCAGGCGCGGATAAAAAAAAGTAGTCATAAAAATACAAACCCCAAAGAGGGGCGAAACCAAATCGTTTGATCATAAACTGCAGCAGCAGTGGAAACAGTAGGCCACAAACTCCACAAATACTACTGACCAGTAACTCATTTCCAGGTGTTGACAGCGCGCTCTGCCAACAAAAGGCACAATGGCCAAAGGCCTTTCAGCGCACAGAGACCACTGGGAAATATAAACCCAAAAAAAGTAAGGCATACACAATAACAAATAAAATAAATGAAAACAAATAGAAATGCCGGAGGAAAATTGTGATTTGAGGTTAACATTTGAGATACCCTGTTTAATCATTAGTTTTTTATTAGAAGATCGGGAAATATAGATTTTTCCGGGTTTCAAACTATTTAAAGATGCTAAATATGATGAAATATAATTAAGGGAAGAACTATATAGTTTGTAAGGTATTTTGAAGTATTATAAGGACTCTAATAACAAATAAACAATGGAACAATGGAACCAAACTCTCCTAATTTTGTTTTCACAACCATTCAGATTTTATATTGAACATTTTGGACACAATATTACTGATACAATCTAAAATATATTCCGAATCCCTGATTTATCTTTTATACTTTCTAGTTAGTTTACAATATAGTAGTGTAAACTAACTAGAATTTACTAAATTCTATTATATTGTATTATACTTTTTATTGTATAATTTTTCATTATATAGAAACTCCGATTTTTCAGTTCCTAAAGAACAATTAATTTGAAATTTCTTTGATAATCATTTGATATCATCACCACCTGTTATCCAACTCCCTACATAATTACAGGGTATTTGAGAAACCGCTCAGCAAGTAATAGCGTAAAACGATAGTTGAACTTTCAACGGCTTTTGTTGCCATAAAGTTGGGTAGCGAGTGAAGTTTTGAGGGGATGAGAGGTGGCATATTTCGAGACGACTTACCGGAATAACACCAGGCTGGCCATACTACTGTTGTCTCCGTATCAATTTCCTTCATTATGGGGGCTCAACATATTGTCAAACCGACTCGATTTGCCCTCTCTGTCTGGCGATCCGCGGCTGTTCCTATCCCTCTCACTCTGCTGGCTGCTGCAAGTGAAGTGAAGGCAGGAAATAAAAAATAAATAAATAATAAATAAACACTGTAGTACGAGTAGAGAGAAAGAGAGAGAGAGAAAGAGAGAGACTTGCGGCCAAGACAAATCATGGGGCTTATAGAGTTATTTTAACACTTTACGCTCGACCACTTCTTCAATTAAGTTGCCAGGTTTTGTTAGCCGTTTCAGTTGTCTTGACCATTTATGCTGCTAATTTATCTCTGTTCGCATTGTCCACCAAGCTGTGGCGGTAATCATTGGTAGTTTGTAGTTGGCTTTATGTGGTTATTTCGTATGTGTTCATTTAGCTTGGCTTTGGGTGTTTGCTTAATTAATTTACTGGCTGTCAAATTGTACCTGTACCTGCAATGACTGTTTGCTGTTGCCACTTTTTGTTTAAGGTTCGCCATTAGTTTTTGCTAGGTTTTTGGTATTTTAGTAATTAAATTATATTAATTGCTGTCACGGCTAATTTTTGGTTCTATTAATTATGATACAAGTGTTAAATAAACCTTAAGAATGTGCTTTATAACCTTAAAAACACTTTTTTACACATTTGATTTGATTTTTTAATTGATTTAAGAAATAATCTGTTAAATAATTCAATTTTAATACCCTTTAAGTTGCCTGTAATAAATAATGCAGTAAATTTAAACACCGGCCTCAATAGATTTTGACAGTCCATAAAATTTCTTATAAATAATAAATCACAAATAAGCTTTTTAATTCTTCATTGATATGATAAAACCAACTATGACGTTATCAAGCAGGCTTATAAATGGGTTCAGAAAGAAATAAAATTCTGTGGTAGGATTGATACTTATAAGAACCACTGTACTATGTACAGTTACATTATTACGTGTAAAGCCCACCGTGTCAACAAGATCAATACTGTCATCTCTTTCTAACATGTACTTATGGATATGTATTAGCATTTTCTCTGCTTTACCAGAAATAAATAAAGATTATAAAGCATCGAATCAAAAATTGTATTTATTAGAAATCAGCCTATAATCAACCGTTTACAAGCAATGGTAAACCCCAACTTCAAGATCAAAACTCTTGTCAAAACTTGATCTCGAAAAGCAATCGAAAAATGACAAAAGTAAACTTGTTTCGATGTGCCTGGCTAAAACTGTATCGGAACTTTAACCTTTTCTGTTTGGAACGAAACAAAGGAAAAGTTTAAGGTCGCTCTCCGTTGGCTATCAAATATTTAAACAGCTTTTGCATTTATATTATGCATTTGTTTCTCGTTTCGGTTTCTGTATCTATTTCTTTTAATGTTTTTTTACGAGTGTGTTTGTGTGTATTTTTTTTTTTTTTCTTCTCAAAACTCAAATTGAAATTTGAATTTACCTTTTTGATTGTTTCGACGTTGATTGCCCCAACAAGTGTCTATTGTTGTTCGTTAGACTAACTAAACGAAGTGACAGACTGACTAATTGAATTGTTGACAATTTGTCAAGCGTTTAAGTCTAGTCGGGATATTAATTCCAATATTATTTGTCACTTTTAGTTAAAATACAATTGTATTATTTGACTTTTCTTATTATTTCGTTATTATTTCAACTCGTTTGTTGTGGTATTTAGATAATCTAGTTTTAGCCACTTGTTTGCACTTGATATATTTGGCTTTGGGTTTCGGGAGAGATAATCCAATATACTTTTGTATTTTTTGCACAATTAACATTTGTTGTTTTGCAGCTTTGAACTTTCAAAGCATTGTTTATTGAATTTTGTGTGTGACTCTTGACTTTTAAACTTGATTTTTTGCGTTTCACTTTTTGTGGCTCTCGATATTTTTGCATAAGATTTCGGGATTTCTTTCTTCGCGGCGTTATCACTTGTCCCGCTCTCTTACTCACCCCGTACCTCTCCGCCTTGGCTTTTCTCTATCTCTTGTGTCTCATTCATTAATGGCTGGTCACGTGCGCAGCTTCGCGCAAAAAAAAAGAGATTTGTATCTCGGCTGTCAAAGTGTCGTTAGACACGTGAGTTCGGTGTAAAAACTAAATATAAATATCCGCGAGTGCCGCGAGAGTGCGCTTTTATCTGCTGTGCGGTGTATTTTTAGTTGGGATTAGTTGCGACGTTTCTGTGCACTTTTTTTCTCCTGCCGTTACCGTTACGCTTATATGATTTACACTTTTTCAATCTTTCATTTTTTGCACAACGCCCACACACATACGCACAGTATAATATCTCGTCACTCGCTTTTGTGTGTACTTTTTATCAATTTGAGCTGTACGATTTTGTACTCTATTTACGCGCGCTTTGGGTTAGGGATCGTTGATCGCGGATCGTGGATCGTGGATCGTCGATCGGGCAACTGTCGATCACTGATAGTGCCGCAGATTTTGAGCTTTTTTTTTCACATTCACACGAGTTGACCGCCGCACGAACGAAATCGTACTGAACGCCGATTCGAAAGAGCACGAGAGCGCCCCCCAACAAATAGAAATACGAAAACAAAAACGAGAACGCAAAGGCGGAGGGTGGATCGACTAAGGGATATCCTATAAAACGTAGTATTTAATATTTATTCAGTTATTGGGTAATTCAACACGTAAATGAATTTAACATGATATAAGTAAATGACTCGGGAGCGAAGGTATTTACTTTATTTTAGTCTTTGAGTACCGTTTTCAATCCTTGCCACTTTATACTCAACCCTTGTTAAACTAAATACTGAGAAACCAACACTCCCTCGCACTCTACGACTTCTGGGTATCAAAAAAGAAACGGAGAAGCGGTGAAGAGGAAAAGCGAAGAATCGGAGAAACAACAACAAAACGTCAGAAGCTCCAAGCCGCTAAAAGGCACACACGTGCAACCGCAAGAGACGGAGAAAAAGAGAGAGAACGAGTATCAAAGAGCCGGAAAATCAGCTGTGTAGCAAAACAAACGGAACGAAGAGAGCAAAGCTTAAGAGAGCGCTTTATCAGTACAGTGAGTTCTTGGCAATTAAACAGGTGCATAAATAAACTTGGCTATATTTATGTAAATCTTTTGGTTATTAAAGAAGAGAAGAGAGAATCATGTTAAGAGCTAATATATCGCATGACCTTATCAGAAAGGTAAATACTTCCAAATACAAATACAGAATACTGATTAGTGTCCACTGTGTGTCATGCTCTGCAGCGCAATGACTCTTTTTCTCTAGCCCCATCTGACCCTCTCGTTCTGATCCCCCCTTTTGAACTGCACACACAACCACACACATCGACGTGGGTTCACGAAGGTCAGCTGGTCAGAGTTCAAGTGGCGGGGGAAATGAGCTGGCGAGACGATGGAATGAGAACGCGATAAAGTCATGGAAAGAACAACAACTGTAATTCTACAACTTCAGAAGACCTCAAAAGGGGGGAGAAAAGGGCAAGGGGGTAGCTGGGGGTCGAGGGTCGGGGCTGGAGCTGGAGCTGGAGCTGATGGATAACAAAAGTGTGGGCGTGCTCTGTAAGTGCACATTGGAAAATAAGTGTACTTTTTAGGAATTTGAAAATAAATATTTTTATATTTCTATACCCTTGAGGGCATTATAAGTTTAGTCAGAAGTGTAATCTTTAGTCTTTAGTATTTTCCGAACCTATAAGTTTTAAATATTAATGATCATAGAGGTAGAAAAAAATAAATGTTTGCCAATATCGATTGTTTGTGCCTAAAAAAAAGGTAAGATGTATCGAAAATGGAAGTTTTTTGAAAGCATTCTTTTAAAACAATACTAATTTATGATTAACTTTGACTTGTTATAAGGTTTTTATTCATTTAAGAACCTTAGAGCATATTAAAAACTTTGAAAAAGAAAAATATAATTTTAATTTCTATAAGATAATTTTAAAATCCATTCATTTTTATTTATTAACAGTATCACATAATGTATTTTTTTAAATCATCATTAATAGTAGTTTTTGCCTCAGTGTATATTTGTAAACGGAGGCATATCTGTGTCGTCGCTGGCCATTTGATACTTTGGCCTCGTCACTCGTCAATCAGCTCGAAAAAGCGAGCGCTGGGTGGGAGGTAGTGGGTGGCAGTGGGAGTGGGAGTGGGCCTGGGGGTGTACCGGGAGGTGGACAGACATATATTGCAGTTGTTCGCCGGTCGGTGTTGCGTTGCACTTTCGTATTTGCCCAGTTGTTGTTCGATTGAACTTCGCAGCAAAGCCAACAAACGGTCGAATAGGAAACATATGCATATTAATTGCCCATATCGCATTATTCTAATGAAAAGATCGCTGTTTTCCTTTGTTTTTCACTCTCCCCCCCCCCAAAGGCTGTGGGGAACTTTTGTTATCGAGAGACGAGGACAAATTTCAATGTAAATCGAAATCGATTTCGATCAAAAACTGGACGACGACCTGAACAACAACCTCAAGATTCGCAGACGTCAAATGGGTAAGATTTCTGCATTCGAAGAATCAAATACCCTTTGAAAATAACAATTTTTAAATTGTAAAAATATCAGATAAGTAATATTTTTTCAATTAATAATCTATTGAACTATTATTATATCGATCTTGTGTACGTTGTAATAGATCGTTATCTTCAAGACACCCTTTTATCCTTAACTCTCGAATGAGATATTACCTTTTCTCCACTTTTTGGGCCCTAATGGTATTACCCTGTGTGCCAGGGTATATTAAGAAATTTATATACATAACTCTATATGTGCGGACGCGTACGGTCGCATACTTGTACAAATAAATATATATATATATATATATATATATATAGCCAGCCTGCAGATGCGAGATCCGCACACTTAACCCAAAACGAGACCAAAAAGGCGAACGGAGGCGACCGGGCCATGACGGGATGAGATCTCGGCGACGACCGGCGACCTGAGTTGGCGGCGAAATATTTTTAGAACTCTGCGACCGACGGCGACGACATCGGCGGATCGGGATGAGGTGGGGATTGGGGGCCAAAGGCAAAGGGGACATGCATATATTGTGTGCTGGTACTTTGGTATCTGTATCTCTGGCAGCCCCAACTCAGGTCTCTGTTTTCTTTTTTTTTTTTTTGCAGCTCGCGCACATACAATATTTTTGCTCGCAGGGCGCTCGGCGAGAGAGCGAGAGGTCAGAAGGTCTGTGATCTTTTGCAAGTTCGCTTGAGCGCAAAAAAAAAAACAAAAATTCCCCGAACTGCCAAGAAGAACAAAAGGCAGCCTGGCCTGCCTTCGAGATACATTTCTGCTGCTGCTGCTCAGTTGTATATAGATACCCCGATACTTATATGCGCTATAAGCACTGTGTATATGTTGTTAGCCAGGCAAAAAGTCAAATGACAGCAAACTTTTTTTCGGTTAGATAAATAGGTAAATATAATAAGAGATGTATCTATTTATTTGAGAGATATTTGCGCCGGAACAAAGATTGTTTAGAAATTCCTACAAACAAATATCAGATCGTATTTTAATTAGATTAAATAGTCTCAGGCTGAGTTTACACTAATATATATTGCACAGTTTGCTGATACCTTTGCTACTTGATATTTTTTTGATAGCTTGGTAGCTTGCAAGTGTTATATTCCCTTGTTGTTTTTGACACATTTCCGATTGCAATATTTGCCTAAGTAGTTATCACTGATAGCAGTTACTTTTTATTGCAACTCGTAATGTTCAGATTTTGTTTAATGTTTTATTTACTATAAAGTAATTATGGAAACATCAAAGAATTGAATTAATACTCATATATTTGGGAAGAGAAAATAATAGATATTTAGTCTTTAAGTTACTTTATTCTTTTTTAGCTCCTTCTTAATTTTAGGGAATAAATGATTTCCCCTAAGAAACCTTTATTAAAAGAACCCCCTATATGTATGTCCTTAAATCACAATCTTATCTTTAGCAACTGTAACTCATCTCAACTCGAAATGAACTTTTTACCAGGGTGTAGGCCATATATTCTCGGTCCAAACATATAAAGTATCTCATACATCCACGCAGTACATCAATGAATCAAATGTGTGAGCAAAAAAAACTGAAGAAAGAAAAACGAGCTCGAGGAAACATAACAGGCGGATCGAAGAGGTGAGAGGGCGCAGTATCTTCCACAAGAAATAAAGTAAAATGAAAAATAAAATGAAATGACAGCGACTTCGGTTGACAACTTGGAGCGAAGAGAGATACCACAGAATGCCGCTTGGCTGATGAGGGGCAAGTCAAGGTGTGTTGAAGTATTGCCCGTGTCTCGGCCGCATTTGTGTGTGGGACGATCACCGGAGTTTGGCCAAATCGCAGGCTGGTAAGAAAAAGACTACGACAGATGCCACAAAAGCAGGCAGTTCGACAGTTCATACCAATTGACTCGTTTGCCAACAGGGAACAGACCAACCAACATCCCAACTTCCTAAATATAATGGGAAAAACTTGCACTGCATTGCATTTTTGGACAGAGACAAATATCGGGGATAACACGTTCTTAACCTGTCAACCACTGGAGCATAGTAATCTTTCTCTTTCGGTTATATATTCCAAGATGGGTGCGGTTTACTAATAAGGTGTTGATGTGAAAGCGAAATGAAATAGAGTTCAAGTCAAGCAGATTTATGTTGGATTTGAATTATGTATCAGATACTGTAATTTATTTGGCCTTTTGACCAATCATTTCTCGGGGAAAAGGAAATATTTGATCGCATTTCTCAATACATTAACTAATTTTATTCGTTCGAACCAAAGTAGTACCGCTTTGAGGTCAATATACTGAGCATTCTCATTTTTCAGAACATTGCCTTGAAAAATGTTTATTGTTGAGATAAACATCTTGATTGTATAAAAAACTTTTAGCAATGTTTCCTATAAAATTACAAAGTTTGTGATAAATCTTGTAGAGAAATCAATAATTCTTAAGTTCTAGAGAAGGAATATTTATGCCTGACAGGATGATTTGAGATGTCTTTGGGGACTTCTCAAAGTTTTTAGAGATATTAAATGATCCTTTGTTAAATTCGTATTTTATTTGTTAAAATTGATAAAAGATTTTATTATTTTTGATCTTTAAAAGCAGGAAACTTGTATAGAAATTGCTTTAATATTTCATATCTTTTAAGATTGGAATAGAAAGTATATTTATTCCTGGCAGATTAAACTGATATGCGTAATGCCACTTTTTACATTTTTTAGAGATACTAAATGATCCCTTGCTATATTTGTATTTAAACAGTCGAAATTTATATAAGATTATAACATTTTTGATCTTTCAAAACAGGAAACTTGTATGGACATTCCATTTGTTCTTTCATAACTTTGAAAATTGGAATAGATAGTATATTTATTTCTGAAAGATTAAATTGATATGCGTAATGTCACTTATCAAACTTTACAAGGATACTAAATGATCCTTTGCTAAATTCGTATTTAAACAGTCGATAATTGATATTATTTTTTTCCATTAAGAGCAGGAAACTTGGACTTGCTTTTAAAACTTTTTATATAGGACCCCCAACATTTCTTCCCATTCTGAAAGACCTTTAACTTTCCTGGGATAGATCTTTGTCTGAAAGCAGACCCGCACTGCCTTAGGGCGCTGTTTGTCACAATGTCAAAAATGTCGTGGGTTCGTCAGTCAGTCAGTCCGTCTGTCATTCATTCAGTCAGTCACCTCCAAGCAATATCGAAGCGTTGGCGCAGCCACACACACACACACTGGCAAACGCAGACACTTGCAATTTTTGTTGTTGCCTTTTTATTTTTTTTGCGCGCATCTAAAAATAAAAGCAACACTGAAAATGCTAATGCCAAGCGCCCGACCGACTGAGTGACTGAACGACCGATCGACACCGACACCGACACCGACATCGACCAGACCTCAAAAACGAACGCCCGTTTGCCCTCACACACACCGTGGCAGAGCACACGCAGCCCCAGCACACACAGATACTCTCCTCGGTGCGGCACACATGCAAACGTGTCCCCAAAATGACAGCGACATATTGCGCGCCTCGAGTTCACTTCATCCGCGAGTTTGAACCGATCTGAATATAGTCAGTTTCGGCGAGAGAGAGAGAGAGAGAGAGAGTGTGTGTGTGTGAGGGGGCTATCTGGCATACCCGTGGATACATGTACATATATATGCGGATACTTGTGGACTATATAGCTTTTGTACTGGCTACGCGGCACACGCTGCCTGGAATTGAATCATAGAGTTCGTCTATAGCTAGGACATGCAGTAAGTGCTAGTGCTATATATCACCTGGGGAGAGTTTACTTGCCAAGCTTTCAAAAGTTCTTGAAAAATTGGGAATAAAGGTTTTAAGGATGCTAAATTATTTACTATCAGTATCAAATTCATAGACAATTTGTATATAAAGGATTTGGGGAATAAGATTCAACATTTTGGTAATCTTCTATAGCGTATTCAAATAGTTTTTGACAGAAAATCAGATATTTAAAACCCAAGCTGAATTGAATTGTAGTTTTTAGATTATAATGTTGTATGTAGTTTTTAGAGTACAATCTTAAGGTTTATCTTCAAAGATCCTTGAAAAAGTGGAAAATAAGGAAGCTTAATTATTTACTATCAGTATTAAATCAATAGAAAATATTTATGTAAAGAGTCCGAGATATAAGATTAAAGATTTAGGCAATTTTCCATATAGCAGATATATATTAAAAAAAAAAATCAGAAAATATAAACCCAAACTATTTGAACATCTTTATTCGATTACATTTAAAGTAATTTGTTCTTAAAGCTTAACTTCCTTTATTCCATTAACTTATGACACCTGTTCTTTACCTAAAATTTTTATTGGTTGGGGAATAGAACTTCGACTTTTTATAAGTAATTTAATTAATAAGATGAAAATCATTTATTACTACATAGTTGCACACAAAAGGGTAGTAGTTTAAATAATTTAATATCTGTTAAATGTTAAGTAGGTAAACTTACTATAACCTAAAGTGTTTCTTAAAGTATTCTAATTGTTTTAATACAAATATTCTTTAAAATTTCAGTTAATTTAAATTCCAAAAACACATCTCTATTTTCCACTGTAGAAACCCACAAAAATGCAAGTTATCTCTTTTAGCAATTTTCAGTTTTTCTGTTAACCTAAACTACAACTCAACTCTGTGTCAGACGACAGACTTGACTGCAGATACTTTTTAGCATTGGACATAGAGCAGAAGAGGGACCCGAGCCCGAGCCCAAGACCGAGACCCGGGGACCTGGCATCCCAGATCTGCGACGGGCCAGGCCAAGTCAAGTCGATGTCGAGGCGTGTGGGCAGCATCAGTGTGTTGGGTTCAGTTCTTTAACAGTTTTTTTCCTTTATTTTTTGCATGTTTTCTTCATTTCATTTTTTATTTTTTTTTGTATTTTTTGCACCAGTTTAGGTGAAGCCTGTCGCCGGGGATGTGGGGCAAAAACATGGCAGCTACAAAATCAACGGACGAACGAAAACTCTAAAGGCGAGAAAGACGACAAAGATCGTTTTGGTGCGGAGCAAGGGTTTGTCGACGGGGTCGAGGGGTCAGGGGTCGGCCGGTCGGTCGTGTGGCAACTGTACTCGAAAAGTGACACCTGCACACAGTTCCCCCCGGAGGAATGGAGGTCAAACATAAACGAGGCGGAAGTGGACCGAGCCGAGTGTTTATGGCCATGACTGACAATGTTGTTTGCGTGCTCCGAGATCGGTGGAAAGTGGTGTGTCTTTGCAATAATATCCTTATAAGCAGTCAATGGCATCCTGACCATAAAACATGCATCGTTAGGGGATTGTGATATAGTGGGAATCCATTAAATTGGGTGTAGTTTGGTATCTTTGAATATATGTTCATAAAGAATGAAGTTTGATAAAGGTAATTGAAAAAGTTAACTCTGATTATACTTAAGATTTGTTACTAGTACGAAAAAGTAAAGAGATCTAGCTATAAAAACAAAATAATATTAATTAATTAGTAAATTGAAGTTTAAGAACACACAATATTATTAGGAGGAGATTTGTCTCTCGGATAAATTTTAACTCTGAGACAAAAAAGGTGCCTTTAATGACAGAAACCTATATGTCTAAAAGGACAAATATTTTCACATAGAGTTTGAGGGATAATCTGAATTACTATCCTCAATTAAAACCCCAAGTTTTACATTCTTTAGAACTTTAATTCTATTGAATATTTATACATAAGTCTTGATTCTTCCCCCATCATAATCCAAGCCCTGGCTGATCCACAGCCCCATTGACCCTCATCTCGGCGATCTGAATATTTTAGCATTTCAGTCCAGCTCAACTAGTCACTCACCCACTTACGTAGGTATCTGGAGGCTTCTCTCAACTCTTGACCTACCAAAGACCGGCCTGAGATTAACCAAATCCAATCCCAAAAATCCAAAACAAACGAAACCTGTGTAAGCCATAAAAAGATGGGTAAAAGGCCTAGAGACGTATCATTCATTGCATATAAATATTTATATTAAAAAGCAAAACAAAGTCAAAAAATTAACAAAAATATATATGCAGGCATTAACACGTTTCTGCTATAAACCAAAAAAAAAAAGCCCCTAAAAATAGCAAAACCGATGTAATAAAATTAGGGAAAACGTAGTATAAACATTAAATCTTAAATGAGACAAGTTGAGAACCGCACCGTCTGATTGGTCGAGTCATTAGTAAATTTTATGCGTCTGGAAGCGAACCAAATGAAATTGGTAACAAGTCGAGAGAGTCAAAGGTAAACCAGATTGAGGGAATATCACGCACAGCCCTGATGAAATGTCCATATTGTTTCATTTATTTCCAAATCTCCGGTGCTGACACCTCATTTTAAGTGGAAAAACAAAATGTTAACTCGGAAAGCGTTGAAATTCTGGAAAATAATTATTATTCTGACCTTTTTGGGGGAAGTCTCGTCTCGACTTCCGTTTAGTGAATGGAATTTGCAAAGCTCATTGAAAAATCACGCAGAGGGTGAGAAGCGGCTCGGATATCATCATATAATCAGGCACATAACTGCTTACCTCACAAACGCTCTTGTCACTCGATATGAAAAGAAAATCCCCAGGCTGGGCATCGTAAAAAAAAAAAATAAGATAATAAATAAAATAAATGCTAATAATAACAAATTCAACAGTTTCCTGCGGCTCACATGCTGTATTTTTCTCCTCCGCCGTTTCATGTCATTAGCGGACTCCAAAGTAAATATTTGACGAAGACAAACGAACCTCGGCCGCACAGCAACTTCATCATGATCCCATAACCCGTTCTCCCCGATATAAGCAGGAAAAAAAATAATAATAATAATAAAAAGCAAGTGACGATCACTTTGAGGGCATTGAGGGCGTTTTTGTTTGCCGAAGATCGCCTCGCGGTTCCCTCTTGTTGTTTCCATTTTCGAGATGAATTTTGGAGTCGAGTAAACCCGATATCGGTCCCAAGTTTCGTCTTTGCTGACTGTGACATTTTTGTCACATGAACGGATCCTCGAACAGCCAAAGGGGTAACTTGAAGTTTACTTTATGTACTCTCGCAGCACACATTCTGTCAGCGTTTATTTTGTTCGCCGCGGAGATCACAGCTCATAATTGAGCCGATCGTTCGCGTTTTGCCACGGTCTCTGATTTTGTTTTTGCTCGTTTTTATAATTTGATCTTTTGACAGATCAAAGATCGCTGCTGTCTGAACCCTAAGGTTAATCACTGACCGCAGCGCACCACAATACACAGTTTTGTCGGGGTTTGTTTGATTTGAGCCGCCTCATGAAATCATATTTCTCCATAAAGCATCATCCACTTTATATGGCATAGTATGCTCTATAGCTCCGTCTCCCAGGTTCCCCAGATGATCGAGTGCCGATCTCTGGGCGCCCACACTCGATCGCATGAGAGTGCCGAGTGCCGAGTGCCTGTGTGTTAATGATCGCAAATGTCGTGATTTTAGCCGAGTGGGTTGAGTGAGGTGCTGAACTTTAATTAAACGCCAACCGAAATGTGTTTTATTTTCCACATTCTGAACTTTGAGACGTCAACTGCAACAGAAAATGCACTGCATCTCGGCCAGAGATCGGTTAATCAACATTTTGGCCCGGCCGCGTGTCTCTTTTTTTTGGAGAGGTTAAAGCACACACACAACTCTTGAAAAATTCGCATGAATAACCTTCGGATATTCATTGACATTAATGAATAAAGCGAAGTTAACTGATAGGTCGACGGCTATATACGAGTATAGTACTTATATTTTAGATGGAATTAGATTTGGTACGTTTATGTAGATTGAATTGCTTATTCTGACTATGCTATTGTGTTCACATTGTTTGAATTATTTATTTTGATTATCTTCTTGAGTTTTAAAATCTATATTTAATTCCCAAAATATATCTGATAATACCTTTTAACTAAGATTAAATAAATATATAAAAATTTGGCTTCCATAAGATGAAATGTTAATAATTTTAATCACTTAGTAGCTTCAGCGTTGATTATTGTTTTATAACAAGAGTATCAAAAATTGTTGATAATTCATATAACACTGTTTATGTTTGTGTTATAAAAATATGTAAATAAAATAGAGATAAAAAGATAAAATAATTAAAATAACTTACTAATATTTAAGATTCTATTTTGGATATATGTAGTTCCTAAAGAAAAGAATGAGCTCTGCTATTAAAACACCTGTTTTAATACTAATATTCTTCTGAAATACTTTAGATAATTAATATTCCTTGATGAAACACATCTATTTCAAGACTTAAAAGCATTTTCTTTCATTAAAATATTTGTGATTTCTATAAATAAGTCTTTGTTTAAGTCACTTTAATGGTCACTTTAATTTAATGCACAAAGAACCTGAAAGGTTCAAATAATGGCAATAAAAGCCAGCTGCTGGAAAGTAAAGGTTCCAAATGAAAAACACATTCCAATTAGGCAACTCTTCCGAAGAACCCAATGAGCCATGATCCAAAGAAACAGTTGGACATTACCGCTCACAGAACCACGGCTGAATCACATGCGTTCAGTTTAGAACAAAGTTAGCGACAAATTCTCGTAATTAAGTGGGAAATAATAAAAATAAACGAAAAAAGGCAAGGCCAGCGAATTTGGCGAAGAGGAAGAAGAAGTGTGCTGTAATCAAAAATGCGAAATGCAAATAAAATGCAGGTACAGTGTAGACTTACACACACACATAAACAGCGACGACGACAACTGTAACAATAACTGTAAGCAAGCGGAGACTTGGCCAAAACAATAACTACTGAAGCGGCAAAGGGGGGCGCCAAGTGAAGGTGAGTGCGCTTATCAGGCCCAAAAGCAAACGCAAAAAAACTCAAAATAAAATAACAGCAGCAGGAGCAACAACAACAACAACATACGGCAAACGCCGGATATGAGCGCCACTTAAAAACTGTAAAAACAATGAACAAGCAACAAGTGTACGGCGACGAACAGAGAGACAGATAAACAGAGAGGGGGTCGCAGGCACACAGAGAGAGGGAGCGAGCCCCAAGTTAGCACTTACCGTTGCGAAGAGAGCGCGGAAGAGACAGGTAGCCGTTTCACAGGCAGGCCAATTAATGAAAGCGACAAAATGGCAAATAATACTTTGGAAAATGTCCAAGGCAAATGGTCATAAAGGCCAAGCAAAATACGGGACAAACAAGCGTTTGAGAGCTTAATATTCTTATCATGGTGCTTGTTAAAGGGAGTTTTATAATGTTTTTGACATATTTAAAATACGTTTATATGTTTTTAATGTACGTATATCACTTAGTATTAAGGATTAAAGAATTATGCTGTCAAATTTTCTATCCAACCAAAAAATATATTTACCTACGGGCATTATTATATTCGTTTAAAATTTTTATAATTTAATACCGTCAATTTTCTAAGATTGGTTAATTGTTTTTTTTTAGGGGTTTAAATTGTAATAACAGTAAATAATACTATAAGGAAGAATTTTTGAAGATTTTTATATTATTACAGACACATGGTATTTTGATTTCTTTTCGCGGGTATTCCCAGTAAAAAAATATATTCTCCTGTTTTCAATGATAGTCGTTATCTCACCGGAGAGGTCACTGTAGATATGCGGGGGAGACGACACGCCAATTAAATACACAAGGGAAGAGCGGATGGCTAGACGTAGAAAGAGAAGAGCCCTGCGCGTACTACTTTGCCGGACGTCGACGGCAGCGCAAGCAGGGGCGGGAGAGGTGGACCGAAACAGTTACATACTAATTGCAAGCATGCGTCGACGCAGCTTTTTGTCACCCGCCGTCGTCGATGTAATTGTGATAGTAATTGTAAGTGTAATTGTAATCGTAATCGCTGCCGTTGTATTTGCGGCGGCTCAATCAAATGTCTCGCTGCGCAGCATTTACAGTTGCTCGCGCGCGGACATTTGCTGAATCATTTGTTTATGGCCGAATCAAGAGTGAGTGTTTGTATTAATTACCGTTTTAAGCTGCGATGGTCTCAGGCGATGGTCTCCCCTCCTTTTCAGAATTCTGGTTGCTGCCGCTGTCAAACACTTCAATTCAAACTTTTTTTTTTTTTTCTTTTATGTGGAGCAATTGATAAAGCCGCTCACGCACACACTGACACTCTGCCGCTGCTGTTATTCACAGAAACACTCGCGTCTGCTCACACTGGTACTTTTTTCGAACGTAATAATTAAGTACAATATTTCACTGGCACTTGTTGCTGTTGTTGTGGCTGGTTTCTAAGGCTGGGCCTGGCATGCAATTAAATAAACATCTCTGATGTGTATATATATGTATATGTCT
Organism: Drosophila watanabei; assembly: GCA_008042575.1. NCBI lineage: Eukaryota > Metazoa > Arthropoda > Insecta > Diptera > Drosophilidae > Drosophila > Drosophila watanabei. The sequence goes on from VNJS01016446.1 coordinate 290,257, forward strand.
TTCAATCGCAATAACAATTCGTCGTCGATCGTCGCGTTTTGATTAATTGTTTAAATTACGTTTATTATGATTGTTTGACTGTTTATTCGTTCGGACGAAGGGAGGAGATCGAGCTGCTGCAGCGAACCGCACTCGAGCGTCGCAGAAATAACTGTGCAGCAGCAGCCACCGATCGATCGTCTTTTGGGGGCCCACGTTCTCCGGCACTCTCTTTTGTGGGCTCCACTCTCCCGGGCTCTCGCGCAGAGTGCATTTGGAGGGGAGCGCGACAAGTGGCGATTAGAGAAACAACAACAACAACTGGTCGGACGACTGGGCGTATGAATGAATTCCGTTTGGCACGCTCTGCTTTAAGAGAGAGAGCAAGACTTGGGAGTCAGGGTGAAAGAGAACTCCAACCGAGCGAAGAGCCCCACCGTTCGCTCTTTAGGTTTCCTCTTTATCGTGTAGCAGGTTATTTCTGCTGAGTGATTATTATCATTATGAAGTGATCTGATTTGCTGGTGATATTAAAGTCAGGCCGGTCAATAATTACACTGGTCAGCAAAGAAACTTTTGAAGACTTTGGACGTAGTTTTTAAATATTGTTAAATTTGTAAGGTGGCAAGAGATAATAATTTAATAATTATATATATAATAATATATAGAATTTATTAATTTATAATGCCAAAATATGAACACGTTGGTTGAAAGAAAATAAATGCAATAATTAAAAACTGTAATAATAAAGGGATTACATTTTTAACAACGTTTTAATGAAGTTTTGTTTATTTTATCCTGTTTTTATTTACCAACAAAATATAAAATTAAACAAAAATTACTCATACGACTCGTTGGCGACTTAAACTTCTTTTCCCCAATTTTTGTATTTATACGAATGGTAGTCTTCTTAAAAAGGTAAAAGTCTAAAGCTAAATCTACACCTCCTTTTCTAAAAATAATGTTTTTTAGACTAGGCAACGGTACGTATGAGTAATAAACTTTTAAAACCACGCATAGATCCCAAAACCTTAATTTCCAAACAAATTTTCGTGAATTCCCAAAGTGCATTAAAATGCTGTTAATTGTTTAAGCTATTGATATTGATTTGAGTTCTCTATATTGTAAAGGTCTTAAAATCATAAACGTGGTAAAAAAATAAATCGCATATTAAACTAAAAGATATATTATTCACATTTTAGATTAATAAATTCCCCTACAATTAATGCACTCCTTTTTTGTTACCCAGTGTAATTGTAGTTTTTAGAAGATTCATTCCAGCGGAAGAAGATTAAAATGCGCTTTAAATAATGATATGGTATGTGATTAGAACAAGACCGAATCGTGTTCCCGATGGAATCCAAGCAGCTCTGCCCAGTTTCCCCCCCATTAAGCCGACAAGATGAAGATATATCTCATATCCCCGAAGAGACACAATGCATGAGGTGATAATTCACTTGTACACTGCATTTGCATTCGCCATTCCATTCGCCATTTGATCCCGATCCCCTTCCCATGGCCATCCCGTTCCACTAACTACGGTTATCCTCAATCAGCTAATTTATTTCCCTGGAAAATATCGCCCCCACCTAAAATGAACCGAACGATTTTCCCTGCCCAAAGGGGCTCCACCTCCGTTCGAAACGGGGAAACCAAACAATTAAGCAAACAAAACGACAGTCTGCGGCTGCTGCATCCACTCCAGCTACTCTGACTCTGACTCCTACTCCTCCGACTCCAGATCTAGCTCCAGCTCCAACTCCAGCTGAAGCTCTGAAACTCTGACTCTTGATAGCCCCTCCAGATAGAAACTGTCAAACAAAACAAACTACACGATAGAAGCCAAACAATGCGGGGCTTCCAAAGTGTGCTGCGTTTTAGTACCTGGCACTTGAAAGGGTACCAAGGTATAATCATGGAGTTTTATATATTTTTTACTACTTAGGATCCTTGTTAAGATAGATTTAAAGATATATTAATAAGAACTAAATAATATTACATATGTATGATCAAATTTACATACAATAATAATTAAATTGGCAATGGAAAATCAGGAAACTTAAGACTATTGTTGTTTTAAGATCTCCAGATTTATCCGGACTATGGATATTATTTAACTATATTTATGTCAAATATGAATATTATGTAAAATTCATATTCTATATTTAATTAACTATATTTATAACAAATATGAATGTTATATACTTTTGTTAAATTATAGTTATGACACTCTAATAAAAACAATAAACCCAAGATTATGGGGTGTATACTTAATTTTCCAATCCTAATTATACTTTACAATACACAAATTTGTTCAAATATTTACAGCTTTAATCTTATATATAACCTTAAAAACATATTAAAATAAAATCACAACAAAGATACTCATTTCCTTTGAGTTTTTTTCAGTATACATATCAGACATACATCGAAATTATTATGTAATATATAGTACATATTGTTATACCTATTATTTTATATAATCATATAATTTACCAGGTATTTAATAGTCGTAATACCCTAACCCCTTGACTTGGCTGACTTGTTTATTTTCGCCCTGCCTTTGTCTTTCGGTTTTTGCATGGCAAAATGGCAAATGGAAGACTAAGTACAAAGAAAGGCGTCAATGACGACCGACCGACGAAGAGGACGTCAACGACGGAGCGACAGACGAAGACGAAAGACGAAGAGGTGGAAAAAGACGAGGACTGACGTCGACCTTCAGCAACGCCACCAGCAGTAGCAGCAGCAGCAACAACAACCATTCACAAGCCACGTCTCAAAGGAAGTTGGAAAATAATAAAAATAAAATAGTAGTGAAAAAAAGCTCAGCTTAAGGAAAAGGATAGAGAGATGCATCGAATATAAATTAACTGCCATGAACGAGGTATTGGAGCAACAATAACAAGAATAAAACAATCAGTAAAGAGAGAAAAATTGAAACACGCTAAAATAATATCCTACAACTATTATAACAAGAAAGTAGAAAGTAGTAGTAGTAAAGAGTATTTAGAACTTAAAATAAAAGGGGTTTTTAATAACAATATTATTTTTGCGTAAGGTAAAAGAAAAGAGAGCAGAACCCTGAGTTTTTAACGCTGATAAAAAAAATCTTTCGATTTTGTGCAATCTTAAATTATAATCTTAATATAAGACAAAAAATCCTAATCTTAGACTGGAAATTTCACAAATATCTCTTCATTTAAACAAAAATATCTTGAAAAGGAAAAAACCCCTTAAAACCTTGCATTACTTTCGTAACCTAAAGTCATTAAAAATGACCAAAAGTCTTGAACTTATTTATAAGTGTAATTGAATTTTAAAGCAATATTCCTAATATGTAAAGGTAAATTGCCTTAATTTTTTATATTTTTAGATAAATATTATTATTTTTAAGTAAATCAAATGGAAAGGGAGTAGAACCCTGATTTTTTAACAAAACACTTGATCGAAAAAAAGGTGATCCCAGACCGATTAAAAAATAAAATCTTTAGATTTTGTGCATTCTTATATTAAAATCTTAATAAAAGACCAAAAATCCCAATATAAGACTGAAAATTCAACAAATACGTGTATTTACTCTTCATTTAAACTAAAAAAGAAACTTAAAAATAAAAAAAAAATCTTAAAAGTTTGCAAAGGTAAATGAAAAATGACCAAAGATGATCTTTTTATCAGTGTAAGTGAATTTCAAAGGAATATTTCCAAAATGTAAAGGTAAATTGCCTTACATTTTTATATTCTTAGATAAATAATTTTATTTTTAAGTAAAACAAATGGAACTGGAGTAGAACCCTGTCTTTTTAAGAAAACACTTGATTGATATTAAAAATGATCCCAAGTGAATTTCAAAGCAATATCTATAAGATGTTAAGGTAAATTGCCTTACATTTTGATATTTATAGAGAAATATTATTGTTTTTTAGTAAAACAAAAGAAAAGTGAGGAGAACCCTGATTTTTTAACAAAACTTTTAATCATATATTTAAAGTAATCTCAAATGATTTTAAGTGTATTATTTCAAAAATTTAAAGGCAATCTTCCCTACATTTTTACAGTTTTTTATAATTCTTATTATTTTTAAGGAAAATTAAAAGTAATCTCAAGTGATTTTTAAAGAAATATACCTAAAATCTTAAGCAAAACTGCCTTACATTTTTAAAAGAATGCATTTATTGATAAATATGGTTAAATTAACAAGTGAAATGGTATTATTTCTAGCTTATTTATCCCAGTATCATATACTCAAATATTTATTAAATACCATATTATCTTTATAAGTGATCTGATAATTAATTATTTTGAACTAAGTTAATCTTTAAAGTATTTTATTAAAAAAGATACATAGTAATATAGTTTAACAATATTCCCCAGTTATACACAAGTTCTTAGAGTGCATCGAATTTCGAATTGGTAACAATGACGGTTGCACAAAAGGCCAGAAAGCAAAACGACAAAGCATTGCTGCCAGTGGGCGTGTGTACCGCTCCCCATCTTCTCCACTTTCCCCCCACTGAGCACATAGTTCCCATCCCCCCCCCCCCCCCCCCCCCCNCCCCCCCCCCCCCCCCCCCTCTTCCCCAAGTGCTGTCCAAGTGCAATCTGTGCCGGCGATCGGCCAAGTACAAATGGTTAGGAGATGCAACAGTAACAGCGAAAACAGAAACAGCAAGAGCTGGCGAGGTCAAACAGCAATCAATAAAGGTCAGCGACTACCGCCAGGGCACGCCTGAGTGCCTACCGTCAATGCCGGATCTGGTGGCAACCAAAGAGGAGGAGGTGCAGCAGGAGGAGGAGGCGGCGCAGAACCAGCTCCCAGCCCACACCCATGGCTGGTGGGCCCCCCCTTCGTCTCGGCTCCTCCTCCTCATCCGCATCATGGCAGCTCTGCCCATTCATGCGGCCCACGATGAAGATGCTTTATGTTGCAAATTGAAAGCTGGACATCCAATCGACTGGCGAAGAACAAGACGAAGAAGCAGCAGCAGCAGCGGCAGCAGCTGGAGAAGATTGCCGGCCGGAGGATAGGAGGTGGGAAAGCGAAGAGGCAGGCCGACAAATGTAGACAGTTGAGACTGCGCAACTGCGTCAGAAGCCGGAGAAATAAGTGAGCGAAAAAGAGGCAAATGTGCCGGGAGATGGATTAACCCATTGTTGACTGAGGTGGTTTAAGTGGTACCTGTTAGGTACTTAATGTTTTGAATATAATATATCTATGGGAGATTAATACAAAAAATATAGATTATTGATTAAGGGTATCTAATCTAAATTAATAGAACTTTGAGTATTTAAAAATAATATTTTTTGTAATGAAATAATGAGAATGATATAATCAGGCCTGCTCCGGTTCTCGAAATTGGTTTTCGATTTCGATTTGGCCAAAAGCTTTCGATTTCGATTTTAGATGCTCCGGTTCTCGAGTACTTTTTGGTATCGATTTGTTATCGGAATGTTTAATATTTTTTGTTGCTTAAAAAGCTGGCGATGTTGGTTTAAATTGTTGGCAAAATGCTAAAAAGTGTTTAAGCTGTTAAATTATTTGTTGGAGGAGCCAAATAAGGGCGGCAATTGCTTAATTAATTTATTTATTTACATGAAGATGCTGCCAGCTTGCATGCAGTTTCATTTCCAGTTGTCTCAATTAAATTTGAACAGCTCTTTTATCATTAACTTTATAAAATTAGCTAGATTTATTAAATAAAACATTATTGAACCTTCATTGTACAATATTTTTGCTAAGGTTTGCATTTTATAAGTATTTATAGCTGAGTGTTTCTTAGCGACTTGTTCTGCCAACTGTCTGGCAACCTTAGCAACCAAATCGAAATGCCTTGTTGCCGACGGCAAAATTTGTGTTGTCAAATCTGAGGTGGGGTCAGAAATAAATTTTTTATAAAATAACTACGTGCCAGAATGATCTTGTGGTGATGTGGAATAAACATCAATAGACCACTGAGCATACTATTTTTTTCCCTTAGCAAATAACATCTGATTTGATAAGAAAAAAGGCATTTACTTTTCATTTCGGCCAGATAAAGGTGCCCGTTTTGCAAATCGAAACCGGCTTACGATTTCGAGAACCGAAGCACCAATTCCCGTTTTCAAAATCGAAATCGCAAAAGCTTTTCGATTTCGAGAACCAGAGCAGGCCTGAATATAATGATATATCGTTTTCACAGCCTTTAGAAGACTTTATATATCTTTAATATTATATTTAATTCAAGGACATTACACCTTTAAATAAATACAAAATCTTTTTTCAAGATTTTGTGCATTCTTAAATTTAAATCTTGATATAATACCAAAAATCTTAATATAAGACTTAAAATTCTGGAATTACGAGAGTTTAAGCTTCATTTAGAACCAAAACAACTTTAAAGAAGAAAAAAAATCTCAGAAAAAGACCAAAATATTCTTTCGGTACTTTCGTAACCAAAAGTCTTGAAAAATGACCAAAAGTCTTGAACTTTTTTTTCAGTGAAAGGTATCTAATATAAATTAATCGAAATTTCAGTATTTAAAAATAATCCGTTTTTATTATGATTTAATGAGAATTATTAAATATATTATATTGTTCTTACTTTAAATGCGGGCATCTTGTAAACAGTTTTATATAACTTAAATATTATTTTTATTTCAATGAAATTACACCTTAAAATTTTTCTTACATTTTTTGCCATTTATAAATTCTATTTAAAATGTTTTTATTATTGGAAAACAATTAATTATCAAACTAAAATTAAACTCTTTCTTCTTAAATTTTTTTCTGTCTCATCGCTTGCATTTTCTTCGAATTAATCTAAACCCCTTTGGGCTTTCAAGGGGTTAATTAACTAAATGGCGGATGTCGATGACTGTGGCATTAGGCGTATGTTTCTTGGCTATTCCCTGGCTGGATGCCCCTGCCACTTGGCTACCTCCTGGCAGCCTCCAACTACCAAATCAGCCACCGTCCGGCGACCTGTCCCGCCCCTTTCCCTCACGGCACCGCCCCCGCAGCTGCAGTTGCCTCGGGAGATCGAGCTGAAGTTAAAGCCGCAGCTAAAGGTAAGGCCAAAGTAGATGCTGATGATGATGATGATGCTACCAAGTGGATGCATCTCTTGGCGGCTGCTATCTGCCTCGCTGTGGCATCCACAAGATATTTTTAATGGCCCAGCTTCCTTTTCGCAGATGCTCTGCTACTTTGCTTCTGTCTTATTTCTTATTTTTTTTTATTTTTTGTATTTTTTGCTGTTCTGATTTTTGTGAATGAAGTTGTTTTAGATACTCTCGCACACAAGGAAGGCAAAGCAGCACCATTATCGCACGGACATGTCGGCTGGATGTCGCGGCTGCCCACCGCCTGCTCCTGCAGCAGCTCCTCCTCTGCCGCCGCCGCCCACCTGGCCCGCTCCAGCGGCGGTGTGTGTCACCTGTTGATGGATTTCGTTGTTTGATTAACATGAAATGGCATCGCAATGGCAGTGCAATCCCAGCCGATCTTGATGCCTCGAGTGGAGTGGAGCTGGAGCCTAAGTGACTCCGTCCCGGCCCCGGATTGCTTTGCCTGGCGGATAGTTAGCCAAATGTCCGAGATTGATGAGGTGGATGGGTTAAGTGATGGCCTGGAGTGGAATGGTCAGAGCAAGGCCTTAGCTTTTGATGGATTTTAAAGTACTTATTTATTCGGGTTCCTTTTCTGAACTTCACATTCTTTACTTTAAAATCGAAGAAGTCACGGGAGAATAATCATTTGCAAAACAATTATGATAAAAAGTCTTTATAAATAATTTTTTTTCTAATAAATATTCATGTGTAATTTTGAAATTGAAGAAGTCGTGAAAGAAGAATCATTTTTAAACCAATTATGATTTAAAATCTTTATTAATAATATTTTTCAGAAGAAATATTTAATTGTAAAGTGATTTATGATGTTATTAGAATACATATATAGATAGTTATTTTGATATTCTTTCGTTAATTTATCATTTAGTGTTCATCCTTTACCAGTATTTCACTTTCTTGTATACGAAAGTGCAACTTAAATTATGTTTTCTTCAAGTTTTTAAGCTGTTTTAAACCAAACATCATAAAAACCCACAGACAGTTTTTACAAAAAAAGATCTCCCAACATTTCTTGGCCATAAAAATGAGGCATTTCTCAGGTAGATCGAAGCTAGTGACATATGGCCTTATGGCGTCATTAGAAAGTAGTTAAGGCTCACTCCTTGAGGGCTACCTGAAGGCCCTTTCCTGGCCCTATATATTGCCTTATCCTTCACTCCTTCGGCATACTAAGATCCTAACTGCCAAGCAGTCAAGATGTCCAGCTCGAAACTCGCTCTCCTCATCCTGGTCGTGGCCTGTTTGATTCTCATCGCTTGGGCCCGGCCCCGATCCCGATCCTCAATATACAACGAGGTCACATCCCTGCCGGCGGAAAGGCGTTTAAGCAACGAGATCCTGGACCAGATCTCTCCCATGAGGAAGCCATCGAAGAGGCACTACTTTTTGAAGCGGAAGATGACGATGCCACGGAGTCCATTCCTCGATCGTTTTTACAACATGCCGCAGGCAGAGATTGCTCCGGGTGGAGCCAACTATTTTGGTAACGATGTGATGCCGCTGTCCGCTTATGAGATCCTTGAACCGGAGACGTTTTATTAAAAGGATTTCATTAAATTAATTTAAGCTTAAATATCAATTTTTTGTGCTTTTGTGAGTGAATTAAATATGATTTAATTGTAAACTATTTTAAAATAATAAATTCTATGATGGGAAATAAAAGGAATGCCTTGAAAAAATGCTTTGTTTTAATATATATAAGAATTACATATAAATGATCATCAAATTAGGATATTTTCAAGAACAAAAACCATAAATTAAATATATATTTATTACTTTATATCCACCTCCCTTTGTGGTGATATCTCCCTGTGGATCTGCCATTCGGCTAATCGAGCCACCGCCACATTTTCACCCATTCTCCGCTAACAACAATCAACACTCGAATCAACAACAATCTGGACAAACTACAACAACATAATCAACGGCAGGTTACTCTGGTGAACCTTCTCCCAATCCCAGGACAACAACAAAATGCTTAAATACGCAACAAAAAAAGGAAAAAAACCAAAAAAACGAATCGAAATCGTCGAAGAGGAGCATCCCAAATGCCATGTTGGAATCCATGTAGGAACATCGGTGCATCGGTGCGAGTATCTGTGAGTGCACATATCCCCAAGGAGCGAATGTTTTGAGCTTGTTCCTCTGGCCGGAGGACAAATCCATAAGGCGGGGCGGCGGGGCGAGTGCAACAAGTGTTCCAAATCAAAACGGAAGCGGAGCCGAGGCTACGGCCGCTCCTTTATGCCACATATGTACATGGCTTTTTGGTCCGACATGGCAAAAGCATTTGGAAAATGTAATTTACAACGCTCCGCGCAGAGAGCAGCGACCACTCCACATACACACACTCTACACACACTCGCACACCAACTGGAACTGGTGGTCAACTTTGGTCGGTCGCATCAAGAGCCACTCAACCTCAAAGTTGAACGGCATCGCCAGTGGCCGAGGCGGTGGCGGTGGCGGTGGCAGTAGCATCGGCTTCGGCTTTGGCTTTGGCATCACCTGCCACCGATCTCACACCGTACTCACAGCTCGAAAGCTCACAGCCGGGATTGAAATCCAAGCCAGGAGGCGTTGTGCCCTGGCATCGCTCTTGGTGTACCCTTTTTAGGAAGGATTTTTTGATGCCAGGAAGCTATACGAGAGATCGGTTTTTTATTCTGACTTAGCTAAGAGCCATTGTACTTTGAGCTAACTTGTTTAAAAATCTTTAAAATATATAATAGTTAAAGGAATAAGTAAATAAGATAGCTCCCATCATAGATTACCCGGTATCTTATTTGGGAAAAATATTGCATACTATTTAAGGAAATCAAAAATAATTAAAAAAATAATTAAGTAAGAACCAAAACTTTTGAATTGATATAGAGTACAAAGAACACAAAGAACAAATATTTATGGTAAAGTAACTAAGTACAAAACACACAAAGGGACTCTGTTTTTTTACTATAATTCGTAACGGGTTCTAGCGAAAAAATGCTATTAATTCGTTTTCCGCTAGAACCCGTTAAGAATTATAGTAGAAAAACAAAGGTTCTTTTTGTGCTTTGTTACTTAACCAAAAAATTGATCAGGTTCGCAGCTGATAATGCAAATACTTCCCTCTTCTAAATCAGCTTTTTCTTGTCTTTAAGAAGATCTTCGAGTATTATTTTTTGTTGCATTATTCATTATTATTACAATTAAATATAAAAATATTTTAAAAAAATGTACTCCCAATCAAGCCTTTATTCAAGGTTCACACTTGCTAGGAAAACTATGCGTACAACGCTAACTATCGCTAACTTTTATTGCTAAAAAACACATATCTAGATAATTGATATCAAATTAATTAATTAACTTTTTTTTGTATATTGTTGACACATTTATTGATAATATATTTACTCAGTTTTCATTTTCCTAAATATATAACTTAATTTATTAAAACCAAACTTTCACAAATTACCTAAAAACAAAAATTTGTGTAAAACGAAGTTCTTTAAACTTAATATTTGAGATCGAACGGTACCCAAAGCAGCATACAGAGTAAATACAATGTGTTTTTGAAATTTTTACGCATACTTTTTAATTATTAAAAAAAAAATAAGTAACATTTTACGGAAGGTTTTTTAATTTTAGTAAATTAAATTGAATATTGAATGAATATTGAACGAATATTGAATGAAAACTTAATAAATAATATATTTAATACAATATAAAAATAAAATTAATTTTATAGTTTTTTAGCAATCAAACCTAGGAATCGTGATTTTTTACGCTTAGTTTTTCTAGCAAGTGGACATATATTTACCACCCCCTTTAAATTCAGTTCATTCCCATCGAATTACAGGGTATCTCAAAGAAGTGCTTAGCTGAGAGGAACAAGTGAGCTCAGATTTTAATTTTAACCTTTTTGTTACCATTTCCCTTCCCCTCCTCGACTCGATGGCTTCTGTGCGCCCAGTGTTCTGCTGGCTTCGCTCTCCTCTCTTTTTTCTGTTTTTAATTTGCTGCACCGCTTCATAGAGCATTTTTCATTAAATTCCTGAATTAAGGCATTCCGCCGTGGCCTCCCATTGGACGCTGGTCATGTTCTGGAATAAGAGCAACATAGCAACATTGTCCAAGAGTCCGACGACATGGTGACGACGACGATGCCGGCGATGGCTATGGCGATGGCTATGGCGTTGACCAAGGCGGCTGTTTGGGCCACGACCAAGTGGAGAAGTGCCTGTGGCCACTGAATGTGAATGCGAGCCAAGGAGCCACGACACCGACTACCGGTTACGTTGGGAGTTCGAGAGCCAATTGGATCACACGCCAAGAAAACTGTATTTATTAATGATTTACAAAGAGCAAGCATAGCATTATGATCCTGAAAAGTATAGGAATTATGATAAATGGCTTATAAAATTCAAGTATATGCAATTACTAAACATTTTGGCTACTGGAGTTAAATATAATTCATTTGCTTGAGCTTTTTAGGTTTGCTTTATAATTTAATATTTCCTAAAACATTTTAAGCTTTCCTTGCAGTGCAACAGGAATTTCATAATTCTCTTGATTCTGTTGTATCCTCTGCCCTTTTGTGGCAACTAATGTTTGGGGCATTGAAAATACTGAGATCCACGATCGTCTGCCGCAAATTCAGGCCTGTGGTAACCTTTCAAAGCCAAAAATTAAATCGGTTTCTAAAGTGTTTTATGATGGCCAAATATGTTTGATGAACATTCAAGAAATGATTGAGATGTCTGGGGAAATTGAATTAATTTAATTTATAAATTAAAAATAAGCTAACTTATTTGAAAATTTTATATACGATGCCAGAAAGCTTTAAATTTTGTTTTAAATAATTTTAAGAATACGATAAAAAGATAGTTTATTATAGAAAAGTTTTTAAAGCTCCTTAAATTGGAATATAGATTAATTTTCTACAACATTTTCGTCATTTTGTAATAAATATATAACCTAAAGATTCATTACTTCAATATATTTATATTATTTTTAAATATATTTTATTTTATTAGTTAAAAATATTTCAATAAAATAAATTCCTTTGGCTGAAGACAGTAATAACTTTCCTCTTTAGCAAACTTTCACTGTTGCCAACTTAATTCAATTTTGACTGCCGTAAAGCTACCTTACTTTTGACCAGTAGAAATCTATGCATGATTCCTGGTCGGGATCCCGATTTCCATGGCCCAGCTGGCATCCAGCACAATTCACTAAAGGCCACAGAGGAGAGGCATTGAATCCATGAATCCAGAGCATTTTTCTAACTTCCTTTCTGCCAATAGAACAACATGAGCAGCACAAAGCGCCGCGGATAAAGTGGTATGACAACGAGCACGAGGAGGAGATCCGGGAGGAGGCTGCCAGGCAGTCGGAGAGATGGGAGCTGGAGATGGAGTTGGAGAAAGAGCCAACTGGTGGCGACCCAGAGCTATGCGGCTAAGAAACGGGCGCAAGATCAAGCCAGGTGAAGTCAAGTTCGAGTTCGAGTCACCAGGCGCTGCCGGTTGCATAGTTGACCAGATCAGGCCAAAGCCACGCCAAGCCAAGCCAAAGCCAGCCCAGGCCAAGCGATACCAAGACTTGCCAATCCATTGGCCAGAGATGAGAGTGATTCGTGATTGAGATATTAATTAATATTATTATTATACTACATTTTCAACCTTACAAGGTGAAGTTATTGATTCAATACTTAAATACTTAAAAATGCATATAAAAATAAGTTTTAAACTCAGAAATGGGCTTGTAAATCTAATGGTAACTGAATATATTATATAAATTATATAAATATATTTAATAAATTATGAAACAGCTTTTAAAGAAAATGATTACTTGAAATATATAAATTAAAATTCAATTATTGCTTCGTGATTGGGAGATTAATTATTATTTTATTAATTGTTAATTCTATTAAATTGTCAACCATAAAAAAATAACTTTTATGAATTAAAACCCTTAAAAATGTATATTTAAGAATGTATAACTTATTCTTAGAATTGGAATTGTGAAAACTAACTTTATTGAATTTTATATACTTTTTATAAATTGCGGAACAGGTTTTAAAGAAAACAATTATGTTAAATATATAAACTAAGATTAAATTATTGATTCGTGATTGGGAGATTAATTATTATTCTATTAATTGTTAATTCTATTATATTTTCAAGCATAAAATAAGAACTGTTATTGATTTAAACCCTGTAAAATAAGAAATATATAACTTAGAATTGGAAATGGGAAAACTAACTAGCTTTATTGAATTTTGTATACTTTTTATAATTTGCGAATCAGCTATTGAAGAAAATGATTGTGTTAAATATATTAATTAAAATTCAATTGTTATTCTATATACGAGTAGAACAAAAAGACAGCTTTCTAAGTGCAAATTTTTATCATTATTAATTTAAAATGATTTCAAATAATAAAAAAAAATACACAATCTCACAACCCTCAAAACTATTTAATTACCTTTAAAAGACTAAACTTAAAGACTTAAAAAGACTAACAACTGCTTTTTTGAATATAAGAATAAATTATTTACAATATTGAGTAGCTTAAGCTGACTTTAATTTAAATTACAAATAAATGTACTAAAAAATAAACTTACATTCTAATAAAAATGTTTATATTGCTAATATATTTTTTAAAGCTTCTTAATTTAACCTACCTGTCCTAGACTTAACTCTAATTGGTAGAATAATAATAATTTTATATAGTCTTCTTAATAATATAAATATTAAATAATAAAATATGTTATAACCAGAGCATCAAGTATTACGAAATGTTAAACTTTATGTCAAAAAATCTGTCTTTTTATATCCAATTCACTTATTTAAGTAAGGTTTCAGAATAAAATATTTTCTACCAATAGTAAAAACTAGAACAAAGCTTCTATAAAAAAAAATAGTCTGAATTAAGATAATGCATATTTTTCTGAAGAAAAAAGTGAGTGTTTCTAAGGTTTGGTATCAGAATTTATTATTCTATTTACGGGCTTTTATTAAGAGTGCAAAGCGCGGTATAAAAAATACACTCTCATAAGTATGAAACTTCATAAAACTACTTTAAGCTCTGGTTTAAAATATCTTGAACCCAATTAATAATATTTCAAATCCCCGGATCGTGTCACGCCACCATCTCCACCCGAGGCACCAACTAGATACAGATATGCGCGGCGACCGAGGCTGCTGCTGCTGCTGCCACTGCTGCTGCTGCTGCTGCGACTGCGCGGTTGCAGATACACTTTAGGGGCATGACATGACTCGCATACGAATTATTATAAACGATCTGGCGCAAAAACTAACAAGCGATGGGGCCGGCACCGGACTGGAGTGGAGTGAAGTGGAGTGGCCTGGAATGGAATGGACCTCGCTGGCTCTGTGGGATGTGGCCAGTGGCCAGTGGCCAGTGGGATGTGCAAAGGTGCAGGAGGGGAGCTTGTGGCGATGGATGTGCCAGTGGATGCGGCGGCCAAATGGGCGGCAAGGTGACGCGAGAGGAGGGCGGTCGGGCGACGGACGAGTTATGGTGGCCAATTGCAAAGTTAATGGAGTTTGGCTACTCCAGCAGCGAAAAACCAGCTGGGACTTTGAGGGGATTGGGTGCAGGAATCGGGATCGGGATCGGGATGGGCGCAGTATTTGTTGCCGGCGAGCGGATGCAAGCCAAAGAGATACAGCTACTGGTTCGCGACTCGGCCAAGATTGAACTTAATTTTGCACAAATGCAATTTATAGAAAATTGTTGCCACTTGTTTTCACGTTGATGGCACTCGTAGAGGAGATGAGGAGGAGGAACTGTAACCGTGGCCGTGGCAGAGATAATAAATGCAGGTAGCCATTGGATTCCTGGATGCCTGCAGCTCGGCCATTATTTAAATTTTCCCCTCCTCTGGCGGCGGACCTCATGGTTTTTGCAAAAATTAACAATTAAAATGTCTAATGGCGGAGACGCTGGCCTGGGATCATAAAGGTGGTGCTGCTGCCCCATCAGGTAGGTCGACTTGGTGTCTGTCTGCTCTTCTCGGAACTTCCACTCATCAGCCACGGCAATTAGTTTTCCCTTCGTGTATTTCGGTCCAAGGATCGAGGTTCATCTGCAGATCCGCCTAGGATCCGAGTACTTCGCGCAGAGGAAGTGGAAATTGCCGCATGGATTAGCGCTGAATGGTTTATTGGCCATAAAAATTCGCATCCTAATCCCTCAGAGAATGTCGTGGAAGCCTCTCGATGGACTCAGGTAAGGGACTTCAGTGCTCTTCTGGAGCTATAAAACCCAGCACTTCTCCTCGTCATCGAAGCAGTCGCTATTTGTCACAATATGCTAATCGTTCGCTACCTAATCGCTTTGGTCTTCTCCGTTTTCATGGTGGCCACCTCGCTGAAGATCGAGGAGCGCCTCCGGCCCTGCCATGGCTACAAGATATCCACACCGGATCGACTGGTCATCAAAATGGAGCAGCGCGCCGGAAAATGCCAGTCCAGGCACCTGGAGAAGCGGCGCTTGCAAATCTGAGCTGGTCAAACAGGAACTTGTGATAAGGACGCAGAGAATACCCGGAAGGGTTACTACCTAAAAGTGATAATGGAATCAGAGATCGCAGGATTTTTCGGAAAAATAAAAATGGAAATCAAAGGATACTGCCTCAGAGGCAAAAAGAAAATATTTAAATATTGTAAAATTAAACGGATATTAAAATAAAGTCTTAAAGTCTTGATTGTAACTATTGCTAAGCAAAAACAGAAAATTGTTCCTAAAACAAAAGCAAAATCACATATAAACTATGCCTAAAATTGTTTTTTAAGCAATAATTTACTTAAATAAATACATTAAAATATTATAAAATTAAACACACTCTGTCTAAAAGCACTTTATTTTAGTGTATCTATTGCTAAGCAAAAATAAACAAATTTTCTTAAAACAAACCAAAAATCACATATAATCTTTTAATAAAATTGTAACCGGTATCTTTAAGAAATAATTTACTTTAATAAAATTATTTAAGTATTACAAAAAGAAACACACATTATAATAATGTCTAAAACCACTTTTTCACTGTATCTATTTCTTAGAAAAAAAAACAGAAAATTTTTCTTAAAACAACCAAAAATTACACTTAAACTATACAACAAATTGTAACAGTATCTTTAAGCAATAATTTACTTCAATAAAAAAATTTAAAAAGCACAAACACGCAACTTTTTGTTATGAAAAACTCTTTTCTTGTCAAGGGGTTAGGAGTCTAAGGCATTCTTCTTTAAAAAGATCCGTCTTTACCATCCAAAATTCTAAGAAAATCTGTGCACAAAGTTGATTCATAAAAATTAATTTATATAATTTCTTTTAATTTATTATTTATATTTTCAGTTACTACTAAATATCTAGGCCATAGCTTTATAGCTTTTAATCTTGTTTAAAAACAAAATTATGTAAGTTAAAATTTTAAAAATACTGTCACTAAGTTTGGTAGCTCTACTTTCTATGGTTACTTAAATCCTGGTATTCATGTTAGAGGGATATATGAAATAATTTTTTAAATGAATATATATATAATATATATATATAATATATATATATGGAACTATTAATGATTTAATTAAATTAAAAGTAAACTAGCTACCGTATAGATAAAGGGTAAAAAACAACTCAAAAAGTTTTAAAAATTATTAAAAATACTGCTTAATTTCAAGAGACCTTCCAGAAATTATAAAAAAGTTAAGTTTATTTATGAAATTAAATAAAGAAAGTAAAACAAATATATCAAGACAATAAAACCACAAAATCTTTGCTTTCCCGCCTGATGTTTTAAATAACTCAATAATTATTTAACATTTGGGCGCATTTATTTCATACGTATACATTTATAATTTCATTTTAGAGATTTATATTACATGTATTTGGTATCTCCCCTTTTACATTCGTGTTATTATACAAGAGCTGGGACACTTAAACTAGGAAAAGCACATTTCAGTGTCATAAATTATATATTTATATGTATATTTAAGTAGCTTGGAAAGCGTTGTAAGTATTTTCTTTTACCACACCATATGCAAAGCATAAATCAAGAAACAAATTAAGAGGATACATATATTCCTTAAGTTTTTGTGCTAATATTCAAATAAATACTTTACTTCCTTCGGTGTATTCGTTTATGAAACTACAATGGAGCATTTTTCCCTCTCATCTTTGAAACATTTAAGGATGTAATATATATGTATGTTCGTTAATATATATGGATATAGGTTGAGTCTTAGCTTTAGTTTAATTGCACTACATATTTCCGTTACACTTTTGCTGATCCATTTTTAGCTAAAATTCAATTTAGATTTGCTTAACTCTTTGGTTTTGGGTTGAAATGCTTGAAACGTTAATTAATCCAAGGGCTGGCTGGTAGGGATGCTGATCATCATCATCGGGCTGGCTGGGATTTACTTCCTAAAGCAGGAGATGGGATTGAAGTAGCACTGCCGGTACCTCACCTGGCGCTTGGTCTCCGGCAGCCGGTACAACTCATTCATATTGCCATAAGTGGGACTCCTCAAATAGGCGCTGTAACTACTAATCAAAGTCGAAAGTTATATTACCAATTTAGGGATCTAAAATTATATACTTACGAGGGCCTGTACTGGGCAAAGAGCATCTGCAGCCGGTCCATGGGTATGTTGGGATAGATGGCCTGAGCCGGCATGTCATAGCCGCCGCCGTAGGCGCCGCGCACTTCCTCCGGCTCCTGGCCATCCAGGCCATCGGAGTCCTTAATCGGATAAGCCAATAAGCTGTGTTCTTTATGTGTCTTTTTCTGGTTACTACTACTACTCACGGGTCCTGTTTCGCCTGTCGAAGGACGGGCCTCGGTGAATGCAAAGAGCAGAGCCAGGAACAGGCCGTAGCACAATAATATCTGCACGAACTTCATCATTTTTCTAGGTGAGTGAACTGAAAATTATATATAAAAATATAAGGAAAGCTTTTATAAAAATAATAAATATGTAAAGAAACATTTTATTAAATTAAAAAGTCTTTTCATGAAATGAGAGAGATGTTAAGCTAATATTTATTATTTGTTTGCTCGTTAAGCAAGTTAATTTTTAGTTTATCATTCCCTCAAAGTCGTTTAATATTTAAATACTAAAGACTTTACATATAACTTTCTATACTTTTTCCACATAAAACCATATTTATTCCATAACAATTCAGAGTTATCCACTTTTCCAGAACCCCCCCTTAAAGCAAATATTTATGAAACTAAAAAAAATAAATAAAACCAGCTAATCCCCAAGCTCAAAGCGCTGTCAAGGGGCCAATGCAATGGCCAACAAAAAAGAAATAATGGAGAAAAAAAGGCTCAAAGTTCGCTGGCCATATTTTTAATTAAAGGTCAGATTACCTTTGAATTTTTTTTTGCTTTATGCAACAACTGCGTTGCGGAGTCATAACAAGGCAGCTTGGAGTGTGTCAGAGCACTTGTTGCCACAAACGTGACCGGGATTCCGTTGAAGTGAAAGGAAGCAAGGACTCGCCATCTTCGGGCGGCTTAAGTGCATTTCCGCAATTAAAAACGGATCTGGAACGGCAAATGCCGCCGATGCTGCCTGCCTCAGGATTTCCATGGCATTCATAATACAATGCAACGATGGTGCAACACGTGTGGCAGCCACACAAGTCATAACATATGGCCTTCCGGCAGTCAAACTTTAATTGATTTTTCATCTGAAGCTGACAAAAACGTGATTCGTGTTGATGTGAGCTTTTATTGAGTAACTTTTATGGACGATTCCATAACTTTGAAGCTGAATTGTGCGTAATCGTTGTAAAATGAATATATGGATGGCTTCTGACGTTCTAGGGGTCAGTTATTGTTTTTAACTTTAGAGTTCAGAGATTGGAAAATAATATTTCGAGATCTGTTTGATTTGCAGTAAACTTTAAGCTGCATTTTTTGTGATTGAATTGCTTTTCAGGACATCAATTGTTGAAATAAAATCAATATATGATATATTCTGTATTTAAAATTCTAATATGGATCTGTTTTTGCAAGTTAACACATGTATTTTCCTAGTAAATAAATATTTTAGGCATCTAAAAATCATAAAAAATAAAATTAATAAAGCAAACATTCATTTTAATGGCTTAAGGGACCTTTGAATAAGTTGTAAAAGGGCTTGAGATGATCTAGTATGCATCCATAAATAAATAATTACTTATTCTCTACGTTTTGATATTCATATTTATCCAATTAAATAAACATTACATCATTTATTAATCTATTCCCAAATTAATGGACTTTTTCCCACAACTCAGCACACACCAAATAAGAAATTTATTTATTAATATTAACTCAGAAATGAGTAAATCTGTTTCATTCTATTTCATTATAATAACTGAATTAGGTTCCTATTAATATTCAAATATATTATTTCTTCTCCTAATTTCTATTCTATTCATTTATATTCATTGCTTTCTCATAAATTAAATAACCAACCTCATGTTTAACATCAAAGATAAATAAATAAAGAACATATTCCCCGAGGCAATTATAGTCAGTCAATTACTCGTATTACATAAATTATGACATCATTGGTAATTGAAGTGGGTGTGAAATCAAAGGACCACCTGCCCCCCGCAGGACATGAATGCATAAACAACCGACGGGAACATAAATCCCCAGGATATATTCGTTTAGCTGCGGGGGAAATGAGGTCATCAAGTGTGACTTTCAGTGCCATCTTCATGCAACAGGTAAACGAGCGACATGCCATAGTCGGGGCATAAAAATCTCTTTCCCTGTCTCAGACGAGAACCTCAACGATGTGGGCCGTAAATGTTAATGACTTGTCTCATTTGGTAGCTGCACCTCATAAAAATGTAGCTGAGGGTCCTGGAAAAGAAGGAGCTAGTCCTTCTTTAATTTCAAACAGCTGCGGGAAGTTATCTAAATTTATAGGTTTTAATTATTGTCTGTAATTTTGTTTTTTGTTTTTAAATTAAGTAGAAAAGTGGGAATTGAAATTAATTTGTAAGATTTTGATGCTAAAGGATTGCAATTTCTAAGAAAAATTAATTAAAATGCTTGGAAAATTTCAAGTTTTTATAATAATATATTTTTATATTCAATTTATTTAATATATAATTCTTCAATCTTATTTATTAATTCATTAACTTTTTACATTATTAATTTATATATTCCTAAATTCATTTCACCGAAAAATACTCCCAATCTGTTCCCATTAATTACATTATCTCAAAAAACAAAGCACTTACATCGAATTGCACGCCAACTTCCGCGTTTTTATTGGCCCAAAGTGCATGCAAAAAAAAAACCCTTTAAACACTTGGCCACGTTAATGCAGTCAAACAGAGATAATTATAATGGCAACACACACTCCGGCCGCTCTGTTCAACTTTGAGCCCATAAAAATACCTTTTGGTAGATTAAACAACAGCTAGTGGGTGATAAATAATAAAAACTAGTGAACTTCCACGAACCACAAACTACATCATCATAAAGGCCAAAAGCAGACTGGCAGCCGGGCCTAAGGCAGAACCCAAAGCCAAACATAATCAGGACACTTTTATTGCCGCCGATAAATAATGCTCCGATGTTAATTGGAAATTTAATCTCGCACCAGCGGCAGCGTCAAAGTTGCAAGGGCTGGAAAAGGCTGGAAAAGTGACAACGAACGTGGAAAATGCAATTTTCACGTGGGTTTCCCACACACTAATCCAGAAACCAAATTTTCAGCCCACAAAAGCGGCTTAATTCCTTTTCCATTTAAGGATATTCTTCTTCGTTTTTTTTTTTCGAGCCCTGCGGCAAAGCGGAACTTTAAAATTAGCTAAGGACAAATGTCTGTCCGCTGGGCAAATATTTGCCGTGATGAGAGCCAGGTCCTGGCGTGGGCATCATTAATGTGTGTCTGACAGGAGAGGCGGCCAGGACGATAGTCGTGTCCTTGGCCGTGTGATTTATCTGGTCATATGATATTTTTGAGGCAGCAAATTAAAATTACGTCAGTCAGTCAGCGAAAACTTGAAACTTCAGACATCTTCAAATGCTTTCCATCGTGAATGATGGAGAAGGGGAGCAGCACTTGAAGTTGTATCGAGTTACCGCCAGGATCTGTGTTGTGGTTACGTTCTGATTTTTGTGGAAACTTCGGTTCAAAGTGGCTTTCCCCAAAACGAACGGACGAGTTGAGTTGTTTGCTCAATTAGGGACACGAAATTCTTGGCCCAACTCGATGAAAGTATTTGTCTTTGCCCTCTTTGGAGACATAAAGTGGGCGTAAATCAATTAATAATAATATATAAAGGAGGCCTATTTTGGCCTGAGGCATATTTAAACTGATTTAATATTTAAATCATTTCTATTTCTATTATCCATATAGTCACTGAGCTAACAGGAACCTCTCCACCCTAAATTCTCCCTAAAAATTATCTGCCCCATTGATGCCCCAAAGCCACAAGACAACAAAATAAAAATAAACCAAGGCAGAAAAGCGAAGGCGAACTCTAATAAATATTAAATGCAATTTGATTGCGGTTTCGGGGAGGAGCCAAGTCAAGTGAAGTGAAGTTATTTATTATCAGCAACTCGAATCCGAGATTGAAGTCCAAATCAAATCTTTTCTTTCCTTCTTTTTTTTGGCTAAGAAAAAAACAAATGAAGTGAATTTTCTGTGCTTGTGCCTGATTTTTCTACGCTTCATAAATAATTCACATAATTTTCAATGAGCCAGAGGAAGCCAGGCCCTGTCATTAGGTGAGGCTCCTGCAAAAAAGTCCCTGCGGGGGGAAGCATGTCCTGGCGTATTCAAAACAAAAAGAATAAAAATATATTGCAGAAACGGGTGGGATACACGTAATATATGGCCCATGAATTGCATATATATTTGTCAACGTGTGGGAGTCAGTCCCTCATGGGCCACACACACAAAATGTTGTTAAATGTCCATCAATTTTGGAAGGAAACTCTTTGCAAACTCAATTTGGGAGCACAACAGCTTCTGAGTCACTTTAAATGGCGAAAACCCAAATTGGCCTCAATTATTTATAAACTCAGACATTTTTCGTAAATATGAGTGTGAACATGTCAGTTAAGTTTCCTTGGGAAAAAGAATCTTTTGCTTATTATAATAATAAATTTTTACTTATGTATTTGTGGGGAAAATATAAAATATTAATTAACGAGCTAAGCGTATGTTCTAGAAGGATAGTATCTGAAAATTTTCTAGCTAAAATTTAGTCAGAAAATTATATAAAAACATCCAAAGTATTAGGGTTTGATCAGTTATCAAAAAGTACTGAAATAATTCTATACTAAAAAGCCTGCTCGTGGTTTTCGCAAATAATTAAGGATTTAATCAGCAAACTAAAGACTTCAAGTCAACAAAAATAACAAATAATATTTTTAATATTAATAAATATTGTATTAAAATAGTATTCTTAAATTTATTAATTTAAATAAGCATTAGAAAATAATTATTTAATATTTCTTTGCTTAATTATTCAATTCTTGATAGAATTAAACAATAGTTATTGTAAAACTCAAGGTCTGGGTGCTTTTATTATTATCCCAAAGTAATAAATTTGATATAAAGTCCTTTTAGGGATAATTTAATATTTGTATAAAATTCTTTAGAATATTAAAACTGTAAATAATTAACTCAATTTAAAGTCATCCTAAGGATAATTCAATATTTGTAAAAAGTTCTTTAGAATCTTGAAACTGTAAATCATTGAGAAAATGATATATTTTTCCTATTAAACTATTTCCATGTTCCCTTTAGCCACACACTCGTGTGATATGATATCACTGGCCATAACTCTCCTTCAGGGCAATAATTCACCTGTGGCACAATTTCCGCGACCACAAATTAATTTTCGTAGACACACAACAACCGCTCATTTCAATTAATGGCCAAAAGCAGAGCCACATACGGACTATGGCTAAGCTTCGATTCTTCGATACTCACCGATACTTTTCGTCTAGTTTTCGGGGACTGCAAATTGCCGGCAATTGAGTTGGCGTCGGTGAAACAGGTGAATTTGTGGCGCCAGGAAGTTTGTCAACCTGAAGGTTATTCTTAGTAACAAATTTTTTTGGGGAACTATTTGCTGAGCAAATAAATCTGATGACTTTTTTTGGGGGTTCGAGGTGATCTGATCCTTGGACTCTGGGGTCACTTGTTGCTGCTGCTAATGCTGCTCTGTCGCTCTCGATGTGAACTCCAAGAAGGGAAATTGGTAACTCGATGTTGGCGTTGCCTGCTACCGGGCTTTATATACAAAATAGCAAACAGCTCCAGCGGCAGCGACGCCGACAGCGGCCGAGGCAGAGCAGCAGCAGGAAGCACGAGCTGAAAATCAGGAGCAGCAGCAGCTGGAGGAGGTGATGGAGGATGAGAAGGAGCTGTAGGAGCTGGCAGAGTAGGGAGGGAAAGGTTTCGGGGGCGTCTGCTTAGGCAAAGCTTTATGCCCCATGTCAAGCGACACTGCAACAAGCACGGCTAACACTTGCTTTTGATACCTGCCACAAGTACAGGGTGCATGAGGTATGCAGGGATTAGATAAAACAGAAGTTATAACATTTTCTATTAATTTTTTTAAGAAATGATTCTGAAAAGGAAAAGAGTCTACGAGGAACTATATTAGTAAAAAAATACTTTTAAGATTATTGAATAATTTATTATTAAAATATGATCTATAAGGAACTATATTAGGAAAAAATAATCTCTTAAGATTATTGATTAACTTATTATTTATATTTATTATTAAAATATGATACATAAGGACCCATATTGGTAAAAATATACTTTTAAGATTATTGATTAACTTATTATTTATTATTAATATTTGATCTATAAGAAACCATATTAGGAAAAATATACTCTTAAGATTATTGATTAACTTATTATTAATTGTTAAAATATGATCTATAAGAAACCATATTAAATATACCCTCAAGATTATAGATTAACTTATTATATCTTTTTAAAATATGACCTCTTGTTCAAGAAATATTACAAGTAATGTTCAGTTTATGGATTATAAGTCTTACCAATTTTATTTACTCAGTTAAATAATATATTTCAGAGTTAGTATGTTTCATTTATGTAAATTTAAATACAATTTCTTCAAACAATTCTTAAAATATCATTAAATAATATATTTCAAATCATTATTTCTTTTTAAAATATGATCTATTGTTCAAAAAATATTATAAGTTATTTTTAGTTTATGAATTATCTTGTCTTAACAATTTTAGTTACTCAGTTTAATAATATGTTTCAGAGCTAGTATGTTTCATTTATGTAAATTTACATACAATCTTTTCAAAGAATTCTAAGAAAATTAAATAATATATTTTATAGTTAGTATTCTTCATTTTTGTAAATTTAAATACAATTCTTTTAAAACAATTCTTAGAAAAACGTTAATTTTAAGCTTATAAACTAATTATAGTTTATAATTTATCTTTATAGAAACATTTTCTAAAATCTAAAATACAAATAAACTACAACAGGGCATCCCTTAGTCGAATACCTTAACCCAAAACGTTGTCAGAGCACTCAAAGTTGTTTCTGCTCGTACAATGGGGCGTATGAACAATGTGCGACTTATTAATTCACCACACGGACAGGGACACGCACCCGGACATGGACATGTGCCAGACCCCATACACCCCCCCCCCTCCCCCTCTCCTAGTTGGGGGCGTGGTGAGTAGCACCTGTTGCTGATTAACTCGCGGCCAGGCAGGCGAAACCTGTTGCATACTTAGCGGCACTGCGTGTATGACGTAGCTGTCGAGTGGAAATGCACTTGGACAGTAGGCAGAGCCGAAAGGCTTTACATCATCATCGTCATTGATTTACGGTCATATTGATAACGAAAATTGCGCCATGTGCCCCGATTGGGATTATGACATAAATGTACACAAAAATAGATATTGTATATGATGGGGTTTCAGTTGAATTCAGAAGAAAATATAGCATTTTATTGATTACTCTAAATCTGGGCAGGCAAAGTTAATGCCAGGATGTTTTAAATAAATAATTGTGCAAGGTAGATTTACAAAAAATTAATGAAAATATCTATACTGATGTAATTTTTAATGATTTGTATAAAAATTCACATAGTAACAGATTCCTAATTGTATACAAATAATACAAAAGTATTATAATTTATCTTTTTACTACTCTCATAAATTAGCGATTATTATTTCCAGCAAACTTCTCTTGTATTTACTTAATATTAATATAAATATTTATGTGTTTATTTCTGTCTATCCATATATCTTTTATCTGAAACTGCATAGTTTTTTGTAGCTAAAGTCGGAGGCAGTCCAACCATCAATTAACGTTGGCAATTAGATGTACATAAAAGTCTATTAATGTGTGCTTCAGCAATCTCATTAACGACCGCCGATTGGCCAATAAAACTTTGCCATTCAACTTCCCAGCCGAACGAAGGAAGGTGGTCGAGTCATAAACGTGAATCGCACACTTAAATCGATCGTCAGTTTAGTTTAAAAGTTCACTATGGTCGGGCAGTTGAACCACAGCTAATAATATGCATTGACTTTTGAGTTCGTAAACTATTCACGCATCAAGTTTAGAAATGCTTTACATGCATAGCAGGTAAAAATATGGAAATATAAGAAGGAGATAATGAGGAGTCAAGGATTGAAAAAGGTTAAAAAGGTTTTAAAATTGTTTTAAAACAAGAACCATTCCAAGGAAAGTTACAAAATAAGAAGCTCATTTAAAAGTTTGTGCAGGTTAACAATATTGTTTAAGGTAGATTTGAACATTTCGGAAGTAATTAAATTGCTTTCAATTACAATTTTTAAAAGAAAA
Source organism: Drosophila watanabei (assembly GCA_008042575.1). Lineage (NCBI taxonomy): Eukaryota > Metazoa > Arthropoda > Insecta > Diptera > Drosophilidae > Drosophila > Drosophila watanabei. The sequence continues at coordinate 316,197 of VNJS01016446.1, forward strand.
CATTAGTTTATTTTATAGCTATTTAAGAGAGTGCTGTAACTGACAATTCAATTAACTAGATTGAATATAATACATTATAATAATACATTATGCCTTCAATACAGTTTTAAAACTATTTCCCGACACAAGTTTATAAATTGACCTAACTCTTTGATCGGTTTTAATTTATTTTAGCACTAAAAAGATAAAGATCCCGATATTAACCGATATTTCTAACACTTCCGGTTAGCACACACCCACAATTCACAAACAAAAAAAATAAATCGGCGATGGGTCACGAGCTGAGGGCATGCGATAGATGGATTTGTTGAGAGAATTAGGTTTTACGACCGATGTCAGTCAGCATTAAGCTGGAAGGGGATTACCGGCCAGCTCCTGTCTGGCCCCGAAATATATAGTATTTCGATTTCCATGCAGTGTGCTTCGATGGGTGAATGAATTAATTTATTTATGAATGCCGTTGGACTTATCGATGGTGGTTTATTTATAACGCAGAGTCACAGTGAGTTACAAATGCACAGATACAGATACATTTATAGTTACAGTTACAGATACAGATACAGTTACTAGATACAGTTACTAGATACAGATACCACTAGATACAATAACGGAACTCGTTAGATTTCAGTTAATTACGCGAACAACTCTCACAGCAGCAGCGACAAGGAACTCGCAGATGTTTCTGAAAAACACCTCCATGGATGATGATGACGGTATTCCACTCCGGAGGTGGTTCTATGGAGGATCTTTTATATTCTTTATGTTCAGAAGCAGCTGACGGCATTGAAATAGCAACGCCAGTAGGCACGACCACCGCCGGATCCGGATGAGTGGATACGCCGGGACCCGGCTGGGGAGCCGGGTACGTTGGTGGCTCCTCCTGCGCCCGCCAATTCCGCGCCGGCTCTTCTCTGAAAGCTCTTTGGCATTAACTGAAATTTTCTTACACATCGCGCTGCTAATTTTATGTCTTATATTGCAATTTAGGTTTTATGTTCCAACTTACTGTTTCGCCAGTGGCGCGATTGATTTGATTCAAATCTTTGAAATCATAATCCAACATAATGCCAGGATCATCGTCGCTATACATGCCTGTTGTATGAGTAGAATATGAACTTTAAAAACTTAAAAGGTTGCAGGAATAAACTCACCATCCTCCCGCATTTGATGGGCTTCCAATCCGTTGTGAAAATCGCTTAATTTTCCATTCAGACTGTTTTTGTCTGAGTAAAATTCGCCAATTCGGTGAGCACCTCGCTCGTGTTCCAAAGCGTGATGCAGAGCCACCATCAAGCGATCCAGGAGCAAAGCAGCTCGCTTTGGAACCACCATCTGTGGGGAGAAATGGATTAGGGAAATGTTTAAAATTATATTGTTATAAGCTAAGTTATGTTCTGGGAGGTTTCCCTATAAAAAATTGTATCTACAAGTGTTATATATCATTTTTTAAATCTTTCAAGAACCAAGAAGAAAAGATTACATTATATATTTAAAAGTTTTTCTAATTAAATGCTCTTCAAGGTACACTAAGACCACTTCCCACGCCTGAACTTGACCCCTCAGAGTGTTCAAGAGAGGCCAGGACGTGGGTAGCCTTCATTAGAGCCACCACTAGCACCTGTATGTACCTTGAACCTCCTCGAAGCAAGGTGCTGCTGTGACGTCAGCTCATTTTGCGGAGGGAGAGATTCGAAATGTAGCTTAGGGTCAAAGTCAAAGCCGAAAAGCAATCAAATGAAAAATATACAATAACAAATTGTGCGTAAGGTGATAGGGATTCAAAACAGACTTGGCAGTTGACCAACACGACCCACGCAAAGATTTAGTAATTTTCAGATTTTCTGAGGGGCTTTTTTACTCAAAGGAAGAGGGAGAATAAGATATTAAAGGACATTTTTCCTTACCGGATACTCATCGTAGCTGAGGCCACTGTCATCGGCCGGGGCGCTGAATATCTCCTCCGGCTGACTGGGAGCCGACCTGCCCCGCTTGTCCTCCTCCGGAGATGTGGAACTGCTGCCCCCCGGCGGTGTCACCTCGCCGGCTGCACTGCCGCCAATGATGGTGGTGAGCCGGTGGTCCTGGGATCGTTTGTCGCTCGGCTGCCTCATCAATTGCCGGCACATGTGCAGCTCAAAGTTCTGGATGAGGACGAGCAGGATAATCAACAGGGCTGGCAGGTGATAGGTCCTGCCGGTGGAGGCGGAGCCCTCGTTTCGCCAGGGTCTCCTCTTCCACGGGCGCCTGGTCGTCGCCGTGTGCACGGGTCTCGGCCCAGCTGGATAATGCATTTTCGGTGGCTCCTGCGAAACTAATTACTGTCAAGCTGTCCTGCGTTCCACACTTTTGAAGATTCAACTGAAGCGTTGGCTTTATGCGTCCAAGGCTTTTATAGCAGTCAGATCCTGGCGCTTGGCGTTCCTTTTTTTTTTTTTTTTTGAGCAGCTCCTTTTTTTACAGTAATGAAGCATTATAAATGCTTGTTAATCGGTAAGGAGCGCAGTTAAGGAGCTGAGCTGGTCCGACAGTGAAATGCTTTTTTCGTTCTGTGATTTACGACTGGCCCTGCCACCCGGCGTCCTTGTTGCGGCCACTCGACTGCCGTTGCCGTAATTATCGAACATCGAAAGCCATGTCCTGCCTGCAGCCAAGTTATTAACTCACACACATGCTCTGTGTGGGCGAGGGTGTGGGTGCTGACTGTGTGATTGCAGCCTGTTGCGCTTTTTCGGTAGGTCCTTCTAATGAGCCAAATGCGAAGGACCTTTTGGCCTGACTTTCCTCCCACTTGTTGCTCGTTAAGTTGGAAAAAACGAGGAGATGTGGTTTTCTTCTCAATGCATGTGTCCTCTTTTGAGTATTTTGTATAAGGAGATGCTTTCAGTATCAATGCATTTTGACTGAAAGGAGGAATCAATTCAGATTAAGGTTCATTAACTTTTGCAACATATTTTTCGGTTATGTGAGTACTTATGTGTTCTGAGAAAGATTTTAAATAAAACTTGCGGGCAGGATTATCACTAATTATACGTTTTTTCCCTTCTAATAATATTAATTTCTCTTCTAAGTTTCTTTATTATAAATAATGTGAAGGACCCACAGGCTAGTAGTACTTTTTTCCCCGCTCAAGGAACAGCGGGTGATCTCGGAATGCGAGTTCATTGGCCATAAAACATTTCTAAGCCAAAGGATTCCATCGATTAATTGCTCAGTGTGCGACATTTGCAACATGCAAATCGTAATTAAATCCCGCAAATGAGCAATAAACTAGACGAAAACAAGTAACAAAACAACAAAAAATATTCATAAAAACACATTTACTTTTGCATACACATATGAGGCGCCCCATGGTTCAACATATATGTAGCTGTATTTCAAATAAAAAGAAAAACGTTTAATATAATGAAGATTTTATTGTATTTTTTCAACTTATTTACCATAAATTATATCCCGTAATATTGTATCACTTATAGTTTTTTATAATTCCACAATTTATATGAAAAGAAGAATACATTTTTAAGCATAAATTATATTCCGTAATAATGTAGTTTTTTATATTTATTTTATATATATGAAAAGAAGAATACATTTTTAGGCATTTTTAAGTTATAGAAATAGTTTTGTCAAGCCAACAAGCTTGCTTAAAAAAATAAAAATCGAAATTGATTTAACACAAATTTAAAATGTCTTTAAAAGTATGCAAAAAAATATCTCGTTTTTTTTAGATTTTAAAATGTTTTATTTTTTGCTACTTTCTGTAACTACACAACTAGCAACTTTTATTACAGATTGGTATAAAATTTAAACAAGAAACAATTTTAATTGATTTTTACTTTTGTCTAATTTTTTAATATATAAATATTGTAGTTCAATCGGATTCTTTAAAGAATATGATATTATTATATAAATAAATTCAATGTATTTTTCGAAGCTTGAAAATAATTTAAATTAAACTAGTAACATACAGAATGTAACATATAATAATAATATTAATAATTATAAAAATAATTGCAAGAATAATAATAATAATAATACTAGTAAGACTTTAATAAATCCTACTGGAAATATTAGCATCTTTCCTCTTGCTCACTTAGTATTTTCCCAAGTGCACCAGAAACGTCACAGCATCCCTGGCGCCGCTGTCACCGCTGTCATGCGCATGCGCCCAAATCTCCCGCGCCGCTGTTATCCCGAGTAACGGAGCTGTCAAAACACAAGGAAAGAGAGAGTGTACGCGAGAGTGAGAGTTAAGGGAGAGCTAGTAATCCTGTCAACCTGGAGCCTGCACAGCCTCCGAGCCCAGCAGGACGCAGCAGGATTCAGTGTGCGAAGAGGAGCCAGCTCAGACGGAAACAATTCTGCAGTAACTCGCGAACGACAATAAAAAACCGAAGCAATTGAAAACTCAAACAAAAAACAAAAACAACAACCAAACAGTGGAGAGTGGGGAGACAGGACAGGACGCGGAAAGGACATGCAGAAAGCCGAGTGAAAGCGCGAGTGCAGTCGTGTGAAAATTGTTGTATCGAAATGTGCATGAAAATGTGGCGCACAAAACAATTAGCAGAATAAGCTGAAAGCACGGCGAGCAAAACAAAAGGCGGACTAACAAGGACTAGAAAGAGGCAAGCAGGATGTCAAGGACTTGAGGCTGCGGCGTGGCAGCGTGCTGTGACTTAGACGGGACTTGGAGCGCATTGGGCGCTGGGCCAAGTGTCGCCAAGATGCGTGCCTACTACACCACGAAGGATATGCGAAAATACGGCGACTTGAGCTATGAGTAAGTGTGCAAAGCGAGGGGGAATCCCCTCACCTCAACTAGCATCAAAAGGATGTCAGGGGAAAGAGAGAGCAGGTGTGCTTTTGTGCGCCTTGTGTGTGTCATCGCTTGTTTACTCGCAGCACCCGAACCGAATGCCATTTCAATGCTTATCCCAGGATCCAATCTCATCTGCTTCCATGCTCCTTTTCCTTGCCTGTTTCCCTCAGCAAAATGCAATTGAAAGTGTCAATTGGAAATTTGTTTTTGTACACAATCGGATGGATTGGATTGGATTGGAGAAGAAATTCTTTTTAAAGGACTTCACATGACCCGAAAAAAATGGGCCGCACTTGGAGAAATTTTGGATGAAAGGGAGAGGTTTCAATAGAGTTTTATTCCAAAAACCTCTTTAAAGACAACTTTTGATTAGCTCTTTGAGATTTAAAAAACAATTTTTGAACACTTTAATGTCTGTATTTAAATGCATTTATTGAACTTTAAATATATTTTGCAGTTAAAAACTAACAAACTTTAAAACTTTACAAAACAACAATCAGATTTTAATTAATGCCTTCCAAGCCACGTTTTTACTTAAAAATATCATGAAAAAATTGAAATAAACTTAAGTTTAGGCTGTCTGTATCTATATTTTAAAATCAATACATATTGTTTTATAAACTTATAAATTATATTTCCAATATTTTTGTTTAGTGTATCTCCACATTCTTACACTGCAATATAAAAACGTTAATTTTTATTCGTAGCCTTCGTTGCCTACTTCTCTGGGCACTCCTCTTCATGAATATGCATTCAGGACTTTGGAATACATTGACAGCATCACGTTCTCGTGTAATTTCTGACACAGGAATCTCTGCTATGGGGAAAGGGTGGTAGCGGGTTGAGAGGATGGTCTATGTGGGCAGCGGTCTAAGGACTTTCGGCTGAGTGGCCACTCAGAGTGCTCCTCCTGTTGTGGGCATTCATTATATTGTTTGTTGCCTTAATTAATAGCTGTCAGCATAAAAAACCGTTAAGCTCCTAGACAGAATACAATGAACCTGCAAGAGGCAGGCTCTACTTAGGGAAGAAAGGTCTTCGGGGGGAAAATGTGGTCTAGGAAATTACAAAACCAAATGATATTAAAGAATGAAGGAGTGATGGATGCAAAGTTAATCAATTCAGTTGAGATTAATCTGCCTACTCACTTAAGAAGGGAATTAATAACGTTTAGAGCTCGGTTTTGATTAAGATATATTTAATTATTATGAGATTATAATGTAATTTTCGATATTATTCCTTATTAAGTGAGGTTACCTGTATTGGAGATCAGGTAAACCCAACAAAATAATATAAAACAACGTAGAAACTTACTAAACTCGTTGTGGTAATTGTTATTAAAGTTTACAATATGTTTTCCAACCTCTTGAGATTTCTGAAATCAGTATCAAATCATGAGTTCATTATTTTTCCAGACCTACTGTCAAGTCTATAAATCAATCATTCCTTTTCCATTACGACACAATTTTTATTAAAATTTCTACTCTATTCTCTCTTATTTTCTCAACCACCAGGAGCAAGTACCTACTGGATCCAAAGTTCATGACCAAGAGGGATCTGCAGCAGTACTATCGCTACTACAACATGAAGAAGGGCCGCGGCCACTTCAAGAAGGTGGTCATTGTCATATTCTGCCTGTGTGTGTTCTCCTACCTGTGCGTCGACTACAATCTGAGGACGAAGCTGCTGCGGTTCCGCGACGGCTTCGACTTTATGGCCCGGATCGAGGACCATCGCGGAAATGTGACCACCGCCTACTTTGTGGACACTCCGGGCTGCCGGATGCCCCACTTCGAGGTCACCGACGACACCATCGCCCAGTTTGTGTACAAGCCGCGGCAGTTCAGTTGCGGCAAGCCGCTGCTCCGCAGCAGCGACACAGTGCCCGGGCAGCTGCATCTCGATTTGGACGCCAAGGAGCTGCTACAATACTACAACATTTCCGATCTGTCCGCCGTGAAGTGCAACTACACGGAGGTCACCCGGAAGACGGACGAGAAGAACACCTACGGTCCGGGAGTGAATTTCTCGCTGGAAAAGGTGATACAGCTGTCGCCGCACGTGGAGTTTCTATGCCTGAGGTGCTTCGACTCCTCTGGCAAGTGCATCTTCAAGGATTGCCACTTCTTTGCGGTGGAAAAGCCGCGCATTAAGCCAGTGTCAAAGAGACACCAAGACGCCAAGCAAGCGAGCTTTAATAGCAGCAAGGAGGCGGGCCAGGAGCGCGTTTCCGTGATGATCCTGGGCATTGACAGCATATCGCACCTCAACTTCCTGCGCCAGATGACCCGCTCGGCCAGTTACATACGAAAGAACCTCTCCCACGTCGAAATGTGGGGCTACAACAAGGTGGGGGACAACACCTACCCGAACATAGTGCCCCTTCTGACTGGTTTGGACGACCAGGAGCTGGGTCTCGCCTGCTCGCCGAGCACAATGGCCTTTGATAACTGCGCCTTCATATGGAAGCGCTTCCAGCAGCTGGGCTACCGCACCGCCTTCGCCGAGGATGTGGCATCGCTTTCGACACTAATTCTAAAGTGGAATGGCTTCAAAAGACAGCCCACGGAGTACTATATGCGACCCATTATGCTGGAGATGGAGCGGGAGCTGGCCTCCAATATGAAACTCAACATGTACCTGTGCATGGGCTGCCGTCGGACGGCGGATGTCCTGCTCGAGTACATACGGAAGCTGGTGCCGCGCCTCAGCCAGGATCTGTCCTTCTCGTTCTTCTGGACGGCGGCCCTCACGCACGACTACTTCAACTACCCGGCCATGCTGGACCAGGCGCTGCTGGAGCAGCTGAAGCAGCTGCAGGAGTCCGGGCTGCTCAACCGCACGGTGGTGATGCTGATGTCCGACCACGGCCTG